>CM062820.1:535214044-535716613 GCA_031772625.1 Pinus tabuliformis
TGAAATGGGTTGTATTTAAAAAAGTATTATGCATGAAATTCATGTAATGACTTTTTGTACATTATCCTATAAATTCATTAGTGTGTGCGCTTTTTTATTTTTGGTGTGTTTATTTGCTTTGTTGAAATGTGTTTTTCTACTTACCTTGGCTTCCACTCGATTTGCAGATGCCATCAATTCATTATGTCAATTTTTTTGATGATGTTTGTCATAGCACATGAAATTTTTCTTCTGCAACGTGGGTACTCTATGCCCCTGAAGGCGAGTTGACTTATTTACAAGGTATTTCCCTAGGACAGACATCTAACAACATTGTTAAATATAGTGCAGCGATTGAACTACTCTCAGAAGTAGTTTCTCTTGGCATTAGAGATTTATTTGTCAAGTTCGATTCACAACTCGTTGTGTTACAGTTAAACAATCATTATTCGGTAAGAAATCAACAAATATTGTGTATGTATCTACATGTTTTATTAATGGAAAGAAATTTTGATTTTATCACATATCAACATATTCCACACAATTTGAATACATTAACAAATGCATTAGCAAATTATGTTATTGATAGACATTTGTGTCATTTTTAAAACTGATCATATTCTTAACACATAAGTAGAAAATAAAACATGCATATATAATATATCTATATCTATATATATATATATATATATATATAGATATACATATACATATACATATACATATACATATACATATACATATACATATACATATACATATACATATATATCGATTTGTCGAAGCTTTTGCATCAAAATATCAAAAATAAAGTGTTCTAAGACATTTGGCTTTCAAAGCCTACAAAGTGTGTAAATTAACTAGAAAGGCTATCAACCAGCATGATGCTCATGTTAGCACGAGACTGCTTTGATCACTCGGCCTAACAGCCAACACATTATTTCAAATACTGGCACTGTGTGTCTCTACCAGCACAGGGGCACCTCATGTATAGTAGCATACCCCAGAATCCCGTGAGTAATCACATCTAGGTTTCGCTCCATCTCGGTTAAGGGGTCTGCCCCTTTCCTGTAATCAGTGCCCACTATCTAATGAGAAAACCTTTGTGCTATTGGCAACATGGCAGGAATTATTTCTGCTCCCACATCTTCACATTTACCATAAGTCAAGTCTCAATTTACACTTTTACAAAAACAAATCATAAGAATTGAAAAAATCCAATAAACAAGTCTTTACCTACATTAATGCATTGTTCCCCTAGTGGAATAGGCAGATCTGGATCCCATCTAAAATCAATGCCAGCATATGCATAGTCGTCCAGCATGACTAGTTGATGTTGAAGCCAAGTAAAAGACTTTGGAGGGTAGTGCATCTATTGACCAGTCCCTCCTCGAGGCATGATTTGACTCCACCTAACTAGCCTCAGGTCTTGGGGGGGTAGGATATGGTAGCTCTGCCCACTGATACAAGAATAAGGGCACCTACTCTAGAAATAAAGTCAACAGTATCGAACCAAACCAAAGTTGTTTCAGGTTTCCTTGCTTCCCCTTGGTCATTTGCCTTTTCATATTCGCTAGAATGCCTCCACACTAGTTGAACATGTTGGGGTTCAGGCACTCAACTGCATACTGAAATTTTGATTTTGAACACTCATGAATGGCTTGCATCCCCAACACATGAGCTATCATGTATAGGATGGTTCGTAAAGGAAGGTTTTTGGTGATAGTGGCAATCTTCACCTCCCCCCCCCCCACTCATCATCTCTACACTTGGGCAATGCCTCCTAATCAGAGCATTAGTACTTTCACCAGCGGGGCGAGATCCAAAGAGTTGGACTCTTTCTCCTCTTTGGGACAATCCTATGATGAAATAAACGTATCATTCTTTTATTTCCAATTCTTGGCCTTTGATTATGAGGATGTGTTGATCCACATCCCAAAGACCAATCAAATAGAGAAGCAATTCCAACTAAGCCCTCAGTCTTATGGTCCTGAAGAGCTTCAACAAGCCATAATCTCTCAAGCCATTGATGCATTCTAGATTCTGGGATGCTTAGTTGTCTTGATCCTAATGGCCTCGTTCTTTCCATTCCAAAATCATGATCTCCTACAAAATATTATTTAACACCAATTAAAAACCTTTTTCATGGATTGAAATTGAGAATTTTTGCTTAAAAGGAGTTTTTCCTAAAAAGATTATGTACTGGAACCATCACCTCTGTTTTTAATTACAAAGCAATGTCATCATGACTGTATTTTAGCTCAAGAGTGATTACTGTAGGTCTAATGACCAAATGCACGATGATCACCAATGCTAAAAAAATTGAAATTCCTCCCTTTTAGTACACAAAATCCCATTAAAAATCCATGAAAATGCGATGAAATGCAAGAGTAAGGACAAACATCTTACCTGATGCAGATGATTCGTGAAGTGACACCCTCAATCTCCTGTAATGGTCACTTGAAAACCGAGCAAATTAGGCAACAAATTCACTTTCAAAACTTGCTATGGTGAAATGCTAAAAAATAATGTTACTTTTGGTTATTTATAAGTTTTGAAGTAATATTTTGCCAATATTTTAATAATATTTTATTATTATTTCTATATCAGTGATGGGTTCACTTCTTTATGTAGTTACAGGTGCTTTCGGTGGACACAATTATTTTTTACTGCTTCTCATGATTTTTAGTTTGATCTCTTTTTCAGAATTGTTAAAAATAAACGAAAAAGGAACCTCGCTGGAGACATCATGAAGTCCCTTTCTAACTCTCAAAAACTAAAAAGATTTTTGAGTATTTGTCATATCAAACTCATTAAATTAAACAAATTGACGTCATCTCACTATGTTAGAAAATTATATATTACAGAGCAATGGAACACATAGAATATTGCATAAACATAAACATAGAAAATGCATAAAACCAGAGAGACACAGATATACGTGGTTCACCCAGTTTGGGATACATCCACCCCGAACAACCTATCTTTCCTTTTTATTATCCAAAAAAATGAAGAGACACAACCTACAACAGATCCACTGTAATATCCTCTCTTTTCTCTCACAGTCTCACCTCTCTGTTTCTCACTCAGAGAATAAACATCTATTACACAGCCTCAATACAATGCCCTCATACAAAGAGAGGGGTTGCCTTCTAGGGAAAAAAAACCTAAACTACACATAAGTTTTGCCATCAGATCATTCGCCTAATGAACAGCCCAGATTCACTAGAAATTACTATACTTTTGCAAGGCAATTTTAGATCTGTTTTTAGCTTTGGAGGCGCTGCCCCCGAAACCCCCGTCGGGGGACTACTGGTCCCTGGACCCTCACAAGGGGACAAGGCCCCCTTGCACACCCCCATGTGGAGGGGGTGTACAAACTCCTCCTGGGGTATACAATCTCCCACTTGGAGAATGATTGTAGCAACTCCATCGATGCTTCATTTGTTGGACAACGACTCCTCTTTAGATCTGGTTGTCTCTCATATTCATTGTCATCCTTGAAGACCAATTGAAATTGAGCATATTCTTAGTTTCTCCCTGGTTACAACTTTTGTTAACATGTCTGCAGGATTCTGGCTAGTGTGTATCTTTTGCACCTTCAACTCTCCATCTTCCAACATTGATCGTATGAAATGGTATTTGAGCTATATGTGTTTAGTCTTAGAATGAAATGTCGATTTCTTTGCAAGATGAATGGAACTTTGGCTATCACTATATAGTGTGCCCATATCATTCTTCTTACTCAATTCACCCATAAACTTTTGTAACCAAATCATTTCTTTACTAGCCTCTGTAGTAGCAACATACTCTACTTCTGTTGTTGAAAGTGCAACAACACTTTGGAATTTTGAAACCCAACTGAAAACTGTTCCACCTACAGTAAATGCATATCCTATAGTGCTCCTCCTGTTATCTCTGTCACCTGCCATATGTGCATCAACATATCCCTGTAGAGAAATTTTTGAACAACCAAAACATAATGCTTGATTTGTGGTACCTTTCAAATATTTGGGAATCCATTTCACTACCATCCATAGTTCCTTTCCTGGATTGTTCATGTACCTACTTACAACTCCCATTGCATGTGAAATGCCAAGCCTTGTGCAGACCATTGCATACATTAAGCTTCCAACTGCTGATGCATATGGAACTTTAGACATATATTCCATGTCTTCTTGGGTCTTTAGGCACATTTCCTTACTAAGTTTGAAATGACTAGCAAAAGGTGTACTAACTGGTTTTGCATTGTGCATATTAAATCTTTTGAACACCGTTTGTATGCACTCATTATGAGACAATGTTAATTTTCGATTTTTCCTATCTCTGGTTATTCTCATACCAAGGATTTGTTTTGCAGGTCCCAAATCCTTCATTGCCAATGAATTTGACAATTTTCTTTTGAGCACATTTATTTCCTGCATGTTAGACCCTATAACAAGCATGTCATCTACATACAATAAAAATATAATATAGCTACCATCATTTTGGTTTTTCAGATAAACACAATGATCAGAGTGACATCTAGTATAACCTTGTTCAGACATAAGCTTGTCAAATTTTAGATACCACTGCCTTGGAGCTTGTTTTAAGCCATACAAGCTCTTCTTAAACATACACACTAGTATCTCCTTCCCTTTTACCTCATATCCTTGTTGTTGCTGCATATATATCTCTTCCTCCAAATCCCCATAGAGAAAGGTTGTCTTTATATCTAAGTACACGAGATGCAAATCTTCAAATACTACTAGACTCAAAATAGTTATGATTGAAGTCATTTTAACAACAAGAGAAAATATTTCATCAAAATCAATACCTTTCTTCTATGCAAACCCTTTCACCACAAGTCTAGCTTTGTACCTTTGTTTTCCTCCATCTTCTTCCTTTAGCCTGTAAACCCATTTATTCTTCAATGTAGCTTTTCCTGCAGGCAACCTGACTAAGTCCCAAGTCTAGTTATGCATTAAGGAGTCCATCTCTTCTTCCATGGCTACCTCCCACTTCTTCCTTCTTTCAACCTAAATTAATTCTTCATAACATTCGAGTTCACCAGAATCAATCAGCAATAAATAATATAATAAAGGAGAGTATCGTTCAGGGGGCATGCTTATCTTGGTAGATCTTCTAACACCAATTTTAGGTGTTTAGGGTGCTTATTGTTGTTGTGGTGGTTGTCATTGTTATGGTTGTTGATTATTATTATTTTCAAGCACCTTTACTTTTTTAGTGATTTCATCAAGAACTGCGTATTCCTTGTTTTCTTTTTCCTATTTCTTTTCCTGCAACTGATTCTTATATAAGACCTTTTCATTGAATATTACATCTATGCTCCTAATGATTTTGTGATTCTTGTAATCATATAAGCGATAACCAAAATCATTAACACCATATCCAATAAAGGTACATTTCTTTGACTTTGCCTCAAGCTTTGTTCTATTTTCTTTATTGATATGGGCAAAGCCCTCACAACCAAAAGGCTTTAAAAAAGAGTAGTTTACCTTTTTTTCTGTCCATGCTTCCTCTGGAACACCACCATCCAAGGAACTTGAAGGCCCTCCGTTTATTAGATAAACAATAGTATATATATCATCTACCCAAAATTGTAAAGGAAATCTTGCATGCAATCTCATGCACCTTGCACGCTCCATGATTGTTCTGTTCATTCTTTCTGACACACCATTTTTTTGTGGTGTTCTTGAAACTATCTTCTCTTTGCGAATTCCATGCTATGAACAGTACCTAGCAAAATCTTTGCTGCAATATTCACCTCCATTGTCTGATCTAAGACACTTCAATTTCTTTCCTGTCTTAATCTCAACCAAAGCTTTCCATTTCTTGAAAGTATCAAATACATCAAATTTATTCTTAATACAATAAATCCATGTTTTTCTAGTTGCATCATCAATAAAAGTAACATAATAATGAGAGACACTGAGAGATGATACCTCACAAGGTCCCCATACATCTGTATGCACAAGCTCTAATTTTTCGCTCTTCTTTTCTTTCCCAACTCTAATAAATCTGACTCTCTTCTATTTTCCATAAATGAAATTCTCACTCTTCAAACCTGGCACCAAATTCCTTGAGTGAAGAATCTTCATCCCCTTTTCACTCATGTGTCGAAGCCTATGATGCCATAATGTTACATCTACTCCTTTGGAAGTTAAAGCATTAACAGAGTTAGAAATACCATTGCATAAATACAATGTACCATCCTTTTCGCTTTTTGCTATTGTCGGGGCTCCTTTGGTGACCTTCCAAGATTTATCTTTGAAAGTTGTCACACAACTTTCACTACCTAACTGCCCTGTTGAAATCAGATTTTTCTTCATATCTGGAACATGCCTTACCTATTTTAGTAGCCATTTGCTTCTATTCTACTATTTTACAATAACCTTACCCATTCCAACAATTTTATAGGGTTTATCATCACCCAAACGGACTTGTCCAAAATCTCCTTGAAGATAGTCATGAAAATATTTCTTATCAGGTGTGGCATGGAATGAGGCCCCTGAATCTACCACCCAGGAATCATAATATTTTCGAAAGAAAGAATCAAAGCATCTTGTAACACCTCACCTGTCACATTTTCTTCATGAATGTTTTCATTCTATGCATCTCCTTCTTTTCCCTTCTGAGATATACAATATTTCTTTAAGTGTCGTTTCTTTCTGCATTTCCAGCACACTATCCCCCATATGGACTTGGATCTGCCTTTCCTTGATTTACGATATCCTGAGCTCTTTCCTTTTTCCATTTTTCTTCCCCTAGACTCTACACTCAAAGCATTACCCGATGTCTCACCGGAGCTTTTCCATCACATTTCCTCACTAAGGATAGCACCGACAACATCATCAAACTTTAAAGTACTAGATCCGGAAACAGAGTTACTAATGGCCGTTACTAAACCATTTCAACTTTCTAGCAATGAGCACAAGAATAATAGAGCTCTGACTTCATCATCAAAGCTTACCCCTATAGAACTTAACTGACTTGTAACAGTATTAAAATCATTTAAATGGTCTGCAACAGATCCACCTTCTGACATCTTCATATTAAATAACCATTTCATAAGAAATATCTTGTTTGAGGCCAAGGGTTTTTCATACAGTTTCGCTAACACCTTAATCAAACCCTCTGTCATTGTTTCCTTTGAAATCTTGAAGGCGACCGATGCTGCGAGGCACAACCATACTGTTCCGAGTGCCTTTCTATCGAGAAGGTTCCATTCTTCATTTGTGATACCCATTGGAATCTTTGTTTTTTCGTCCAACAGTAGGTACAGATCTTTCTGATACAGATAATCTTCCATCTGCATCTTCCATAGTGAGAAGTTTTGGCCATTAAATTTCTCGACCCTAAACTTACCATCTTTCGCCATTGCTCCCACTCGAACGAGGAACCTGTTGGAAATAATACTGAGAGGGGGGGGCGTGAATCAGTATTATTAAGTTCTTTTCAATATATCTTCCTTATTTATACTTTGAATTATTCTTCAGATATTGATCGTTACTTTGTATGTCAATACCACAAAATAATGAGCATGAACAAGATAAATAGATAGTCACACCAAAGAACACCAGATATAAGGTGGAAACCCAATGTGGGTGAAAACCACCTTCTGCAATATGTCTCTATCTTATTTCAATTAGAAACTTCTTTTACCATGTGTTTGTACTGGTGCAGTCATTTACCAGTACGCAGGCTGCAACCTGCAGAGAGCTACAACTCTCTCTCTCATTTTCAGTTTTTCCTGGAAGGGAGCTACAACCCCCTACTTCGTTCACGTTTCATTAATTTTCAGACTAGATCCAAGAAGATCAAATGATCATAAAGTATAAATGATTCTTCAGAGATACCCAAACCTCATATCAATACATGTTTTCTTTATACAATAGATCACCCACGTGCCAACCCAAGCACTAGCTATAAATAAATATATGATCTGGTCACCTTTTAATCAGAGGTTGTATATGCCAGAATCATACCATAATGCAGAGGACATACATGTTATAGAGAACCCAGAGGCTAGACACAAGACAAACCCAATATCTGGACCCAGAGACCTTTAGCGAATCAACAGAAGATGCTATATCAGAGTTAAGGAATGACTGCTACTTCCCTGTGGTTGGCTGCTCTCAACTGTACTGCAATACCCCCGAAGCGATGCAGATCTGCCGTCCTGCGCGCATTCTTCTTGAATTCGGTTCAGTAGATTGCTCCTTGACAGATCATAAGAATGCCGATCTATTCTCCCTTAAGATCTTCAATTCATAATCGTTACTTTGCCACCGAATCCCCTTTCTCTTTATATAATCACGCATTTGATAAAACCATGAATCAAAACCATAGGATCCGAAAACCTGAGGCGCAACTGTTTTTGACCGATCTTCTTAAGAATAGGCTTAAGCGGAAAAACGATGAAAATGGTCCAAACCACAAAAGGCAGACTTTTAACTTAATGCATCCAAACTAATAATATATCGGGTCCAATCCTTATTGCTATCGGCGCCTGCCCATTTCATGGTTTATTCCTAATGTCCGATCCAATGGATCGGATGCGACATGCCTCAGCCTTTATTTATATATCGGGTCCGCTCCTTTCATCGCTATCAGCGATTTGAAGTGGGAGGCTATTTTAAGATGGGCGAACACCGCGGAGCCAATTTAATATGAAATGCTTTTAATTCCTTCATCAGGTCCGACCTCTCTTATCGCAATCGGAGGATTGGGGTGGGCGACCCTTTATGTATTCCGATATATTGCGGATGCGATATTTTTATAAACCATGTTTTGATGCCTTCATTTGGTCCGCTCCCAATCGGAGGTTTCACCGAAGTTCGACGCGCATATATGTCGAACTGCGGATGCGGTATTGTTATATATTGCCTTTAATGCTCCCATCGGGTCCACTACCTCTTTATCGCAATCAACATTCAGGGCTTTTAAGCATCGGACGCGATATTATTATACGTCAAGTTTAATTCCACCATCGGGTCCGTTGAGTTATCGCAATCAGAGGATTTGAGGTGGGCGACCCTTTATGTATTGCGATACTGCGGATGCGATCTTGTTATAAACCATGATTGATGCCTTCATCGGGTCCACTCCCAATCGGAAGTTTCAACGAAGTCACTTAGCCAGACCCCCGACGCGCATGGATGCGATATTAATATAAACCAATTTTTAATGCCACCATCGGGTCCGTATGTGTCGAAACATATTGAACTTGTGTTGTTTCCGCCAAAAAGGAAAAGGGCCTTTGATTATTGTAAAAGCATATATATATGGGTTTTATGCACCCAACCAACTCCCGATAATATAAATGCATGCATATATGGGTTTTAGGCACCCAAATACCTCCGATAACATTAATACATGTGTATATGGCCTTTCTCCTGTAATACATGTGTAGATGGACTTTCTTCTCTCCGCTTGGCTCTTCTTGTCCCCATCATGGTGTATATAAGAGAAAGGACTGTCTAAGAGAGGGTTGCCATCAAGTTCAACATATGTTCATAATGTCATAATGCCAACAAAACCCTTCTTTCCTGCGAGTTTATCAGTCAAATAGACCTTCAGCTTTGATACCAGTTGTTAGAAAATTATATATTACAGAGAAATGGAACACATAGAATACTGCATAAATATAAACACAAAAAACACATAAAACCAAAGAGACACAGATATACATGGTTCACCCAGTTTGGGCTATGTCCACCCCGAGTAGCGAGTCCTTCCTTTCTAATATCCAGCAAAATGGAGAGACACAACCTACAACAGATCTGCTGTAATATCCTCTGTCTTCTCTCACAGTCTCACCTCTCTGTTTCTTGCTCAAAGAATACACATCTATTACATAGCCTGAATAGAATTCCCTCATACAAAGGGAGGGATTGTCTTCTAGGGAAAAAAACCCTAAACTAAACATAATTTCTACCGTTAGATCATCCGCCTAATGAATGGCCCAGATTGACTAGAAATTACTATACTTTTACAAGGCATTTTTACATCTGTTTTAAGCTTCGAGGGCACTGCCCCCGAATCCACCACCGGGGGACCACTGGCCCCCTACCCCTATGGGGGGGACAAGTTTCCCCTGCACCCCCCCGCGTGGAGGGGTGTACAAACTTCCTGGGGTATACATCCAACTAAAGAAAATACCTCTAAATAATCATGCTCCACACCCGACACTGTATACATTTACCGCTTTTTCATGCTGAGATTGACTATTGACGAAAAAGGGACACCTTGATCGACATGGTCAAGAGTTTCTCTCGAATATTGTTTTCTACATTTTCGAGTTCGCAGGACAGATTACAAAAGGGGACATGATGGATTTCTATTTTTCATCTCTTTTTCAAACTCTCTAAATATGAAAATTATATTGAGTTATTCTTATGCCAAAATTGTTAAAATTTTATGACAAAAGACTCGTCACCATGATGTGACCAAGATTCTTGTTTCTAAGTCTCGTAAAACTTACTAGGATGGATTCATTCCAAAAATGAACTTACATGAGAAGCATATTTTATCCCCTTCAATATTGTCATAAAAATAGTTTGGACACTCGCTAGAAATAGTGGGGAAAAATGAAAATAAAACATCTTTTTTATAGGAAGCATGTTCATCTTGAACATGACACTCTTCTACTTTCGTGTAGGGTTTAGGATATCCTCATTCAATCACTTGTTCTCCTGGGTTTGGGTGATCCATTTTTTCCTCTCATTTGACTATTCCATTTTTTTGTGATGACCTTTAGTCCTATGTTGAGTCAAATATTGCCACACTCTGGAGTCATGTCACCAATGTTCAAGAGAAGCCCTATCTACATTTATTTACCTATACATTGTTTGACCCATTTTTATAGTCTTGGATCTCATTCATATCATTCCACTTTATTCCTTGTTTCGTGTCAATTATGGGGGACTCGTCATTACCCTCCTTTAACAATTCACTTCCTGTACATTTCAGTTGATGGTTAATCTTAAAACTAAGTGGTGAAATGTTTCATTTATGAATGTGTCTTTCTATGCATTTTTATGTTTATTTTTACTTGGAATAATGAAGAATGAAATCTCTAGAAATTCTATCACAAGGAGGTAGTTCTCCCTAAATTGTGTAGTAGAGTGACAAAAATACTTCATTTAGCCTTGCTTTCATAATAGAATAGTTACAACTTCATTTTCAATTATAGTTTTTCACTTAGTTTCATTGCAATTCCATCTTTAGTTGTTCGTTCAGTTTTGGTTCTGCAATAGATTAGACAATAGTGGTCATCTTATTTCGAGTATTTCATTTTTGGTTTCTCATAGATAGCTACAATCTGATTTTCTCATTTAAGCTTTGGTTTTGTAATTGAGTAGATAATATTTTTAAGTCCTTTTAGTTCATGTTTTGGAAACAATCATAATAGCAAGTAGAGAAGCTCTATTTTCATTTTCTTGTTTAAAACTTTACTTCCAAAACTGGCTTAAAACACTTTTAGCTGTCATTTCATTTCTCTAGATTCATAGCAGTAATAGATTAAGATTTTGTAGATTACATTGCAGAACATTAGGAATAACAAGAGGAAAACCCCAAAACAAACATAAACTCAAAAATACGGAGGTAAGAAGGGTCATCTAGCACATATAGTGAACTACATTTCATCAGTTTACGATACCCCGATTGATAATTTATGTAGCAATTCAAGACACTAAATTGACTAAACGTTTTGTCTTCGTTGCTGGTGAGGTGTAATTAGGTAACCTTATCTCTTACAATCATAAAAAAAAAAGACAAAACAAAAACAATGACATGCATAGAGAAAGAGATTCTAGGGGTAGATTTATAGCTAGGGGCAGAAGTTCGATTTCCGCAACTCCACCTACTCCAACAAGAATTAGAAAAGGCACACCTCAATCCTAGACTCATACTCCTAGCCATAGGATCCTGGAATTTAAGGGGTAGAAACTCAGTTAGAAGATTCTCCCACTTCATCTACTAAAACAGACCTAGGAGAGAAGACCTCTTCCACCTCTACAGGGGAGCCTGTTGTAGTTGAAGAACTAGGAATACCCAGTGAGGAAGAAAAATTAGGAACTCCCTCTCATAGTCTTTTAATAGAAGAACAAAAGGAAGAGGAAATAACCTTGCAGGTTGAGTCCTATACTGATGTTGAAGAAACTATAATGGTAGAAGAAGAACAAGATGGATAATTCTCACTATTTGGAGGAGGGGGTAAAGGGAGAGGTAGAGGAAACAATTGAGGAGGTAGAGGTAATAATGGAGTAGGCAAAGGAAATAGAGAAGGAGATAACTCATTTGGATTCATTATAGTAGATGATGAAACACATACAACAATGAAAAACATTTCACCATCTCTCCTCCCAAACTTTTATGGGTTTAGAGGTAAGGACCCTGAAACATTTTTGTTTGAGTTTGAAGTCTTGTGCAGAACCTATGACTATCTAGAAGACTCTGAGAAACTCAAAATGTTTCCCTTATCACTCAAAGGGGCCACTTTGAAATTGTTTATGGGGCTAGTCACTCAATTCATTAGAACATGGAATGACATGAAACAGGCATTTTTGGATAGATACTTGGATTATTGTATGCCTACCACTCATAAGGATGAAGTGTTCAAAATGATCAAAATGGAAGATGAAAACTTAGAGGATTTTCTTGAAAGATTCAACTACAATTTGAAAAGAGAAAAAACCAAAAACAAACATAAACTCAAAAATAGTGAGGTAAGAAGGGTCATCTAGCACATATAGTGCACTACACTAAATCATTTTACGATACCCAGATTGATAATTTATGTAGAAATTTAGGACACTAAATTGACTGAACACTTTGTAGCAGAAAACTTAATTTCTTTAAATAGCCTACTCAACCTTTGTACTCATAAGGCCAACCTTTGTAGCATCAAGGTCAACCTTTACAAAAGAAAAGTCAGCCTTTGTAGTAACAAGGTCAACCTCTGTAGTAGCAAGCTTCAAATGTGAATCAACAAGCTCAGCCCTTGCAAGCATAAGGTTAATCCCTGCAGCAACACGACCAATCCCTTTAGGTGCATGGTCAACAGGTTCAACAACCTTACAATCCATATGTCGCGTATAATACTTATCAATGTCCTAGGGTAGGTCAATATCAAACCTACCTTCGAAAAAATCTACCTTATGGTCAAGGTAACCATTAGTGGGGGAAACATCAAATCCTGTATGGAAAACATCCTCCACTGTGGGGGAAAAATCCTTACCAGCAAGGTTGGAACCTGCAGTTTGGGCCTCCTCAAAAGTCCTACATGCCATTCAATCTGCAATTTCCTTTTTTGGCTACATTGGAACTGCCTGATGTCTTGAGGCTCACAAATGATCCTATTCTTGATTCACCTTCTGACCTCAAGTTCCAACTAAAATTCCAAGTGATTGGCCTAAATTCGAAGGAAATTCTAAAGAGCACCCGCAAGCCCATGTGATGACATATCACTAATGGTTCCCTTCAAATTCATATGTTGACGATTATATCTGTCTTCGCCTCTTTCAAAAAACCTTAATAGGTTTTGTCGTAAAATGGCATGTTGAGTTTCCTCAAGCTACCTATGTTGGCTTTAAATCTTTAGCTGTGGCCTTCCTCACCCACTTCTAGTTGTTGGTTCATTATGGAACTAGAACTCATTTTCTCACATCCCTTAAGAAATATACCACAACACACATTTCTAATCATATTCATGAATGAAGACGCCAGTGTTGCCTCATCAAATTCGAGATTGTTGATGAGTTGTTGACTAAATGGTTCACAATTTTTTTTTTTAACAATATTGCTAATGATATAGCTATGGGTGGATGTGTTACTGAAGAACAAGCTATTACCTGTGCTCAGTATCTAGAATTAGTCTATTCACAATCTAGCACGTAGTATGTGATTTTTCTTAACGCTCATAGACCATATTCAAATCCGGTAGCCTCAAAGTCTCCTGATGTGCCACCTGTTGATGGTGTAATTGGTTTAGCATCTCAGACTTCGACCAAGGCTTCCTCGAAGAAAAAATTTGTTTCAAACACTCGTTCTAATAATCCTCAGAAAAATTCATCAAATCCTGGTAAAAACTCTGAGGGACATGTTTTTCAGTCTACCACAGGAGATAAGGCCTCAAAAGTTGAGAAAAAGGGTAAAGGTAAATCCAAAACGAATACCCTGAAGAAGGATCCACCCAAATCATCTTCTCATGATGCTTCCAAGCACAAGATGAAATATCCTTGCCTCATTTGTGAGGAATATCATTACACCAAGGATTATCCCCGATGTTATGAAGTTAACTACTTCTTGAAAGGCAATCTGACTATTTTGAAA
Organism: Pinus tabuliformis; assembly: GCA_031772625.1. Lineage (NCBI taxonomy): Eukaryota > Viridiplantae > Streptophyta > Pinopsida > Pinales > Pinaceae > Pinus > Pinus tabuliformis. Next base: position 535,228,364 of record CM062820.1, read on the forward strand.
GAACCTTTTCCATCTCAGCAGACGCAATTGGTAGACAAGCCGAAATTCTCTTCCTCCTCTGGCTTTCAAGTTTTCATGAGGCAAGGTTCATCGCCTTTTAGATTTCTACTTGAACAAAGGACTATCAAAATCTACAAAATCAGACGATGGAGAAAGAAGTCACTGATATACCTTCTACTTCTACTCCATCTAGTTTTGGTCCACTCCAGATTGAGCATCCTAACAATGAGTCCATAATCTAACCACCTCACAAGGGTGTACCTTGGAAATCATCTTATAATCGGAATGCTAGAGCTACACAACATTATAATATTATTAAGTATTTAGCTCAAGCATCTTCAACAATCTATAATCTGGAGGTTCTCCAAACCTGTCCAATGCAGCGTAAACCATTTTTGTCTCCTATGGGCACTATTGATCCTGAAAGCCACATTCCTCATATTCCTCATCAAATTGCTTTTTTGATTCAAGTTCTCATTAAAGTATAAATGATCCATTAGATTGTTATTGATGAAGGTGCTTCCACCTGCATCATGTTTGTTTTGTGTTGGAAGGCCATTGCCTCTCCTTCTCCTAATCAATCCCTAAACACTTTGGAGGCCTTTTCTAGAGGCTCTTGTGCATATGGAATTTTGACAAACTTGTCGATCATGTTGGAAGGAAAGACCGTTGAGCTAGAAGTGGAAGTTGTAGATGCGAATCTCAATTACAACCTTCTTCTTAGGTGAAGTTGGACCGATGCTATGTTTCCTATGGTTTCTTCTTTGTTACGGGTGCTTCATTTTCCTCACAAAGGAAAAATTTTCACCCTCGACTAATTATCTCTTTTCTCTTCTGGTACATCGAACGGAAATGTCCCATATGTGGGAAGTACCACGATCCTCTATGAGATTGTTGGGGCAGGTCTTCTTAAAGACTTTACTTTAATGGCTACTTTTACTATCCCATCTCTAACTGTCACTTCGATCGATATGATCTCGATTTCTACGGATCCTTGGATTATTCCTACTCCACATCAAATTGATTGATTTGGCGATTCTACAATGTTAGGTCTATTAGAGAAAGACTACTAAGAAATTGTCTTGGCTTCAACGACCACTTCAGAAAGTCATGATGTTCTTAGTATGAACCTAGATGCTTATGTACCATATAGTTGGCTTGGCTGTTGGGATTCTCTAGATCCTTTGAACAAGACATTACCCATTGATGAGAGTATCGTTGAGGTTATTTCTTTAGACGAAATTCCTTGTAATGGTCTTCATCATCGTTCTTCATTTCTTCCCCGTGTCAGTGAGATGCCTTCATGTCTTGAAGCATTGCTTTCCCATTTCCCAACGCATCCACTTCAAACACTTGTTTTGGTGCATGAAGTCCTATCTGAGGGTAATATGTCAAACATTATTGCAAACATAACTCTTTGCATTTCCATTAAACCTCGAATTGTCGATAACATTCATATTGGGGTGTCTTTTTCTCCCTATGAGATCATGGTTTACACTCAACTTTTCAAATAGTTTCGACATGTCTTAATGTGGTCATATGAGGAAATTCCTAGTTTTGATCTAGCAATAGTGGTACATGAAATAACTACTTATCCTGGTGTAAAGCCTGTTTGCAAACGGATTCATCCCGTGCATCCTCAAAAGGCTATTGCTATTAAAGAAGAAGTGGAAAATATTTTAAAAGTTGATTTTATCTATCCCATCCCATTGATAGAGTGGGTGTCTAACATTATCCATGTTGCCAAAAAGTAGAGCACAGTTCACGTATGTTTTTATTACCGTGACATTAATCATGCTTGTCCAAAAGACAATTATCCCAATCCTTTTATCAATGAGATCATTGGCGAATGTGCTAGGAGTGAGACTTTCTCGTTTATGGATGGTTTTCTTGGCTACAACCAGATGAAAATTTCACCTTCTGATCAACATAAGATGACCTTTATTTCTCCATGGGGCAATTTTTTCTATAAAAAGCTTCCTTTTGGTTTAAAAAATATTGGCACTACCTTCCAGAGAGAAATGTCTTATGTTTTTCATGATATCCGACAAATTTTTCATCGTTACCTTTACGACTTACCAAACCATTCTACTAAGTGTCATGACCATTCAAACCCCTTAAGATCCATCTCTCTGTGATGTCGGAATTATAACATCCATGTCAATCCACACACGTGAATTTTTTGCATTAAATCTAGTCAATCCTTGGGTTTTGTGGTGTCCCACGGATGTATCTGAATTGATCCTTTAAAATTTTAGGCTATTTTCAACTTACCCCTTACCTCATTGTTGCAAATTGCAAAGCCTACAAGGACATGCTAACTTTGTTCATCGAAGGAAAGGATAACAATTTTACTCACTTACTTAAGAAGGGGATCCCTTTCATTTGTATTGAATTTTCCGAGAAATCCATCAATGCTTTGAAAGACATGCTTATTAGTGCTCCTTTACTACATCCCCCTGATTATTGAGGAAATTATTTCCAATACTTGGCTGCAACTGAAACTACCATTCCTATGGTGTTAGTCTAGGATGAAAATGATGGAGAAGAACATATGGTTTATTATTTAGGAAGAAATCCTCTTGACACTAAATCTCAATATGGCGATGTTGAAAATATTGCCTTAGCAACAATCCATGTTGTTCAAAGATTGCATCATTATGTTATAGATCTAATCTAAAAATATAAGATAATACAAATTTACCCAAGAAATAACAAGATCTGAATATAGAAATGCTTCACTTTATTAATCAAACCCTTAAGGTAGGGCAACACAATACATTCACTCCTTAAGGAAGGAGAACACTCCACGAGCAATATGCATGTTCATACAATAATCCTTGACATCTCTCAATGGGAAGTCTGTAGCCTCTATATAGGCATTATACATACAATACCATGGGTCATTACCATGGTTCCCTCAATACCATGTATCTAATACCATGGGCTTATTACATTATTTCTAACTACTTGTGGTCCTTTACATGATATGGTTTAACCACCTTATTTATTACTATGGCCCATCCCATTATTACATTATTCCCTTCAGTACCTCCCTTTGTACCCGATATTATCCCCCCTAGGTATACTACATTCCACCTCCCTCAACATGTTTCATTCCCATAACATGGGAAGAACATAAATAATAAGATCTACTCAAAAGAGTAGTCCACTGGTACCATGCACATGCATCTAGTCCTCCAAGAGAAAGGCGAACCCTCGATCTAGTTGGTGCCTCTCTTGCTTGAGATAGAAGTTGACCCTAGTGGCTCTTCTATGTTGATGTGTAGTAGGTGGATCGTCGCTCCTCTCTATTTATCATGTTGGGGTTGTTGTCCTTGTGGCTACTTCGTTGCCATCTTGTTGGTTGCTTTCTTGTGGGGTGATGTGGGTGGTGATATGCTGAAGTTTCAACCAACAGTGTATCATTTACTAATTCACCATCTAATGGAGCCTGATGGTATCTGGTACATGTTATGGTGCCTGTTGTTGTTTCTTATCTTCCAATATTACTTTAACCACTCAGTCCTCATCTGATGTATCAGTACTTGTAACCTTTTCTGCTTTAGCCTCCTTGGACACTACCTGTTTTTCTGGTACCTGGTTTGATGTTTTTGTTTGGTTGTCGACCAACAATGGCTCATCATCTGATATGTCAGTGCTTGGAACATCTTCTAATTCAACCTCCTTGGACTCTACCTATTTTTTTATGGAAATATCGTGTAATGTAATTTTCTTCTTTTTATACTAGAGCCTTAGGAATTTCTTTTGCACATTAATATTTATAGTACCCACCGATTCCATCCAAGGGTATCGCAAAACAACATCCTCATTTGCCATATCTGAAGCATGAAAATCAGAATGCAATACATACTTGTCCATTGAAATCTTTAAATCTTTATAAACTTGCACATGCTCATTATTAATGTGTGCGTGCTCCATGTGTTTTTCTGGCAATTGTAATTTTTTTCCAAATTGACATTTATGAGATTTTGCTTGCCACTAGGATTTATAGACACATTGATATTCTCCTTCTAAATCAATACATGAACCTGAAATAAGGATATACTAGTAGGAAATAACCCCACATGTTTCTCCTTATGTTGTTTTCTGGCATGAGACCATCTGTCTAAAAGTAATTTTTCAAATTTTTCATCACGCAGGTTGGAACACTTCTTCTTGTTAAGTAATTCTGACCATGTGGCCACCTCATCTTCAAAATTAGCCACTACCCAAAATCTCCAATGATGTTCCCATAATGACAATTTTTCTTTTATGTATTCTTCAATAGTAGGACCATTATATTTTCGTGTAAAACATAGAACTGCCATGAAGAGTGTTTGGAAAAAAATTCACTTACTTGGAAAAAATTTGAAATTGTCACAATTAGTCAATGTTGCTCAAAATCCGTATTATGAACTATTTTTAGAAATGGAACAACCATTCTGCATCTGCCCATGTGATAGAAATCCTAATCTAGGCACTAGAAATTCATATTTTTGCTGCAACTGACCGGTCGTCACAAAAATTTCTTAAAAGAGAGCTAATTTTAAGTCAATGATATCTCCCTCATCTGGACTCTGATTCAACTGATTTTTTTTAACTTCAGTATTTTTTCACAAACAATCCATATCTATAGTTTGACTCTACGGATTTTGCACAAGAACATACAGATCTGCTCCGCAAACTCACCACCCCAGAAAATGTCTGCAACCCAATTAATTTTTAAATCAGCAATATCTCCCTCCTCTGGACTGTGATTTGGTCGTTTTTTTTTAAATAGGGTATTTTTTCTCTAAAAGCTTAGATCTAGAATTAGATTCTATATATTTTGCACCAGAACGTACAGATCTAATCCGCGAACTCGCCACCCCAAAAAATGTCTGCAACACAGCTGATTTTTTAAATCAGTGATATCTCCCTTATTCAGACTCTGATTCGGCTGATTATTTTTTAAAATTGGGCATTTTTTCACCAAAAACCTAGATCTACAATTAGATTCTATATATTTTGCACCAAAATGTATAGATCTGATCTTCAAACTCGTCACCTCAAAAAATTCTTGCAAAAATAAAAAAATATTCTCCACTTTGCCCAAGAAAGTGCTCTGATACCACATGTTATAGATCTGACCTGAAAATATATGATAATAAAAATATACCCAAGAAATAACAAGATCTGAATATAGAAATTCTTCACTTTATTAATCAAACCCTTAAGGTAGGGCAACACCATACATTCACTCCTTAAGGAAGGAGAACACTCCACAAGCCATATGCCTGTTCATACAATAATCTTTGAGATCTCTCAATGGGAAGTCTCTAGCGTCTATATAGGCCTCATACATACAATACCATGGGTCATTACCATGGTTCCCTCAATACCGTCTATCTAATACCATGGACTTATTACATTATTGCTAACTACTTGTGGTCCCTTACATGATACGGGTTAACCACTTTATTTATTACTATGGCCCATCCCATTATTACAATATTCCTTTGGGTACCTCCCTTTGTACCCCATATTATCCTCCCTAGCTATACTACACATTATATCCCTTTATGGAAAACCATGGTGATTTATGATTGCAACCCCATGACCTATATATTGACTTGTCAATTACTCGGGGGGAAATACTCCAAATAGATTGTTATAATAAAGGAGTTTGATTTGGATTTTACTACCGCCAAATAAGAGAAATCACTTATTTTTACTGAGTCGATATGTGCCCTTCCATCTGCAAGAACTTCTACTAGTTTTATAGAGTAGATTCCTAATGAAACTTTGTTCTTCATCAGGAGTCTTGACCAGTGGTGTGGAGATATTATCATTTATCTTTAAACCTAGACCTTCTGATGTAAATTGTCTCAATATGACTGATTTCACATCTAGCATCAGTCCCAACCCTATCATATTCTTGGTGATACATTATAACGAGTTGGTGTGGACTTCGTTCTTCCAATATGTCTAACACTTGAAGAGGCTAAATGGGTCTTGAATGATTGCCACTCTACTTCCCGTGGTGGTCATATGTCAGGATACACCACTACTAAAAAAATCCTTTTCGCTGGTTATTCCTAGCCTTCTATCTTTAAACATTGTATTATGGTTCTTCAAAATTTCCATGAATTCCAGATTTTTAACTACAAGTAGCACCCCTGGGTAGCACCCTTACACTGAGTAGGTACCATTGGACCATTCACTAAATGGCCCATAGACTTCATGACATCTAACCCTCTCTCTGCTAGGGGGCATGGCTATATTATCGTTGTCATTGACTACTTTACTAAATATGTCGAGGTAATGCCCACATATAATGCTAATGGTATTAATGGTGCTTAGTTCCTCTTCAACCACGTCATAGTGTGTTTTGGTATTCCTCAAGCCATTGTAATTAATCATGGATCACATTTTCATCATTACATGATGGCAGAGCTGACTGCTTAGTTGGGACTTCATCATGATAGCTCAACTCCTTACTATCCATAGACTAATGGCCAAGTCGAAGAAATTAATAAATTTTTTGTTACTATGCTTCAACACACCATTGGGAAGCACAAAAGGATTGGCATCTGATGCTATTCTCATGTCTCTGGGCTTGAATGACTTCTGCTAACACGACCATTATATTTACTCCATTCCATCTAGTTTATGGTTTAGAGGCAACTATCCCAATTGAATGTGAAATCCCTTCACTCAAATTAGTTGTCGAACTTCTTCTTAATACCTCACCTAAAGAGGAGTGGCTACTCTACCTTGAGAGGCTTGATGAGACCTATCACATTGCTACTTTGGTAATCAAAGCCCAAAAGAAACATGTCAAAGCTCGTTTTGATCAAACCATTTCTCCTCATATTTTTTCCGAAGGCAACCTGGTCCTCCTTTATGATTAGGCTAATGATAAGTTAGGCGCTAAAAAGTTTGAACCTATGTGGCATGGGCCATATATTGTGGAAAGCATTTTGCAAAAAGGCACCTATGAGCTAGTTGATTATGAAGGAAATGCATTTTCACACCCCAGAAATGGGTTATATTTAAAAAAGTATTATGCATGAAATTCATATAATGACTTTTTGAACATTATTCTGTAAATTCATTAGTGTGCGCATTTTTATTTTTGGTGTGTTTGTTTGCTTTGTTGACATGTGTTTCTCCACTTACCTTGTGTTCCACTCAATTTGCAGATGTCATCAATTCAATATCTTAATTTTTTTGACGATTTTTGTCATAGCACATGAAATTTGTCTTCTGCAACATGGGTACTCTATGCCCCTGAAGACGAGTTGATTTATTTACAAGGTATTTCCCTAGGACAAACATCTAACAACATTGTTAAATATAGTGCAGCAATTGAAATATTGTCAGAAGTAGTTTCTCTTGACATTAGAGATTTAGTTGTCAAGTTTGATTCACAACTCGTTGTGTTACAGTTAAGCAATCATTATTCGGTAAGAAATCAACAAATATTGCGTATGTATCTACATGTTTTATTAATGGAAAGAAATTTTGATTTTATCACATATCAACATATTCCACACAATTTGAATACATTAACAAATGCATTAGCAAATTATGTTATTGATAGAAATTGGTGTCATTTTTAAAACTGATCATATTCTTAACACATAAGTAGAAAATAAAACATGCATATATATATGCATATATATATATATATATATATATATATATATATATATATATATATATATATATATATATATATATATATATACACACACACACACACACATATATACATATATATATACATATATATCGATTCTGTCGAAGCTTTTGCATCAAAATCTCAAAAATAAAGTTCTGAGACATTTGGCTTTCAAAGCCTACAAAATGTGTAAATTAACTAGAAAGGCTATTAGCTAGCATGATGCTCATGGTAGCACGAGACTGCTTTGATCACTCAGCCTAACAGCCAACACAGTCTTGCAAATACTGCCACTGTATGTCTCTACCATCACAGGGGCACCTCATCTATAGTAGCATACCCCGGAATCCCCTAAGTAATCACATCTAGGTTGCGCTCCATCTCGGTTAAGGGGTCTGTCCCTTTCTTGTAATCTATGCCCACTATCTAATGAGAAAACTGTTGTGCTATTGGCAAGATGGCAAGAATTATTTCTGCTCCCACATCTTCACATTTACCATATGTCAAGTCTCAGTTTACACTTTTACAAAAAAAATCAAAAGAATTGAAAAAATCCAAAAAACAAGTCTTTACCTACATCAATGCACTGTTCCCATAGTGGCATAGGTAGATTTGGATCCCATCTAATATCTGTGCTAGCATATGCATAGTCGTCTAGCATGACTAATTGATGTTGAAGCCAAGTAAAAGACTTTGGAGGGTATTCCATCTATTGACTAGTCCCTCCTCGGGGCATGATTTGACTCCACCTAACTAACCTCGAGTCTTGGGGGGTAGGAGATGGTACCTCTGCCCACTGATAAAAGAATAAGGGCACCCACTCTAGGAAGAAATTCACTAGTATCGAGCCAAACCAAAGTTGTCTCAGGTTTCCTTGCTTCTCCTTGGTCATTTGTCTTTTCATATTCACTAGAAGGCCTCCACACAAGTTGAACATGTTGGGGTTCAGGCACTCAACTGCATACTAAAATTTATATTTTTAACACTCATGAAGGGCTTGCATCCCAAATACATGAGCTACCATGTACATGATGGTTCGTAAAGGAAGGTTGTTGGTGATAGTGGCGATCTTCACCTTTCCCTCCCCGTCATCTCTACACTTGGGCAATGCCTTCTAATCAGAGCATTAGTACTCTCACTAGCGGGGCAATATCCAAAGAGTTGGACTCTCTCTCCTCCTCGGGACAATCCTATGATGAAATAAATGTATCATTCTTTTATTTCTAGTTCCTGGCTATTGATTATGAAGATCTGTGGATCCACATCCCAAAGACCAATCAAATAGGGAAGCAATTGCACCTGAGCCTTCAGTCTTATGGTCCTGAAGAGCTTCAACAACCCATAATATCTCAAGGCATTGATGCATTCTGGATTCTGGGATGCTTGGTGGTCTTGAGCTTCATGGCCTCCTTCTTTCCATTCCAAAATCATGATCTCCTACAAAATATTATTTAACACCAATTAAAAACATTTTTCATGGATTGAAATTGAGATTTTTTGCTTAAAAGGAGCTTTTCCTAAAAAGATTATGCACTGGAACCATCACCTCTATTTTTAATTACAATGCAATGTCATCATGACTGTATTTTAGCTCAAGAGTGATTATTGCAGGTCTGATGACCAAACGCACGATGATCATCGATGCTAAAAAAATGAAACTCCTCCCTTTTAGTACACAAAATTCCATTAAAAATCCATGAAAATGCGATGAAATGCAAGAGTAAGGACAAACATATTACCTGATGCAGATGATTCGTGAAGTGACACCCTCAATCTCCTGTAATGGTCACTTGAAAATCGAGCAAATTAGGGCACAAATGCACTTTCTAAACTTACTATGGTGAAATGATAAAAAATAATGTTACTTTTGGTTATTTATAAGTTTTGAAGTAATATTTTGTCAATATTTTAATAATATTTTATTATTATTTCTCTATATCAGTGATGGGTGCATTTCCTTATGTAGTTATATGTTCTTTCGGTGGACAATGATTATTTTTTACTTATTCTCATGATTTTTTGTTTGATCTCTTTTTCAGAATTGTTAAAAATAAATGAAAAAGGAACCTCCTTGGAGACATCATTAAGTCCCTTCCTAACTCTCAAAAAATAAAAAGATTGTTGAGTATTTGTCATTTCAAACTCATTAAATTAAACAAATTGACGTCGTCTCATTATGTTAGAAAATTATATATTACAGAGCAATGGAACACATAGAATATTGCATAAATATAAACACAGAAAGTGCATAAAACCAGAGAGACACAAATATATGTGGTTCACCCAGTTTGGGCTACATCCACCCTGAACAACCTATCTTTCCTTTCTATTATCTAGAAAAATAAAGAGACACAACCTACAACAGATCCATTGTAATATCCTCTCTTTTCTCTCACAGTCTCACCTCTCTGTTTCTCACTCAAAGGATACACATCTATTACACAGCCTTAATACAATGCCCTCATACAAAGAGAGGGGTTGCCTTGTAGGGCAAAAAACCCTAAACTACACATAAGTTCTACCATCATATCATTCGCCTAATGAACGGCCCAGATTGACTAGAAATTACTATACTTTTACAAGGCAATTTTACATCTGTTTTTAGCTTTGGGGGTGCTGCCCCCGAAACCCCTGCAGGGGGACTGCTGGCCCCTGGACCCTCGCGAGGGGGACAAATCCCCCTGCACCCCCTCGTGTGGAGGGGTGGACAAACTTCCTGGGGTATACATCCAGCAAAAACAAAGGCCTCTAAATAATCATGCTCCACACCCAAAAATCTCCCACTTGGAGAATGATTGTAGCAACTCCATCGCTACTTCATTTACTGGAGAATGACTCCTCTTTGGACCTAGTTGTTTCTCATATTCATCGTCATCGTTCAAGACCAATTGAAACTGAGCATATTCTCAGTTTCTCCCTGGCTACAACTTTTGTTAGCATATCTGCAGGATTATGGCTAGTGTGTACCTTTTACACCTTCAACTCTCCATCTTCCAACACTGATCGTATGAAATGGTACTTGAGCTATATGTGTTTAGTCTTTGAATGAAATGTTGATTTCTTTGCAAGATGAATGGCACTTCGGCTATCACTGTATAATGTGCCCATATCATTCTTCTTACCCAATTCACCCATAAACCTTTGTAACCAAATCATTTCTTTACTAGCCTCTGTAGTAGCAACATACTCTGCTTCTGTTGTTGAAAGTGCAACAACACTTTGGAATTTTGAAACCCAACTGACAACTGTTCCACCTACAGTAAATACATATCCTATAGTGCTCCTCCTGTTATCTCTGTCACCTGCCATATCTGCATCAGCATATCCCTGTAGAGAAATTTTTGAACCACCAAAACATAGTGCTTGATTTGTGGTACCTTTCAAATATTTGAGAATCCATTTCAGTGCCATCTAGTGTTCCTTTCCAGGATTGTTCATGTATCTTCTTACAACTCCCACTGCATGTGAAATATCAAGCCTTGTGAAGACCATTGCATACATTAAGCTTCCAACTGCTGATGCATGTGGAACTTTAGACATATAATCCATGTCTTCTTGGGTCTTTGGGCACAATTCCTTACTAAGTTTGAAATGGCTAGCAAAAGGTGTACTAACTGGTTTTGCATTGTGCATATTAAATCTTTTCAACACCTTTTGTATGTACTCATTATGAGACAATGTTAATTTGCGATTTTTCTTATCTCTGGTTATTCTCATACCAAGGATTTGTTTTGCAGCTCCCAAATCCTTCATTGCCAATGAATTTGCCAATTTTCTTTTGAGCACATTTATTTCTTGCATGTTAGACCCTGTAACAAGCATGTCATCTACATACAATAACAATATAATATAGCTACCATCATTTTGCTTTTTTAGATAAACACAATGATCAGAGTGACATCTAGTATAACCTTGTTCAGACATAAGCTTGTCAAATTTTAGATACCACTGCCTTGGAGCTTTTTTTAAGCCATACAAGCTCTTCTTAAACCTACACACTAGCTTCTCCTTCCTTTTTACCTCATATCCTTGTTGTTGCTGCATATATATCTCTTCCTCCAAATCCCCATAGAGAAAGGTTGTCTTTACATCTAACTGCTCGAGATGAAAATCTTCAAATACTACTAGACTTAAAATAGTTCTGATTGAAGTCATTTTAACAACAAGAGAAAATATTTAATCAAAATCAATACCTTTCTTATATGCAAACCCTTTCACCACAAGTCTAGCTCTGTACCTTTGTTTTCCTCCATCTTCTTCCTTCAACCTGTAAACCCATTTATTCTTCAATGTAGTTTTTCCTATAGGCAACCTGACTAAGTCCCAAGTCTAGTTATGCATTAAAGAGTCCATCTCTTCTTCCATGGCTACCTCCCACTTCTTCCTACTTTCAACCTAAATTACTTCTTCATAACATTCGGGTTCACCAGAATCATTCAACAATAAATAATATAATGAAGGAGAGTATCGTTCAAGGGGCACGCTTATCCTGGTAGATCTTCTAACACCACTTTTAGGTGTTTAGGGTGCTTATTGTTGTTGTGGTGGTTGTTATTGTTGAGGCTGTTGATTATTATTATTTTCAGGCACCTTTACTTTTTTAGTGATTTCATCAAGAACTGTGTATTCCTTGTTTTCTTTTTTCTGTTTCTTTTCTTGCAACTGATTCTTATATAAGACCTTTTCATTGAATATTACATCTATGCTCCTTATGATTTTTTGATTGTTGTAATCATATAAGAGATAACCAAAATCATTAACACCATATCCAATAAAGGTACATTTCTTTGACTTTGCCTCAAGCTTTGTTCTATTTTATTTATTGATATGGGCAAAGCCCTCACAACCAAAAGGCTTTAAAAAAGAGTAGTTTACCTTTTTTTCTATGAATGCTTCCTCTGGAACACCACCATCCAAGGAACTTGAAGGCCCTCTGTTTATTAGATAAACAACAGTATCTGCATCATCTGCCCAAAATTGTAAAGGCAATCATGCTTGAAATATCATGCACCTTGCACGCTCCATGATTGTTTTGTTCATCCTTTCTAACACACCATTTTTTTGTGGTGTTCTTGGAACTGTCTTCTCTTTGCGAATTACATGCTCTGAATAGTACCTATCAAACTCTTTTCTACAATATTCACCTCCATTGTCTAATCTAAGACACTTCAATTTCTTTCCTATCTCAATATCAACCAAAGCTTTCCATTTCTTGAAAGTATCAAATACATCAAATTTATTCTTAATACAATAAATCCAAGCTTTTCTAGTTGCATCATCAATAAAAGTAACATAATAATGAGAGACACTGAGAGATGATACCTGAGAAGGTCCCCATACATCTGTATGCACAAGCTCTAATTTTTCTCTCTTCTTTTCTTTCCCAACTCTGAGAAATCTGACTCTCTTTTGTTTTCCATAATTGCAATTCTCACTCTTCAAACCTGGAAACAAATTTCTTGAGTGAAGAATCTTAATCCCCTTTTCACCCATGTGTCGAAGCCTATGATGCCATAATGCTGCATCTGCTCCTTTGGGAGTTAAAGCATTAACAGAGTTAGAAATATCGTTGCATAAATACTGTTAGCACTTGAAATTTCACCTCAGGCTGAAAAGGCAAATCTCAAAGCTACATCAAACCATTCAGCCTCGTAGCTAGCCCTACGGGGCAGGAGAAGGCTCTCCCCGGTCAATCTCGGTAGATCTTCAACGTGATGAGATGACCAACAAGGTAACACTGATATTAGGCTAGTAAACTGATTATAAAGGTTGATTTGGGGTTTTCGTGGTTTTTGGTGGCAAATTGAGGAGCTGCAATTTAGGGTGCGGGGATTGGACACAATTTCTGCAGGAGGGTCTTTGGGGCGAGGTAGGAGCTTGTATTGATGTCTTTAGCTGAAACGGGTGATTAGGAAGAAACATAAGAAGGCTAAAGAGAGCAAAAAATGAATCTAAATTCTCTTTAGACAGTAGAAAACATAGAAATTAAACAAATTTGAAAGCAGAGCATGGCAAGCATGAATTCTAACTTTATCACTTCATTTGTTTAATATGCAGCAGTATAGAAAGGAAATGAATCACATAACAAAGCTTACAATAACATGAAGAGACACACCATCAACACAATGAGTCCACAAGAATCCCAAAGATGACTGCAAAACCCTAGTCCTCCTTAGCCAAAATTGCAGAGATACAAGTGAATAATACAGTGATAACTTCTCCCTCAAGTGTCCAACCATGAAAATGAGCATGAAAGTACATAATATAGATGATCTATCCTCTTTCCCTGCCTCCATGGGTCGATCTCACTATCCTAGGAGATGTTTCAACAACTTCTAAACTAAGCACTACAAAATAGGCAGTCAAAACAACTTGCCTCTATAAACTTGGAAACCGGTTCATACAGTCAATTTTACCCTTTTACATGAGAGAAACTTCTAGAAGAGTAAAACAAGAGTAAAAGTATCCAAAAAGTGCCACAAGTACATTCAAAAGGACCACCATCGACCTCAGCAAGTCAAACTAGAGCTAAACTGCAAATTTTGGGCTGAACTGGTCAAATATGGCACAAATTCCTCAACGGGTAACGCACATCATCCTCAACAGGTCGCGCATTTTGGAGCCCTGTTTGGAGGCCTTCCCGGTGTCAGAATGAGGTGAAGGATAGCTCGTTGGAAAGGTATCTGAGTCTACTTTCCAACACAACTAGAATTTTTGGATTTTTAGGTCATTTTCCTAGTCAAAAGTCAATTCTCCCAAGACTACTTCTGCAGCTCAAAAAAGGGGCAGAAAGTCAAAATTTGGCTGTATTTTGACCTTTTCGAGGCCCAAAACTCCATGAAAACTCAAGGTAATGGATGGGAATATGTAAATGTGCATGAAAAATCCAAAAATGCTGAGTTTTTGCAAAACGGAGCTACGATGACAAAGGGTCTCACCAAGGGTGAGACCCGTTGAGAAGCCAAAACCTGTAAATTTCCAAAAATTGCCAAAATTACCCAAAATTCTCAAATTTTTTTGGGATTTGAGCTGTGGCTAGGCTATTGAGTGCCATGATCTTTGATTGAAGCCTCAGCCAAGATACGGAGGGGATCGGGCCTCTTTCTCCTTTTTTGTGCCTTGGTCAAACTCCTTGGATCCGGCGATTGTAATTTTGTCATTTCTCTAAAACCATGACACCTGTGCAAAAAGTGAAGGAGGTTTTTTTTCTTTGGCATGTTATGGAAAAAAACCTCTCTCAGTTTTCCAAAATTCGTCTTTTATTTCTCTGAAACATCATTTGAGTGCAACTTGTCCCGATGTGTGAAACAAGGGATTTTGTCGAAATAGAGTGAAATGAAGGGGATAGGGGGCTTCTAAATTCTTGGGGAAATTTTTGGGAGTGGGGAGGGATGTTAGGAAGCAGGGAAAGTGGAATCTCAGATATTGAGTGAGGGGAAGGGGTCGAAAAGGGCAAAACACAGGCCAAACCTAGAAAATTGCCAAGTTGTAGCTAGAAACTAGGGTTTGTGCAAAAATGAGGAATTTGGCGGATCTAAGGGATGGGAAGTGTTTGATAAGGTACCTTAAGGATATGGAAAGGTGTATGAACATCAGGAAACAAGTTTTGCCGGTGATTTGACCATCCAAGAGAAATTGCCTTCAAAACCCTAGGAGAGGGAAATGACCTTGCCTAGGCACAACTGAAGCATGAACAAGGTGTAAAAGGACTCATTAGAAACTAACATGATAATGAAAACCCTATGAATGATGATAGACTCAGCTGAATGATGACATGGACTCACATTTGGGCAAACCCTAGACCTAATGCCTAGTGACCAAATTTTGCTTGAAGACTCATTGAAATGACAAAATTTGACCTTGACACTCTAAGAACACTTTGTAAGAGCATATTTGATCACTGTAGGAAGGCTAGAAAGACTGACACTAACAAATACAATGTACCATCCTTTTCGCTTTTTGCTATTACCAGGGCTCCTTTGGTGACCTTCCAAGATTTATTTTTTAAAGTTGTCACAGAACCTTCACTACCTAACTACCCTGTTGAAATCAGATTTTTCCACAGATCTGGAACATGCCTTACCTACTTTTATAGCCATTTTTTCTATTCTACTATTTTACAGGAACCTTACCCATTCGAACAATTTTACATGGTTTATCATCACCCAAACGAACTTGTCCAAAATCTCCTTGAAGATAGTCATGAAAATATTTCTTATCAGGTGTGGCATGGAATGAGGCCCCTGAATCTACCACCCAAGAATCATAATATTTTCGAAAGAAATAATCAAAGCATCTTCTAACACCTCACCTGCCACATTTTCTTCATGATTGTTTTCTTGTTATACATCTTCTTCTTTTCCCTTCTGATATCTACAATATTTCTTTAGCTGTCCTTTCTTTCTGCATTTCCAGCACACTATCCCCGATCTGGACTTGGATCTACCTTTCCTTGATTTACTACGATATCCTGAGCTCTTTCCTTTTTCCATTTTTCTTCCCCTAGACTCTACACTCAAATCATTACCCAATGTCTCACCGGAGCTTTTCCATCGCATTTCCTCACTAAGGATAGCACCGACAACATCATCAAACTTTGAAGTACTAGATCCAGAAACAGAGTTACTAATGGCCATTACTAAACCATTCCAACTTTCTAGCAATGAGCACAAGAATAACAGAGCTCTAACTTCATCATCAAAGTTTACCCCTATAGAACTTAACTGACTTGTAATAGTATTAAAATCATTTAAATGGTCTGCAACAGATCCACCTTCCGACATCACCATATTAAATAACCATTTCATAAGAAATATCTTGTTTGAGGCCAAGGGTTTTTCATATAGTTTCGCCAACACCTTAATCAAACCCTCTGTCATTGTTTCCTTTGAAATGTTGAAGGCGACCGACGCTGCGAGACTCAAACGTATTGTTCCGAGTGCCTTTCTATCGAGAAGGTTCCATTCTCATTTGTGATACCCATTGGAATCTTTGTTTTTCTGCCCAACGGTAGGTACAGATCTTTCTAATACAGATAATCTTCCATTTGCATCTTCCATAGTGAAAAGTTTTGGCCGTTAAATTTCTCGACCCTAAACTTACCATCTTTCGCTATTCCTCCCACTCGAACGAGGAACCCTTCTTTCCTGCTAGTTAATCTGTCAAACAGACCTTCAGCTCTGATACCATTTGTTAGAAAATTATATAATACAGAGCAATGGAACACATAGAATATTGCTTAAATATAAACACAAAAAACACATAAAACCAAAGAGACACAGATATACATGTTTCACCCAGTTTGGGCTACGTCCACCCCGAATAGCAAGTCCTTCCTTTCTATTATCCAACAAAATGAAGAGACACAACCTACAACAGATCTGCTGTAATATCCTCTATCTTCTCTCACAGTGTCACCTCTCTATTTCTCAGTCAAAGAATACACATCTATTACATAGCCTCAATACAATTCCCTCATACAAAGAGAGGGCTTTCCTTCTAGGGCAAAAAACCCTAAACTAAACATAATTTCTACTGTTAGATCATCCGCCTAATGAACGGCCCATATTGACAAGAAATTACTATACTTTTACAAGGTATTTTTACTTCTGTTTTTAGCTTCGAGGGCACTACCCTCGAAACCACCGCTGGGGGACTGCTGGCCTCCCTACCCCTATGGGCGGGACAAGTTCCCCTACAACCCCTTGCGTGGAGGGGTGTACAAACGTCTTGGGGTATACATCTGACTAAAGAAAATATCTCTAAATAATCATGCTCCACACCCAACGCAGTATACGTTTACACCTTTTTCGTGTTGAGATTGACTACTGACAAAAAAGGCACACCTTGATTGACATGGTCAAGAGTTTCTCTCGAATATTGTTTTCTACATTTTCGTGTTCGAAGGACAAATTACAAAAAGGAACATGATGGAGTTTTATTTTTCGTCCCTTTTTCAAACTCTCTAAATATGAAAAATATACCAAGTTATTCTTACATCAGACTCATTATAATTTTATGATGAAAGACTCATCAGCATGATGTGACCAAGTTTCTCCTTTCTAAGTCTCGTAAAACTTACTAGGATGGATTCATTCCAAAAATGAACTTACATGAGAAGCATATGTTATCCCCTTCAATATTGTGATAAAAATAATTTGGACACTCACTACAAATAGCAGGGAAAAATGAAACTAAAACATCCTTTTTATAGGAAGCATGTTCATCTTGAACATGACACTCTTCTACTTTCGTGTAGAGTTTAGGATATCCTCATTCAATCACTTGTTCTCTTGGGTTTGGGTGATCCCTTTTTTCCTCTCATTTGACTATTCCATTTTTTTGTGATGACCTTTAGTCCTATGTTGAGTCAAATACTGCCACACTCTGGAGTCATGTCACCAATGTTCAAGAGAATCCCTATCTACATTTATTTACCTATAAATTGTTTGACTCATTTTTATAGTCTTGGATCTCATTCATATCATTCCACTTTATTTCTTTTTTCGTGTCAATTATGGGGGACTCATCATTACCCTCCTTTAACGGTTCACTTCTTATACATTTCATCTCATTATCTAGGAAGATTACTTAGAAAATCCATTTCAGTACCATGGAGCTTGCATCTTGCATGCTTTAATGGCAAGTTCTTTGCATATGATGACAAGTCTTCATCATTTGCATTTGATTGAATGATTCCATGAGTGTTCAACTTCAGTTTCATTATCACATTTACAGATTGTACTATCATACCTTGAGAGCCATTGTAATTATTGGTGGTTTCTCTCGTACCTTTTAACGGTTCACATCACTGACTGGTAATTAGGTGGCTTTCTATCATGTTCAACTTCAACACATTTATTCGCATGCTAGAATTCATACTTTGATAAGGTGAGGATGGAATGCAAGATCCTGAGTCTTATATGATATGACTCAAGCTACATGGAGTTATAAGTTATTCATGATTGTACACATGTTTCTTCTATATGGATAGTTATGACCAGACCATGGGACTTTACATTTTTTGTGACCCTTCTATATCAGATGGTTGTGACCATACCTTGGATCTTACACTCATATATGATACTTCTCATTTGGATGGTTGCACCCATACCATGGATCCTTTCATAAAGTCCTTATTATTTGGATGGTTGCATCCATACCATGGATTAATGTTTTGATATCATATATGTATATGTATATCTATCCTTGATTTTTAGGTCTCCTGATTGTGTTTATCCTTGTCCTTGCAAAATCTCATAACGCATCTCAACCATCACTCCTCATTCTGAATTCATGCTTTACGGGGAATCTATTACATAGTATTTTGTCACACCTCCTACACTTCCCTCTAAAATATCCCAAAGTTCCCAAAACATGACCATTATGCAGTGTACTCATTCATATATGCAGCTTAGATCCTTCCTAAGACATTGATTGGAAAATTCCTTGAGCTTTCCCTGAAAGAAATAGCTATAAAATCGTAATTTTAGAATCATTTTGCTTATGAGAATAAAAGCAATGTTGATCTCTTGTTGCACTACACTCGACCCACAATGGCATCGCTCTGTTCACTTGTATACCCACGATGATCGAAAAAAAGGCAATTTTCCCGAGGAGGATGAGAAGCATCATGATCTAGAAGCTTCCAAAGTGGCGAGATGGAGGTTGTTTGGCATAGATGAGGCCAAATTCTCGCAACTTGGCCTCCTGGTCTTATCCTTATGAGCTACCTCCTTCAGATAATGGCCTACTCATAACTTTGGAGATCCTAACTCCCTTTCCCAACCTATGTATTCATCCTCTCCCATTCCCAAATGGTTGGTCTATGTCTATTTGCACCCTTATGCTAAGATTGTGCCTATATGCTACTCATTTCGCTTGGAGAAGGAATGCTTGGAGAAATTAGCTTGGACTTGGATATTCATTCAAGGAGAACCTATCAACATCAAGGGTTGGTTGTATGCTTCCCCTTATTTTCTATTAATATACAACCACTTGTTCATTTTCCCTAAATGCGTATGCTCATCTATCATTTAGCTTAGCATTCCTAGATTAGTTAAGTAGGCTTCTTTTGAATATTCTATTTGTATTTGCATGCCTTGTTGTGTCTTGATCTCTTGGGTGGGTTCATAAACACTAAGAGTGGTAGGAACAAGCCCATGACACAAGTGATTCACTGTATTTAAGAGAGGAGATCGAAATAGCATTAGAATGAGGTAGGCCATCTTCTTCATTTCTCTTTTCAATCGTAACTTAGGAAAGTGTCTAGTAGATTTTCAATTTGGTTGCTAGACCCACTCATTGGGCTAGATGGATCTTCTTTGTCCGCAGAGAGGATTTACCTAGCCAACATGAAGGTGTCCCCTCTAGATGCAACCATTGTCACTGTTATGCCCATCTAAATTTTCTTTTCCCAATGGCTCATAAGTATTATAAGTGGGTTAGAATTTTTTCTCTCACCCCCATCATCCCTTCTAAATTGCAATATGAAAAATAGGTAGAGGAAGAAGTTTTATTCAATTTTTATTTTGTTCCTATGTATGTAACATCTAGAGGCATTGTTTCAAACCTAGTCCCAGGGAAGGTGTCATCTGGTATGTCCCCAATTCACCACCATTTTTCTTGTTTTCCTAATTTACAAATCCTCCTACTGAACACGGTCTATTTGATTTGGTACTACCCTCTACTAATATGCCTATTTTATCATCTCCCACCTTCTTACCTTGGAAGGGCTCCTTGTCTCACTTTGTTCCCCTGACGAGTTGTAAGAACTCACCCCCTCATTCCGCTTCTGGTATTCGCCCCCACACCCTAGGAAAATAATGAGTTCAACCAAAGGTCATATTATAAAGACACCTTGATCTGAGAGTCTTGAGAGATCTCAGGGTCATTGGCCTCATTCATTTGGGGTTTGAGTGATCTTACCTCTATTTGCAGTACAAAAGTAGGCTCGGGTTGAAAGTATTTCTTAGCTTCTTCTCAAAAAGCTACATAAGAAGAATTTAGGGTGGGAAGACAACACTCTCTAAATGGGTCTCTTAGAGCATCAACCCTCTAAGTGGTGCCTCTTGAAGGTTCTATCATATAGTCGTTGGGATTTAGACAACCCTGATGAGCCTTGACATTGCAACAAGAATGTTGCAACTTTGAAGCTACCAACTTAATCATCAACTCGGGGTTTATAAAAACTTAACAGGTGTTGACACTATATGTGAGGCATGTAATGTATGCTTCCTTTACTCTCATGTAATGTATCCTTCCAGAAAAAGAAATGTATCCTTCCAGAAAATGAAATGTTCGAAATGGAACCTTAACCTATTGCAGGAAAGAGAGTACATGGAAATAGATGGAAATTCAATCCTAAATCACACCATTTCCTAATTATCTGCATGGAAGTAAGAAGTACCAAACATCACTAATGTGCAAGTAAAGGGACTGAAATAAATATGTTTTTGTCTATTTGTCTTTTCGTGCAAAATCAAGTATGCAAACTAATTTCCTTTGGTGATGTGGTAGGTGAATTAAGGATGTTGGAGGTTATATGGAAGGGTTAGGAGATGTTTGGAAGGTTTGAGAGACCCTCGGAAGGCTTTTGGTGACTTCCTACAGGCTTTCTCTCAGTTCAGCCTCAAAAAAGGCGATTTTAGGAAAATCTACAAGATGTACTAGAAACCTACAGGATACAACCGAGAGAAACATTTGAGGTGTTGGAGGTGATGGGAGTCCTAAAAAAGGTGTGTGATGGGTGGCATGGAGTAGGAAAATTCCTAGGATCACTCAAAACTCAAAACCAAAGTTGGGAGATGGATTGATTTGCTTAAAAAGCTTAGAGAAGTTTCCTTGTGAAATAATCAAATTGTTGAGGGTTCAATGACCAAGAAAATAAAATTCAAATTGGATGGGAAAATTTTTGTTATTAACTAGGATGCCTTAGATCCCTATTCCTACTAGAATAATTCAAAAGGATCTGTGTTAACCCATGCAAAAAAAAAAACATTATTAGTCGAAAATATAGAAATTCAAGAATTAGTGATCTAGTAAATCTAAAAAATTCCTAAAAAAATAAAGTGAAAATGAAATGTGGTAAAAAAAATTATGAACTAGAATGTTTTTTTGATCTAATGAAAGTGGAGTCAAGTCGATTGAAGCTTGTTATCATTCTCTAAATAATAGCAGAAATTTAATGTTCTTGGCTAAAAAGGAGGTCTAGCAATCTACATTTGGGAATAAGAAGACTAATCCAAGCAACTCAATGATTATTATGAACTTCCAAATCTTTTCCAAGGATGAAGTAATGCTTTTTATCCTGCAAAATAACTTACATGAACCATTGAACTCAATCCTGCAACAAGAAATCATTAATACTAAATGTAGAGATAGTAAGAAATACAAACTATAGATGCATGTGAATAAGAAATGAATAGAGGGAAATAAAATGATACAAAAAGGCTTTGAGCCTCCTAACATGGCCAAGCCCAAGAAAATTCAGAGACCTATGGAGAAGAACAAAATTTAGAAGCTGAACATGCCACCTTTCTTCATTATTTTCATCAATAGAATTACATCCCTACAGGAAAATACAATGGAGCTATAAGCTCTCTCCATAATAAAGCTAATGAAAATATACCCCTAGAGGAAAATTTTACTTGGAACTTATACAAAATTATTTAGAATTATTCCCCATGTATGCAGGAATATTTCCCCACCAAAATCCCTTGATGAGTGGATTTAGTCCCCAATCCTAGGAATTTGAATTAAATGGTAGGGAACACATTCCTAGATTTTTTCAATCATTCCCTAGAGGCAAATTTGACTTGGTATTTATAAAAATGATTAAGAATCATTCTCCATGGATGGAGGAAGCTTTCCCCACCGAAATCCCTTGATTAGTGGATCTACTCCTTTGATTGTTGGATCAGATCCCTTGATTAGTGGAACACATTCTCAGATTTTCTTGATCATTGGAGTTCCACAATTTGTGCCATAATTCCATAATATCGTGTTGACTTATTATTTGTTATTGATCGTCGAGTAGTAGGGAATAAGTCCCTAAATTATATCATCTTCTAACTCTTCATAATATTCCCAATATTCTCATAATATTCCAGAAAAAAATAAATAATATTTGGCACAAATATTCAATTATTCATAAACCTTCCTAATGAATATATTAAATTTAAAAATAAATTATCTAATGCAAAAAGAGATGTTTAGTGTGTTCAAGGATGGTCATAGGACTTAATTTATGTTTTAAATTAGAGGCATGGGCCTTAAGTTATGTCTAATTTAGAGGCCCATCATACCCCCCTGCTGAAAGTGTTGCTCATCCTCTGAGCAACTTAGTAACCTCATTGTGCCTCATCCATCGCTGTGGTGGGCTCTCCCTTTTGCATTAGGAATCTTTGCTATAAGTTCTGCAAGGACAAGCCAAAAAACGTATTTGTGCAGAGAAGAATCCTTGTTTCTTAAGACCTTTAGTTTTCCTTCTTCCCCTTATTCACGATGGTTCTCGATAATTTTCTTAGTTTGGAAAGGTCTTCCACACCCTTATCAACATTCTGCTACCTTTCTCCTCCACTTATTTTCCTTAGGAATACCTCCTGTAGGATTTCAGGGTCATTGTAATTCTTATAGGATCATCCTGTAGAAAACATAGTCCCTTTGTAAACTAAAGTAAGGGAGTTGAAAAAATCATAGAAATGGTGGAGGAATGAATGGTAATAAGTGGTAAAATAAAAATTTTAGTGACAATGGTCTCTTTGGGATCCTCCATTTCTCTTTTACCGTCCTTCTTGCTGACCTACAAATGGAAATTTCATGAAAATGGAGAGGATGATCTCTTCGTTTTTTTTTTTTTTTCAAGAATGAAATGGGATGGATGAATGATGAATAGATAGTGAATATGAAGTGCATGGAGGGCTTGGAGTGTTGTGGTGACCTTGGCCTTTGGAAAAATTTCTTCTTTTAACTGTTGTCTTCATTCCTTGAAATCATCGCCCTTCATAATATGACTTTTCAACATTGCATGAGTGAAGCAGTGAGCTGCAATCAACTAGTTGAAGGTGCTTGAGACTGAAGACTCGTCCTTAGCTTATAAAACCTCATCTCTCATGCATTGGAAAAAAAATTCTAACTATAATATGCTCAATAGAAGAGATCAAGAATATTTCATACCTGTATCTACTTGATGGTTGTTGGAGAGACATGCATGCTGCTGCTGATTTGATGTTGATATGCAGGTTTTGGATGGTGATGCTAATGATCTTGATTTTTCTTCTAAGCTCTCATGGAGGTTCTTTGACCTCTAGATCTCCTTTAAAACTACTCACTACCAATCATGTAGGTGCCGTTGTGTATCTTGTAGGTTTACAAGACAACAACTTCTTTTGTCCATATCTCACAAACGGTAGACTAGAATGAGATGAATCTTTTTTAGCATGTTTCCATCATCATTATGTAACTCCCCATTGAAATTTTTTTGTCAATCGATGCATGGATCTCGATAAAATCGAAACATGGTTGAAGGTGATGGAGGCCGATTTCTTGGAAACTGTGGACTAGAATTTATTGAAATTTCTTGGGCATGTTACCATAATCTGTATACATCTCCCCAGGAAACAAATTTTTAAATGGATGCATGGATATTGAGAAAATTCAAAAACGACTGAAGGTGATGGAGGCCAATTTCTTGGAAATCGTGAACTAGAATTTTCTGAAATTGCTTGAACTTTTTACCATCATTCATATGCGTCTCCCCATGAAACAGCTTGGCAAACAGAAGCATGGTTTTCAAGTTATGGTAAAAACAAATTTATGCTCTATGTATTTTTTTATCGTGTAGTAAAATAGAGCCTCGTGTAGTTTTTTAGGACAACAAGGAAAATGAGTAGTAGAAGCCTGAGAATGACGGGTGGATGGTGAAAATAGATGAGGGTCATGGACTGGCATGGCCTTGGCCTTGGTGTAGCATTTGAGTGAAGTAGGAGAAAGTGAAAATTTGACCAATTTTAACTTTGTTCTTGTTGCTTGTAAATGTTGGAGAGTACATGCATGCATGGAGCAAGGATTCTTTTATTTTTTCTCTTTTTTTTTCTTCTAGACCTACTAGTTGCCTCAATGAGGTTTTCAACTAGTAGGTCTTCCTAGGTGCCTCAAAGGAGGTTTTCATCCATGATCTTCTTTTTCTCTTTTCTTTTTTTTTTTCAACCCATTGACTTCCTCATGGGGGTTTTCAATCAATGAGCCAATCTGAGGCACCTCCAAGGAGGTTCTCACCTTACATTTCTATTTTTTCTCTTATTTTTCATTCTTTTTCCACCCTACCCTACTTGAAAAACAAAATCACTTTCAAGTACAAGAATAAATCGAATGGAGCGATGTGCACATTAAGATGACAGAAAAAATGATGTGGAAGCTTGAAATGTATGTTTTGACATGTACCTAGATTTCAAAGACAAAATTATTTGACTTTGAAAGGATCAAGCATAGTTGAGGAAAACAGTGATGTTGTAACCTAGTGAGTGTCTGGAACCATATTTCAATATAGTTGTGAGGAGCCATGTGCACATCAATATGATAGACGAAATGATGTGCAAGCTTGAAATGTATGCTTTGACATGTACCTGGATTTCAGAGACCAAATGATTTGACTTTAAAAGGATCAAACATAGTTGAGGAAAAGAGTGATGCTATAACTTAATGAGTGTCTGAAACCATATTTCAATATAGTTTTGATGCATCTAGTCCACTTTCTAATTTATATCATCTTGTATGTCTTCTTCTACCATGACCTTCAAGTCTTCCTCTTTTTGTTGACTGATATGTTTCATACACGGAGGATTTGATGTTAACCATGAGGGAGATTTATCACTCTCCGATATTGTTCTTTACTCTTCATGAAATGCAGCCCATGGTTCCTTGATGTTCTCTTTTGAGTTTTCTTCTTCAGGATGTGGTCCTTCAATGATATCAATATAATCTCTTTTCTTGTAATACTCTTCCTGAGCTATGGTGAATACCATTGAGCTCAAGAGGAGTTGTTTGGATGTGGTGTACCTCAGCATTGTAAGTGGGTTGAGCTACTTCAATGTGTGGGTTTGGAAATGGTGGTATGATTAGTTGAGTGGGAGTGTATATTTGAGATGGATGTAGATGGGGTTGTGGTTATGGGGGAGGTGAATGGTAAGGATAACATGGAGTTTCATATGGAGGATATTGAGGAAAATACTAAGGATATTATGGATGGCTCCCATAAGTTCCTTTCCAACCTTGTTTCCAAGATTGGTTTTGGGGTTGAGATGGCCAAATGCCAAGGAAGGGTGTGTTCCAATTGCTTTGAGGTGGATGTGCATAATCTTGAAATTGTGAATTAGACTCTTGGATCATATCGGGCTAAATAGGCTGTCATGGCCCTCTTGGAGCTACATAACATTGCTACATTGGAAATTGACTTGCTCCATTTTCCTCTTGGTGAACTTCCTTTAACCTTTGTAATGAGGAGCAACATTTAACATCATGTGATTCTACAACACAAATATTAACATTTTCTTTTCCTTCATCTTACATTATTAACATTTCTACTTGTTTTGTTAGATTGCTAAGAATTTTTGTTTTAAAATCATCAAACAAATTTCCATGTTTAGCTTGACTTATTGATCCTGATGCTGATTTACCTACTCTTTCTTTTCCTCTTGATATGTGTTTTCATGTTTCACAATTTTCCTCAAATGATAATTCATATAAATCACCTGTACTCATGATATTAAGGAGATCAATCCACTCATGCCTAATTGTTCCAAATAAGATGCTTTTTAGTGTGTCAGATCCTAAATGATGTATTTTTCCCCTATTAACATTGCACATGAACCTATCGATTAGATCCTCAAGGTTCTTATCCTCTCTTTGATTCAGTATAAAGATTTCTTCTTTAAGATCATGATCTTTATATTTTTCTAGAAATGTCTTTTGCATATCATTCCACGATCTTATTGAATATGTCCCTAAACTCATGAACCTTTGAAGAGCTCTATCCTGATGCCAGAAACAATCTCAATTTTGAGTTTTTAATAAGTAAACATAAGATCTACAAACAATCTCAAATTCAAAGAGAAAGGTTTATGGATCCTATGATCTTAGACCATGAAATTTTGGAAGAAAATATGGAGGGATGTTCTTCATGTGCACACCTTCATCAGTATCTTGAATGGGAAATCCGATAGGATCTTCCTCATTGTCATCATTGCCATCAATTTCTTCTACATCCTTCACCATCCTCTTCTTCTACCTTGCAAAAGTGAATGGTGATATGGCTCTTACTACACCATGTGGTCAAATGGGGGGGGGGTGGGTTGGTGTTGGAGAAATTTGTTTTTTTTTCTTATGATTGAATGAAAAATATAATGCAATGCAATTTTCTACCTTTGAAATTAAATAGGCCTAATGAATTTTTTTTTTCAAAAACTAAAAAAAACGAATCAACTATGTAAGAAAACAATGCATAATTTGATACCTCCTCAGCAACGGTGCCAAAAATATGAGCCTTCGTATTGCAACAAGAATGTTGCAACTCCCAAGGCTACTGACTTTAATTAGCAACCCCAGGTTCGTACAAAGCTAAGAAGTGTTAGCACTATATGTGCAGCATGCAATGTTTCCTTCCTTTGATTTTATGATGTAATGGAGTCCATGTACTAAAGTCAAATGCTAAATTGATATTGTTAGTGTCGGTCATGAGGCCCTCCATCGGTGATCAAAATCTCTTTGCATTATGCATAGGTAGGTGTCTCATCAATGTCAGTTTTGCATTTCGTTAGGCATGCCATAAAACTGATGGAGGAGCTGGTCCTTGTTCCCTTCTTGGCTTTGCTGGATCAGGTCATATCAGTTAATGAGCTTATGTCACATTTGTTTTGCTTTGTCTTGAAGTCCAAAGTCTTAGGTCTAGGGTTTCGGTCAAAAGTCTTTGCAATGTCATGAGTCAAAAGTCCATGAGTCCCCAGCAAGCCAGAAGGAGGTATGTAAATATGTTTCATTGATATTTTCATCAGGTACAGCTCATTTATACCTTGGATTTAAAAACCCTGTTTTTAAAGCCAAGGTCATGTCAATTTTGCAAAAAATAAGGAAATTTAAAAAATTCTTCAAAATGTCGGCAATAGCCCTGGTCTTCACGCCAGAGTCCATCAGATGGTCGACCTGCAAAAAGAACGGAGTTAAAGCACTCAAAGAGCCAAATTCAGGACAAAGAAAACTCAAATCAGTGTTAAAAGTGAATGCGAAAACAAAACATTAGAAAGTGGGTTTGGTAAGTAAATTTTTTCAAATTGGGCCTATAAAGAGTCAAATTCCCTCTAAAACACCCTCATTGTGCATCTAAGAGCTTGCAAGGCAAAGAGTTAGGGCGAAGAGGCGAACGAAGGTGAAGTGCAGAGAAATTGGTCGTTTTTCAGGTGCGCGACCTGTTGGGCGGTGCGCGACCTGTCAGGTGCCTCTCCGCAGTGCAAAAACATAAAGGGCACGACCTGTCAGCCCGTACGCGACCCGTCAACCTGTCACTCACAAAACCGCTTCAAAATTTGCTCAATCGCCCTCGTGCTTGCCAAATCAATTGAGGTAGGGTCTTTTAACGTGTTGGATGCTTGAATCAAGGATGTTGGGCTTGTGCTTATATATATTTTTGCTACCAAGAATGTAAAGAGAAATGGATTTTAGTTATTGCTTGTTCATGTAGGCATAGTGCTAGGGTTGGTGTTTTTTCAAGGTTTTTATTCCCATTTATATTCCCTCCATTTTTTCCCATTGATTTCGCAATTGTCATTATACATCTCTATCATATGTCATTTGCAAAGAAATTAAAATTTTCCCATCTCCAAATGTCAAACCCTATCCCTCCCTAAACATATTCCCAAAACCCTAATACCCTCCATTGTGATATAAAACACACACAGCAAAAGAACAAATTTCTATGCAAGAAAAACAAAATGATGTGCAAAAAGAAAAAGGCAATATGAAGGCAAAATGACAAAACTAAGAGAAAGGCAATATGGCTGTGCATAGTCATTACAAAACAGAGAACATATTGTTGTGTATATTTATCAAAAAGACATATTGCTTTGAGTATTCATTACAAAAATAATGTTGCTGTGTCTCCCAAAACTAAACCCTGTTTTCCCTTTTCCCTTCTATCCCCTAATATCCTTGTTTCAATACAACTCTTTTCCCTTTTGAAGTTGTCAATGAAATCCCTTTTCCCCTTTTGACAAAAATGTAAATAAAGCCCTCCTTCCCCTATGACAAATGTAAAAGAATCCCTTGTTTCCGTTAGCATCAAATGTACATGAATCCCTTGAAAAACAGAGTATGCCTTATAATGTACAGTCAAAGGACAAAATCAAAGAGCAAGTTGTTGATGCTAGTGATCTATGCTGCCCCATACCCCTGTTATACATGCTGTCCCTTAGCCCCTGTTGAGCATGTATATCCTTTCCCTTCGTTATTATCATCCATGTTTCCCTAATAAAAACATTTCTTTGCAAATGATTTCCCGGTGATTAAGATGAGATTGTATGTTTGACAGTTTGTGAATTGTCCCTTAGAAATTCCTTATTTTTATATGTTTCCCTTTCCTTATGAAAAATCCCGTCCCCTAACATTTCCTTCATGATTTTGTTCCCCTTGAAAACAGCATACAACTCAGCATTTTTGAAGGCAAGGGCAGCAGTCTACTTTATCTATTTTCTCCACTTTGCTCAAAAGCACCATGTCAACCACTGAAACCTATGAGCAAGGTGATGACCGGTCTTCTTCCATAGAGGTTGAGGTACAACAGAGGCCTCGTAGGGGTGGCAAAGGTGGTCATCATAAAAGAGAGGAGCCCACCTATTTGGCATAGTTGCAGGCCTGTCCTATGGCAGTGAATTGTTTCCGTTATATGTCATGTTTTCAGTTCTGTGAGAGGCTTGCCCAGATTCAGCACCACAGGGAGTTGGCCCGCTTATTTGTTTTGCACCTTCATGATGGGAAGGTCACTCTTGCAGGGGTGAATTTTGTGCTATCTCCGGAGGTGATTTCAGAGGCTACCGGGATACCAAATGTGGGTGAGGTGTGGCCCAAGTGCAAAATGATGGATTATGTTTATTTTGAGCCATATGTCAGGCCAGCATTCATGAGCCACTTGTCGGGGGTCTTTCCTTTCAGATTCCTCCCGGGGGAGTATGCTCCGATCATGCGGCTTATCATGCATTACTTCACATGTGAGGGGAGATTTTCACAGCTCTTCTCTTATCACATTCGCCTGTTGATGCACTTTACCCGAGTGAAGATGATGAACATCCCGGTTTTCTTCTTCCAGGACATTCAGAGGATGGTGTCCGTGTTTCAGAGGCAGTCCCCAACTCAGCAGTATAGGAGTTTGTGCCATCATGGTCTCATCCAGCTCATTGTTTCCCATCAGTTGAGTCAGCAGGGCATTCCATGGGCAGACTTCATTTCTCATGAGTTCTTTACAGTGCCACCACAGCCAGAGCCAGAGCCAGAGGCCATTTATGAGGAGGGAGGTCCGTCACACCAGCCTGAGATAACTGTTCCGAGACATGTTGCTTCCTCAACTCAGCTCACTTATCAGAAAGGCCCGAGGGCCTTATTTGCAGCAGCTCGGCGAGTACTATCTCCACAGCAGGTGGAAGGGGTCTCGCCATCATCATCTACAGGTCAGCGAGTGTTATCTCCACACCAAGTGGAAGGGGCCTCGCGTTCTCCATCAGCAGTACGGGAGGGCAAATAGCCCATGACAGAGGAGGAGAGAGCCGGTCACACACAGGTTGACATCATTGATCTGATGCTCGCTCCCCCACTTCAGATTTGCATGAGATCATTCGACAGAGAGAGGCGGAAAACCGCTTGTTATAGCAGAAGCTCGACATGGCCCAATGGACAATAAACTATCTTGAGCAGCGCAACAAGCAACTTGAGGATGAGAAAGAGTTGGATGAGCTGTGGAGGATTTGAAGTGACCGAGTCATCAACCGTAGGAGGCCCAGTGACTTGCTGCCCAAGGAGAGGGAATCCATGCTTATCCGTGTGAATGCACACTTGGAGAGGCTGTTGGAGAAGGTTAACCAGGACAAGAGACTGCTACGGAACATGAAGAATCATTACTGGGCGAGGATGCATGTTTGCAAAGCAAAGATGAAGATATTCCAGAGGAGGTTGTCCGAGGCCCGCAAGAGGAAGAAGAAGACCAACCCGCTCTGTATCTTGCCTGAGGCCTCTCTCACTCACCATGATACTCATTAGCATCCTCCTAGCAGCAAGCCCAAGAAATTTTGAGAGTTTTGAAGCATTTTTGGCATTTTTGGGAATTTTACAGGTTTTGGCCATTTGACGGGTCTCACCCCGCGCGCGACCCTACATGGGGGCAACTCAGAACGGGGAAAACTTTGCATTTTTGGAATTTTCATGCAAAAATGCACTTGCCTATGGATGGGTTTCAGATTTTATGGAGATTTGGGCTTCCAAAAGCTCAAAATACATGCAAATTTTGACTTTCTGCCCCTATTTTGAGTTGCAGAAATCTGTCTTGGGAGAAATGACTTTTGAGGGGTCAAATCAACTCCATATTCAACAATTCGGGTGGGGTTGTAAAGTAGACTCGCAGATCTTTCCAACGAGCTATCTTGTACCTGATTTGGACATCAGGAAGGCCCTCAAACAGAGCTGTGAATGTGCGCGACCTATCAGAGTGATGTGCGCGACCTGTCAGGGAAATTTGCCTGTTTTGACTAGTTCGGCCAGCAAAACACTGTTTTCATCTTGGTTGACTTTTGAGGCATGTAAATGATGGATTTTTGTGTAATTTTCATGGCACTTAGATACTTTTACTATCCTTCATCACTTCTAGAAGATTCTTTGATGTAAATGGTAAATATTTAATGCATGGATAGGTTTCCTAAGTTTTAGAGGCAAGTTGTTTTGACTGCCTATTATCTAGTGCTCAGTTTAGAATTAGTTAAAACAGCTCCTAGGAAGTTGAGCTCGACCCCTAGAGGTGGGGAAAGGAGTTAGATCATCTATATTATGCCTTCTCTTGCTCATTTTCATGTTGGACTCTTGAGGGAGAAGCTCCTATTGTATATTTTACTTGTATCTCTGCAATTTGAGGAAAAGGAAGACCAGGGTTTTGCAGACATCATTGGGATTCTTGTGGACTCTTGTGTTGATGGTGTGTTCTCTTATTGTAATTGTAAGTGTGTTTATGTGTTCCATCCCTTTCTTTACTGCTGCTAATTAAACAAATGAAGTGATAAAGTTTGAATTCATGCATGTCATGCTCAGCTTTCAAATTTGTTTAATGTTTATGTTTTCCACTGTCTAAAGAGGATTCAAAGTCATTGTTTGCCCTCTTTAGCTTCTCTTCTTTCCTCCTTGATCATCCATCTCAGCTAAAGGCATCAGCACAAACTCCTACCTTGCCCCAAAGACCCACCTGCAAAAAACTGAGCTCAATCCCCGCACCCTGAATTGCACTCCCTCCAATTGCCACCAAAAACCCCCAAAAACTTTAAATCAACCCTCCTTATCGGTTTACTAGCCTGATATCAGTGTTCCTAATTGGGTCAGCTCATCCTATTGAAAGATCTGCCGAGTTTGACCGGAGAGAGCCTTTTCCTGCCTCGTAGGGCTAGCTACGAGGCTGAATGGTTTGATGTAGCCTTGAGATTTGTCTATCTCAGCCTAGGTGAAATTTCAAGCGCTAACAGATATGAGAAAATGAAATGTTCGAAATGGAACCTTAACCTATTGCAAGAAAGAGAGTACAAGGAAAGAGATAGAAATTCAATCCTAAATCATACCATTTCCTTGTTACATGCCAAGAAACTATTGTTTCCAATAATGCTAAATTATCATGAACCAAATGCTACTATGTAAGCATGGAAGTACGAAGCATCAAACATCACTAATGTTCAAGTAAAGGAACTGAAATAAACCTATTTTTGTCTTTTTGTCTTTTCAAGCAAAATCAAGTATGCAAACTAATTTCCTTTGGTGATGTGGCAGCTGAATTAAGGATGTTGGAGGTTGGATGGAAGGGTTAGGAGATGGTTGGATGGTGTGGGAGACACTTGGGAGCCTTTTGATGACTTCCTAGAGGTTTTCTATCAATTCAGCCTCAAAACAGGTGATTTCAGGAAAACCTAGATGATGTACTAGAAACCTACACAATGATCGTGTGCGAATTATAGTGAACCTATAGGATACAGCCAAGAGAAAAATTTGAGGTGTTGGAGGTGATGGGAGGCCTAGGAAAGGTGTGTGATGAGTGGAATGGAGTGGGAAAATTACTAGGATCACTCAAAACTCAAAACCAAAGTTGGGAGATGGATGGATTTGCTCAAAAAGCTTGGAGAAGTTTCCTTGTGAAATGATGAAATTGGTGAGTATTTAATGACCATGAAAATAAAATCCAAATTGGATGGGACAATTATTTTTATTAACTAGGATGTCATGGGTCCCTATTCCAAGTGGAATCATTCAAAAACATCTCCATTAACCCAAGCACAAAGAAGAAAGAAAAACATTACTAGTCGAAAATCTAGAAATTCGAGAACGAGTGAGCTAGTAAATGTAAAAATATGCCTAGAAAAATCAAGTGCAAATAAAATGGGGTAATTTTTGTTGTAAACTAGAATTTTTTTGTGATCTAATGCAAGTGGAATCAAGTCTATTGAAGCTTGTTATCGTGCTCTAAAAAATAACAGAAATTTATTGTTCTTTCCTAAAAAGGAGGTATAGCAATCTAGATCTGGGAATAAGAAGACTAATCCAAGAATCAATGATTATTATGAACTTCCAAAGATTTTTCAAGGATGAAATAATGCTTGTGATCCTACAAAAGAAGTTACATGAACAATTTAACTCAATCCTACAACAAGAAATCATTAATACTAAATGCAGAAATAGAAAGAAATAAAAATTAGAGATGCATGTCAATAAGCAATGAAAAGAATGAAATAAAATGATACAAAAGGTTTGTGAGGCTCCTGGGATGACCAAGCCCAAGGAAACTCAGAGTGATATGGAGGAGAACAATATTTAGAAGTTGAACATGACACCAATATCCATTATTTCCATCAATAGAATTACATCCCTGTAAGAAAATACAATGGCGTTGCAAAAATACAAGCTCTCTCCACAATAACACTAATGAAAATACACCCCTAGAGGCAAATTTTACTTGGTACTTATACAAAATTGTTACAAATCATTCCCCATGAATGGAGGTAGTTTTCCCCACCAAATTCCCTTCACTAGTGGATCTAGTCCCCAATACTAGGAATTTGCATTAAATGGCAGGGACAACATTCCTAGATTTTCTCAATCATTCCTGAGAGGAAAATTATAGTTGGTACTCATAAAAAATGATTAAGAATCATTCCCATGGATGGAGGAAGATTTCCCCGTCAAAATCCGTTGATTAGTGGATCTGCTCCCTTGATTAGTGGAACACACTGCTAGATTTACTCGATCATTGGAGTTCCATAATTTGTGCCATGATTCCATAATATTTTGCTCACCTATTATTTATTATTGATCCTCTAGAAGAGAACAAGTCCCTAAATTATCTCCTCCTCCAACTCTTCATAATCTGCCCAATATTCTCATAATATTCCGCAAAAAATAAATAATACTGAAATTATTATTTATAATTTCAGGCACTCAATTGCATACTGAAATTTAGATTTTGAACACTCATGAAGGGCATGCATCCCAAATACATGATCTACCATGTATAGGATGGTTTGTAAAGGAAGGTTGTTGGTGATAGTGGTGATCTTCACCTTCCCCCCCCCCTCGTCATCTCTACACTTGGGCAATGCCTAATAATCAGAGCATTAGTACTCTCACCAGCGGGGTGAGATCCAAAGAGTTGGACTCTTTCTCCTCTTTTGGACAATCCTATGATGAAATAAATGTATCATTCCTCTATTTCCAATTCTTGGCCTTAGATTACGAGGATGTGTCGATCCAGATCCTAAAGACCAATCAAATAGGGAAGCAATTCCAACTGAGCCCTCAGTCTTTTGGTCCTGAAGAGCTTCAACAACCCATAATCTCTCAAGGCATTGATGCATTCTGGATTC
Organism: Pinus tabuliformis; assembly: GCA_031772625.1. Taxonomy (NCBI): domain Eukaryota; kingdom Viridiplantae; phylum Streptophyta; class Pinopsida; order Pinales; family Pinaceae; genus Pinus; species Pinus tabuliformis. The sequence continues at coordinate 535,263,173 of CM062820.1, forward strand.
TGGGATGCTTAGTAGTCTTGATCCTCATGACCTCCTTCTTTCCATTCCAAAATCATGATCTCCTACAAAAAATTATTTAACACCAATTAAAAACCTTTTTCATGGATTGAAATTGAGAATTTTTGCTTAAAAGGAGTTTTTCCTAAAATATTATGTACTGGAACCATCACCTCTGTTTTTAATTACAATGCAATTTCATCATGACGTATTTTAGTTCAAGAGTGATTATTGCAGGTCTGATGACTAAACGCACGATGATCATCGACGCTAAAAAAGGGAAACTCCTCCCTTTTAGTACACAAAATTCCATTAAAAATCCATGAAAATGTGATGAAATGCAAGAGTAAGGACAAACCTCTTACCTGATGTAGAGGATTCGTGAAGTGACATCGTTAATCTCTCGTAATGGTCACTTGAAAATCGAGAAAACTAGGGCACAAATGCACTTTCAAAACTTACTATGGTGAAATGCTAAAAAATAATGTTAATTTTTGTTATTTATAAGTTTCGAAGTAATTTTTTGTCAATATTTTAATAATATTTTTTTATTATTTCTTGATATCAGTGATGGGTTCACTTCTTTATGCAATTGTAGGTGCTTTCGGCGGACAATGATTATTTTTTACTGATTCTCACGATTTTTTTGTTTGATCTCTTTTTCAAACTTGTTAAAAATAAACGAAAAAGGAACCTCCCTGGAGACATCATTAGGTCCCTTTCTAACTCTCAAAAAATAAAAAAATTGTTGAGTATTTGTCATTTCAAACTCATTAAATTAAACAAATTGACGTCGTCTCATTATGTTAGAAAATCATATATTACAGAGCAATGGAACACATAGAATATTGCATAAATATAAACACAGAAAATGCATAAAACCAGAGAGACACAGATATACGTGGTTCACCCAGTTTGGGCTACATCCACCCCGAACAACCTATCTTTCCTTTCTATTATCCAGAAAATTAAAGAGACACAACCTACAACGGATCCGTTGTAATATCCTCTCTTTTCTCTCACAGTCTCACCTCTCTGTTTGTCACTCAAAGAATACACATCTATTACACAACCTCAATACAGTGCCCTCATACAAAGAGAGGGGTTGCCTTCTAGGGGAAAAAACCCTAAACTACACATAAGTTCTACCATCATATCATTCGCCTAATGAACAGCCGAGATTGACTAGAAATTACTATACTTTTACAAGGCAATTTTACATCTGTTTTTAGCTTTGGGGGCGCTGCCCTCGAAACCCCTGCAGGGGGACTGCTGGCCCCTGGACCCTCGCGAGGGGGACAAGTCCCCCCTACACCCCCTCCCATGTGGAGGGGTGGAAAAACTTTCTGGGGTATACATCCAACAAAAACAAATACCTATAAATAATCATGCTCCACACCCAACAATCTCCCACTTGGAGAATGATTGTAGCAACTCCATCACTACTTCATTTGCTGGAAAATGACTCCTCTTTGGACCTGGTTGTTTCTCATATTCATCCTCATCCTTCAAGACCAACTGAAACTAAGCATATTCTCAGTTTCTCCCTTGTTACAACTTTTGTTAGCATATCTGCAGGATTCTGGCTAGTGTGTACCTTTTTCACCTTCAACTCTCCATCTTCCAACACTGATCGTATGAAATGGTACTTGAGATATATGTGTTTAGTCTTGGAATGAAATGTTGATTTCTTTGCAAGATGAATGGCACTTTGGCTATCACTGTATAATGTGCCCATATCATTCTTCTTACCCAATTCACCCATAAACCTTTGTAACAAAATCATTTCTTTACTTAGTAGCAACATACTCTGCTTCTGTTGTTGAAAGTGCAACAACACTTTGGAATTTTGAAACCCAACTGACAACTGTTCCACCTACAGTAAATACATATCCTATCGTGCTCCTCCTGTTATCTCTGTCACCTGCCATATCTGCATCAACATATCCCTGTAGAGAAATTTTTGAACCACCAAAACGTAATGCTTGATTTGTGGTACCTTTCAAATATTTGAGAATCCATTTCACTGCCATCCAGTGTTCCTGTCCTGGATTGTTCAAGTATCTGCTTACAACTCCCACTACATGTGCAATATCAAGCCTTGTCCAGACCATTGCATACATTAAGCTTCCAACTTCTGATGCATGTGGAACTTTAGACATATAATCCATGTCTTCTTGGGTCTTTGGGCACAATTCCTTACTAAGTGTGAAATGGCTAGCAAAAGGTGTACTAACTGGTTTTGCATTGTGCATATTAAATCTTTTCAACACCTTTTGTATGTAATCATTATGAGACAATGTTAATTTGCGATTTTTCCTATCTCTAGTTATTCTCATACCAAGGATTTGTTTTGCAGCTCTGAAATCCTTCATTTCCAATGAATTTGCAAATTTTCTTTTGAGCACATTTATTTCCTGCATGTTAGACCCTGTAACAAGCATGTCATCTACATACAATAACAATATAATATAGCTACCATCATTTTGCTTTTTTAGGTAAACACAATGATTAGAGTGACATCTAGTATAACCTTGTTCAGACATAAGCTTGTCAAATTTTAGATACCACTGCCTTGGAGCTTGTTTTAAGCCATACAAGCTCTTCTTAAACCTACACACTAGTTTCTCCTTCCCTTTTACCTCATATCCTTGTTGTTGTTGCATATATATCTCTTCCTCCAAATCCCCATAGAGAAAGCTTGTCTTTACATCTAACTGCTCGAGATAAAAATCTTCAAATACTACTAGACTTAAAATAGTTCTGATTGAAGTCATTTTAACAACAAGAGAAAATATTTCATCAAAATCAATACCTTTATTCTATGCAAACCCTTTCACCACAAGTCTAGCTTTGTACCTTTGTTTTCCTCCATCTTCTTCCTTCAGCCTGTAAACCCATTTATTCTTCAATGTAGTTTTTCATGTAGGCAACCTGACTAAGTCCCAAGTCTGGTTATGCATTAAGGAGTCCATCTCTTCTTCCATGGCTACCTCCCACTTCTTCCTTCTTTCAACCTAAATTACTTCTTCATAACATTCGGGTTCACCAGAATTAGTCAACAATAAATAATATAATGAAGGAGAGTATCGTTCAAGGGGCACACTTATCCTGGTAGATCTTCTAACACCACTTTTAGGTGTTTAGGGTGCTTATTGTTGTTGTGGTGGTTGTTATTGTTGTGGTTGTTGATTATTATTATTTTCAGGCACCTTTGCTTTTTTAGTGATTTCATCAAGAACTGCGTATTCCTTGTTTTCTTTTTTCTGTTTCTTTTCCTGCAACTGATTCTTATATAAGACCTTTTCATTGAATATTACATCTATGCTCCTTATGATTTTGTGATTTTTGTAATCATATAAGAGATAACCAAAATCATTAACACCATATCCAATAAAGGTACATTTCTTTGACTTTGCCTCAAGCTTTGTTCTATTTTCTTTATTGATATGGGAAAAGCCCTCACAACCAAAAGGTTTTAAAAAAGAGTAGTTTACCTTTTTTTCTGTCCATGCTTCCTCTGGAACACCACCATCCAAGGAAAATGAAGGCCCTGTGTTTATTAGATAAACAACAGTATCTACATCATCTGCCTAAAATTTTAAAGGCAATCCTGCATGCAATCTCATGCACCTTGCACGCTCCATGATTGTTTTGTTCATCCTTTCTGACACACCATTTTTTTGTGGTGTTCTTGGAACTGTCTTCTCTCTGCGAATTCCATGCTCTGAATAGTACCTATAAAACTCTTTTTTGCAATATTCACCTCCATTGTCTAATCTAAGACACTTCAATTTCTTTCCTGTCTCAATCTCAACCAAAGCTTTCCATTTCTTGAAAGTATCAAATACATCAAATTTATTCTTAATACAATAAATCCAAGCTTTTCTAGTTGCATCATCAAAAAAAGTAACATAATAATGAGAGACACTGAGAGATGATACCTGAGAAGGTCCCCATACATCTGTATGCACAATCTCTAATTTTTCTCTCTTCTTTAATTTCCCAACTCTGAGAAATCTGACTCTCTTTTGTTTTCCATAAATGCAATTCTCACTCTTCAAACCTGGCAACAAATTTCTTGAGTGAAGAATATTCATCCCCTTTTCACCCAAGTGTCGAAGCCTATGATGCCATAATGCTGCATCTGCTCCTTTGGGAGTTAAAGCATTAACAGAGTTAGAAATACCATTGCATAAATAGAATGTACCATCCTTTTCTCTTTTTTCTATTACCAGGGCTCCTTTGGTGACCTTCTAAGATTTATCTTTGAAAGTTGTCACACAACCTTCACTACCTAACTGCCCTGTTGAAATCAGATTTTTCCTCCGATCTCTAACTTGCCTTACCTACTTTAATAGCCATTTGCTTCTAATCTACTATTTTATAGGAACCTTACCCATTCGAACAATTTTACAGGGTTTATCATCACCCAAACGGACTTGTCCAAAATCTCCTTGAAGATAGTTATGAAAATATTTCTTAATAGAGTTCAGGCTTTTGTGATCCATATCAAGTTAGAGAGAGATTCTTCGGCGAAAATCACATGGAAAACCATTTGTTGACGCATTTTGAACCAACTAGTGTGGTTCATCGTCAGGACAAGATGAAAATATTTCTTATCAGGTGTGGCATGGAATGAGGCCCCTGAATCTACCACCCAAGAATCATAATATTTTCGAAAGAAATAATCAAAGCATCTTGTAACACCTCACCTGTCACATTTTCTTCATGATTTTTTTCTTGTTATGCATCTTCTTCTTTTCCCTTCTCAGATCTACAGTATTTCCTTAGGTGTCCTTTCTTTCTGCATTTCCAGCACACTATCCCCGATCTGGACTTGGATCTACCTTTCCTTGATTTACTACGATATCCTGAGCTCTTTCCTTTTTCCATTTTTCTTCCCCTAGACTCTTCACTCAAAGCATTACCTAATGTCTCACCGGAGCTTTTCCATCGCATTTCCTCACTAAGGATAGCACCGACAACATCATCAAACTTTAAAGTACCAGATCCAGAAACAGAGTTACTAATGGCCATTACTAAACCATTCCAACATTCTAGCAATGAGCACTAGAATAAAAGAGCTCTAACCTCATCATCAAAGTTTACCCCTATAGAACTTAACTGAATTGTAATAGTATTAAAATCATTTAAATGGTCTGCAACAGATCCACCTTTCGACATCGCCATATTAAATAACCATTTCATAAGAAATATCTTGTTTGAGGCCAAGGGTTTCTCATATAGTTTCTCCAACACCTTAATCAAACCCTCTGTCATTGTTTCCTTTGAAATGTTGAAGGCGAACGACGCTGCGAGGATCAACCGTACTGTTTCGAGTGCCTTTCTATCGAGAAGGTTCCATTCTCTTTTGTGATAACCATTGGAATCTTTGTTTTTCTGCCCAACGGTAGGTACAGATCTTTCTAATACAGATAATCTTCCATTTGCATCTTCCATAGCGAGAAGTTTTGGTCGTTAAATTTCTCGACCCTAAACTTACCATCTTTCACCATTGCCCCCACTCGAGCGAGGAACCCTTCTTTCCTGCAAGTTTATCTGTCAAATAGACCTTCAGCTCTGATACCGGTTGTTAGAAAATTATATATTACAATGCAATGGAACACATAGAATATTGCTTAAATATAAACACAAAAAACAAATAAAACCAAAGAGACACAAATATACATGTTTCACTCGGTTTGGGCTACGTCCACCCCGAATAGCAAGTCCTTCCTTTCTATTATCCAGCAAAATGAAGAGACACAACCTACAACAAATCTGTTGTAATATCCTCAATCTTCTCTCACAGTGTCACCTCTTTGTTTCTCGCTCAAAGAATACACATCTATTACACAGCCTTAATACAATTCCCTCATACAAAGAGAGGGGTTGCCTTCTAGGGCAAAAAACCCTAAACTAAACATAATTTCTTCTGTTAGATCATCCGCCTAATGAACAGCCCAGATTGACTAGAAATTACTATACTTTTACAAGGCATTTTTACATCTGTTTTTAGCTTTGAGGGCACTACCCCCGAAACCACTGCCGGGGGACCGCTGGCCTCCCTACCCCTATGGGGGGGACAAGTTTCCCTGTAACCCCCTGCATGGAGGGGCGTACAAACTTCTTGGGGTATACATCTGACTAAAGCAAATACCTCTAAATAATCATGCTCCACACCCAACACAGTATACGTTTACACCTTTTTCGTGCTCAGATTGATTACTAACAAAAAAGGCACACCTTGATTGACATGGTCAAGAGTTTCTCTCGAATATTGTTTTCTACATTTTCGTGTTCGAAGGACAAATTACAAAAAGGAACATGATGGAGTTTTGTTTTTCGTCCCTTTTTCAAACTCTCTAAATATGAAAAATATACCGAGTTATTCTTACATCAGACTCATTATAATTTTATGATGAAAGACTCATCAGCATGATGTGACCAAGTTTCTCCTTTCTAAGTCTCATAAAACTTACTAGGATGGACTCATTCCAAAAATGAACTTACATGAGAAGCATATGTTACCCCCTTCAATATTGTGATAAAAATAATTTGGACACTCGCTAGAAATAGCGGGGAAAAATGAAAATAAAACATCCTTTTTATAGGAAGCATGTTCATCTTGAACATGACACTCTTCTACTTTCGTGTAGGGTTTGGGTGATCCAGTTTTTCCTCTCATTTGACTATTCCATTTTTTTGTGATGACCTTTAGTCCTATGTTGAGTCAAATACTGCCACACTCTAGAGTCATGTCACCAATGTTCAAGAGAAACCCTATCTACATTTATTTACCTATACATTGTTTGACTCATTTTTATAGTCTTGGATCTCATTCATATCATTCCACTTTATTCCTTTTTTTTGTTTCAATTATGGGGGACTCATCATTACCCTCCTTTAACGGTTCACTTCCTGTACATTTCAGTTCATTATCTAGGAAGATTACTTAGAAAATCCATTTCAGTAGCTTGGAGCTTGCAGCTTGCATTCTTTAATGGCAAGTTCTTTGCATCTGATGACAAGTCTTCATCATTTTCCTTTGATTGAATGATTCCATGAGTGTTCAACTTCAGTTTCATTATCACATTCACAGATTGTACTATCATACCTTTAGAGCCATTGTGATTATTGGTGGTTTCTCTCGTACCTTTTAATGGTTCACATCACTAACTGGTAATTAGGTGTCTTTCTATCATGTTCAACTTCAACGCATTTATTTGCATGCTAGAATTCGTACTTTGATAAGGTCAGGATGGAATGCAAGATCCTGAGTCTTATCTGATATGACTCAAGCTACATGGAGTAATAAGTTATTCATGATTTGACACATGTTTCTTCTATATGGATAGTTATGACCAGACCATGGGACTTTACATTTTTTGTGACCCTTCTATATCAGATGGTTGTGACCATACCTTGGATCTTACACTCATAGACAATCCTTCTCATTTGGATGGTTGCACCCATACCATGGATCCTTTCATATAGTCCTTATTATTTGGATGGTTGCATCCATACCATGGATTAATGTTTTGATATCATATATGTATATGTATATCTATCATTGATTTTTAGGTCTCCTTATTGTGTTTATCCTTGTCCTTGCAAAATCTCATAATGCATCTCAACCGTCACTCCTCATTCTGCATTCATGCTTTACGGGGAATCTGTTACATAGTATTTTGTCACACCTCCTACACTTCCCTCTGACATACCTTGAAGTTCCCAAAACATGACCGTTATGTAGTGTACTCATTTGTATATGCAGCATAGATCCCTCCTAAGACATTGATTGGAAAATTGCTTGAGCTTTCCCTGAAATAAATAGCTATAAAACCCTAATTTTAGAATCATTTCGCTTATGAGAATAAAAGCAACGTTGATCTCTTGTTGCACTACACTTGGCCCACAATGGCATCACTCTGTTCACTTGTATACCCATGATGATAAAAAAAAAGGCAATTTTCCCAAGGAGGATGAGAAGCATCATGATCTAGAAGCTTCCAAAGTGGCGAGATGGAGGTTGTTTGGCATAGATGAGGTCGAATTCTCGCAACTTGGCCTCCTGGTCTTATCCTTATGAGCTACCTCCTTCAGATAATGGCCTAATCATATCTTTGGAGATCCTAACTCCCTTTCCCAACCTATATATTCATCCTCTCCCATTCCCAAATGGTTGGTCTATGTCTATTTGCACCCTTATGCTAACATTGTGCCTATATGCTACTCATTTGGCTTGGAGAAGGAATGCTTGGAGAAATTAGCTTGGACTTGGATATTCATTCAAGGAGAACCTATCAACATCAAGCGTTGGTTGTATGCTTCCCCTTATTTTCTATTAATATACAACCACTTGTTCATTTTCCCTAAATATGTATGCTCATCTATCATTTAGCTTAGCATTCCTGGACTAGTTAAGTAGGCTTCTTTTGAATATTCTATTTGTATTTACATGCCTTGTTGTGTCTTGATCTCTTGGGTGGGTTCATAAACATTAAGAGCGGTAGGAACAATCCCATGACACAAGTGATTCAATTTCTTTAATAGAGGAGATCGAAATAGCATTAGAATGAGGTAGGCCATCTTCTTCATTTCTCTTTTAAATCGTAACTTAGGAAAGTGTCCAGTAGATTTTCAATTCGGTTGCTAGACCCACTCATTGGGCTAGATGGGTCTTCTTTGTCTGCAGAGAGGATTTACCTAGCCAACATGAAGGTGTCCCCTCTAGATGCAACCATTGTCACTGTTATGCCCATCTAAATTTTCCTTTCCCAATGGCTCATAAGTATTATAAATGTGTTAGAAATTTTTCTCTCACCCCCATCATCCCTTCTAAATTGCAATACGAAAAATAGGTAGAGGAAGAAGTTTTATTCAATTTTTCTTTTGTACCTATGTATGTAACATCTAGAGGCATTGTTTCAAACCTAGTCCCAGGGAAGGTGTCATCTTCCTATGGTATGTCCCCAATTCACCACCATTTTTCTTATTTTCCTAATTTACAAATCCTCCTACTGAACACAGTCTTTTTGATTTGGTACTACCCTCTACTAATACGCCTATTTTATCATCTCCCACCTTCTTACCTTGGAAGGGCTCCTTGTCTCACTTTGTTCCCCTGACGAGTTGTAAGAACTCACCCCCTCATGCCCCTTCTAGTATTCGCCCCCACACCCTAGGAAAAGAATGAGTTCAATCAAAGGTCATATTATAAAGCCACCTTGATCTGAGAGTCTTGAGAGATCTCAGGGGCATTGGCCTCATTAATTTGGGGTTTGAGTGATCTTACCTCTATTTGCAGTACAAAAGTAGGCTCGGGTTGAAAGTATTTCTTACCTTCTTCTCAGAAAGCTACATAAGAAGAATTTAGGGTGGGAAGGCAACACTCTATAAATGGGTCTCTTAGAGCATCAGCCCTCTAAGTGGTGCCTCTTGAAGGTTCTATCATATAGCTGTTGGGATTTAGACAACCCTGATGAGCCTTGACATTGCAACAAGAATGTTGCAACTTTGAAGGCTACCAACTTAATCATCAACTCAGGGTTTTTACAAACTTAAAAGGTGTCGACAGTATATGTGAGGCATTAAATGTATCCTTCCTTTACTGTCATGACATAATGGAGTGCATGTATTGAAGTCAAATACTAAACTAATTCCAGAAAATGAAATGTTTGAAATGGAACCTTAACCTATTGCAGGAAAGAGAGTACAAGGAAAGAGATGGAAATTCAATCCTAAATCACACCATTTCCTAATTATCTACATGGAAGTAATAAGTACCAAACATCACTAATGTGCAAGTAAAGGGACTGAAATAAATACGTTTTTGTCTATTTGTCTTTTCGTGCAAAATCAAGTATGCAAACTAATTTCCTTTCGTGATGGGGCAGGTGAATTAAGGATGTTGGAGGTTGGATGGAAGGGTTAGGAGATGTTTGGAAGGTTTGAGAGACCCTCGAGAGGCTTTTGGTGACTTCCTATAGGCTTTCTCTCAATTCAGCCTCAAAACAGGCGATTTTAGCAAAACCTACAAGATGTACTAGAAACCTACAGGATACAACCGAGAGAAACATTTGAGGTGTTGGAGGTGATGGGAGTCCTAAAAAAGGTGTGTGATGGGTGGCATGGAGTAGGAAAATTCCTAGGATCACTCAGAACTCAAAACCAAAGTTGGGAGATGGATTGATTTGCTTAAAAACCTTAGAGAAGATTCCTTGTGAAATAATCAAATTGGTGAGGGTTCAATAACCAAGAAAATAAAATTCAAATTGGATGGGAAATTTTTTTTTATTAACTAGGATGCCTTAGATCCCTATTCCTACTAGAATAACTCAAAAGGATCTGTGTTAACCCATGCAAAGAAAGAAAAAACTTTATTAGTCGAAAATACAGAAATTCGAGAATTAGTGAGCTAGTAAATCTAAAAAATTCTTAAAAAAATCAAGTGAAAATGAAATGTGGTAAAAAAATTTATGTACTAGAATTTTTTTTTGATCTAATGAAAGTGGATTCAAGTCGATCGAAGCTTGTTATCATTCTCTAAATAATAGCAGAAATTTAATGTTGTTGGCTAAAAAGGAGGTCTAGCAATCTAGATTTGGGAATAAGAAGACTAATCCAAGCAACTCAATGATTATTATGAACTTCCAAACCTTTTCCAAGGATGAAGTAATGCTTTTATCCTGCAAAATAACTTACAAGAACCATTGAACTCAATCCTGCAACAAGAAATCATTAATAGTAAATGTAGAAATAGTAAGAAATACAAACTATAGATGCATCTGAATAAGAAATGAATAGAGGGAAATAAAATGATACAAAAAGGCTCTGAGCATCCTAACATGGCCAAGCACAAGAAAATTCAGAGACCTATGGAGAAGAAAAAAATTTAGAAGCTGAACATGACACCTTTCTTCATTATTTTCATCAACAGAATTACATCCCTACAGGAAAATACAATGGAGCTATAAGATCTATCCATAATAAAGCTAATGAAAATATACCCCTAGAGGCAAATTTGACTTGGAACTTATACAAAATTATTTAGAATTATTCCCCATGAATGCAAGAATATTTCCCCACCAAAATCCCTTGATTAGTGGATCTAGTCCCCAATCCTAGGAATTTGAATTAAATGGTAGGGAACACATTCCTAGATTTTTTCAATCATTCTCTAGAGGAAAATTTGACTTGGTATTTATAAAAATGATTAAGAATCATTCTCCATGGATGAAGGAAGCTTTCCCCACCGAAATCCCTTGATTACTGGATCTACTCCCTTGATTGTTGGATCTGCTCCCTTGATTAGTGGAACACATTCTTAGATTTTCTTGATCATTGGAGTTCCACAATTTGTACCATAATTCCATAATATCGTGTTGACTTATTATTTTTTATTGATCGTCGAGTATTAGGGAATAAGTCCCTAAATTATATCCTCTTCCAACTCTTCGTAATATTCCCAATATTCTCATAATATTCCAGAAAAAAATAAATAATATTAGGCACAAATATTCAATTATTCATAAACCTTCCTAGTGAATATATTAAATTTAAAAATAAATTATCTAATGCAAAAAGAGATTTTTAATGTGTTCAAGGATGGTCATAGGACTTAATTTATGGTTTCAATTAGAGGCACAAGCCTTAATTTATGTCTAATTTAGAGGCCCATCATACCCCCCTGCTGAAAGTGTTGCTCATCCTTTCACCAACTTAGTGACCTCATTGTGCCTCAGCCATGGCTATGGTGGGCTCTCTCTTTTGCATTAGGAATCGTGGCTATAAGTTCTGCAAGGACAAGCCAAAAAAACATATTTGTGCAGAGAAGAATCCTTGTTTCTTGAGACCTTTAGTTTTCCTTCTTCCCCTTATTCAAGATGGTTCTCGATAATTTTTTTAGTTTGGAAAGATCTTCCACAACCTTATGAACATTCTGCTACACTTCTCCTCCGCTTATTTTCCTTAGGACTACCTCCTGTAGGATTTCAGGGTCATTGTAATTCTTATAGGATCATCCTGTAGAAAACATAGTCCCTTTGTAAACTAAAGTAAGGGAGTTGAAAAAATCATAGAAATGGTGGAGGAATGAATGGTAATATGTGGTAAAATAAAAAATTTAGTGACAGTGGTCTCTTTGGGATCCTCCATTTCTCTTTTACCGTCGTTGCTGACCTACAAATGGAAATTTCATGAAAATGGAGAGGATGATCTCTTCGTTTTTTTTTTTTTTTTTAAACAATGAAATGGGATGGATGAATGATTAATAGATAGTGAACATGAAGTGCATGGAGGGCTTGGAGTGCTGTGGTGACCTTGGCCTTTGGAAAAATTTCTTCTTTTAACTGTTTTCTTCATTCCTTGAAATCATCACCCTTCGTAATATGACTTTTCAACATTGCATGAGTGAAGCAGTGAGCTACAATCAACTAGTTGAAGGTGGTTGAGACTGAAGACTCATCCTTAGCTTATAAAACCTCATCTCTCATGCATTAGAAACAAATTTCTAACTATAATATGCTCAAGAGAAGAGATCAAGAATATTTCATACCTGTATCTACTTGATGGTTGTTGGAGAGACATGCATGTTGCTGCTGATTTGATGTTGATATGCAGATTTTGGATGGTGATGCTAATGATCTTGATTTTTCTTCTAAGCTCTCGTGGAGGTTCTTTGACCTCTAGATCTCCTTTAAAACTACTCACTTCCAATCATGTAGGTGTCGTTATGTATCTTGTAGGTTTACAGGACAACGACTTCTTTTGTCCATATCTCACAAACAGTAGACTAGACTGAGATGAATCTTTTTGAGCATGTTACCATCATCATTATGTAACTCCCCATTGAAATTTTTTTGTCAATCAATGCATGGATCTGTTGATGCCCCGAAATTTGTTGCAACAACATCGGGGAAACCACCCGGTCCGGAACTTAGTGCAGCTCCTTTTCCGTTTGGAATAGTGGCTCCGACTGGGGATAATGGGACCAGTTTCCCAAAGATTTATAAGTAAACGGGATGGATGGATGATTTTAGGATATGAAGTGATAATAAACAAATAATTAAACTATGAAAGAAATATAATAACTATAAGCTAATCCCGGGACTTATCGATTCAGACAATGCAGCGTTTGATAATCTATGCTTAATGGCAGGCATATAGATGTCACTAACAGTAAGCATAAATGTTTAAACCATTTAAGATTGCTCTGCATAAATAGTTATGCAGAGCGATAATAGCGAATTACTGCACTTATTCATTTATATCATTGTTACATACATGAGTGAAAGAGATAACAAATCACAAAACATTCAATAGTGATATGAAATGTAAATTTGTTGTTATATCGCATACATGTAATCAATAATAGCAGAGTAATAACACAGCAATTTATATAACAGAAAAGAGAACAGATACAGATAATAGTACCATGCAAGTTGTTTGATCAATCCAATATATTAATCGCTATGTCGCGGTCCTTCCTTCCAACCAGAAAACATTCCAAGCAAACGACAATAGTGCACAATTTACTTAAAACAGCATTCCAAGTAAAATTAAGGACCAGTGGTCGAGTTTCAAAAAGAATATAGACTGAAGCACAATAGTGCAAACTTCAGCCTTTTAGTCTTTTACAAAATTTTACGACCCTTTCCAAAACAATGAAAGGGTCTATAAATACTATACTAATCTAAAAATATCTAAATATCTAAAACTGAAAAACAACTAAATCGGCATTAACAAATATCATTGTCCATTTGGATGATTCGGCAGTCGGCGATGATGCTTTAGGCAGAGGTCTCTTTGCCTTTACTCCTTCGCTGACATATCGCCAGCATTGGCTCTACTTCTGGTGGAGTATTGAGGCGCGAAGTCAGCTGTGCATCGTATGTGGCATCTTGGAAATCGGCAATCAGGTATCGGAGAGCGTCGGTTAAGCAGTTAAGAGCCGACCTTTGAGAATGCGGTTTAATCAGGAAAAGCCAGTATGCGTCGGCGGTCAAGGTATTCACTCCAGCAATTAACCGCCCTTGTTCTTCCAGCTGAGAATAATTCTTGTGCTCCAGCATATTCGCGGTTGTTATGTTTCCAGGTGTGCATTGTGAAATCATGTTAGCCAGATACAATGTATCATTGACTAGATTGATCATGTTTTTGGAAATTGTTTTGCACCTGGATGCTGCCCTTTCCGCCTTCATTACCTGTGTGTTCCATTCCATAAAAAGTATGTCTTTATATGTTACACAGATTCGGGAAAAATTTGACGCTTTACCTTCTGGAGTGTCTTGCCATTCAATATAATCTGTTATATCTTCCTCGGCCTGATCCAAGTTACTCTTGGCTTTCTCGATTTGCTCACATACTGCTGTAGATGTGTCACAGAGTATCTCAGCTTCGACTAGTTGTTGACACAAGAGTCTGGTCTGAGATATCAATGCGCCGTTTATTAGAATTGCCTCTGTTTTGAAATCATCAATACTCTTGGCACTTTTGATACTTTCAAGCTGTGCTGACAGCTGAATTATCTGCTCCTCTTTAGATTTCAATAACAGCTCATTCGCTGCCTCCAACTGGGATAGTGCTTCTGACAATTCTTGTGCCTTTTGAATGTCACTCTGATCTATCTTCAGTTTTTCAATTTGCTGGGTTAACAAATGATTTTCTTGTTGTTGGACCAGCAATTGTTCTTCTGCCTGTGCTGCCTTATTCCTTGCTTCTATCACTTCTACTTGCAATGCGTAGACCTCATGCTCTTTAGTCTTCAAAAGAAGACTCACTTCGGATGCTTTGTCAATGGTTGCCGCTGAATAAGCTCCCGCAAATTGCGACAGCTTTGTCAATCTTCAGAGGGACTTAATTCTCCCTTCCAGACGACATTGCCCGTGACTGTTTGCTCATTTGAAACAGAAGGTTGATCAATCCTTCGTCTCTTCCTTGAGCGTCTTACAACGGCTCTATGCTTAGGGCTGTAGAAAATGTCTAGGGGAGGAATTTCCTCTACCTGAAGATCAATTTGATCGGCTGGGCTTTGAGTAATTTCCTCAACACTTTGTACCATGGGTGGGCCGCTGGTTCTTTCAAGAACCGGAGAAAGAGTAGTATCGGGAGTCTTTAAGGCATCTGAGTCTTTGGAGGCTTCTTTACCACTTATAATGGAATCAAATTGATTCCATTCTTTAATCAATTCAGTATCAACAGAGATTTGCTTACTCTGTTCTTTCTCTTTTTCTATCCTCTGCTGTTCTTCGAATGCCTCCCGCTGTTGATCCTCTTGTACTCTTCGTTGCTGTTCCTCCAATTCCTTTATCTGTCTATCTTCCAGTTCTTTCTTTACTTTTTCTTCTTCCTCTTTTTTCCTCTGTTCTTCTATCTCCCTTTGTCTCCTTTGCTCTTCTTGCTCCCTTTGCCTTCTTTGCTCTTGTTCAATTTGTGCTTTTTGCTGCCTTTCTGCCTGCAGCTTTCTTTGACTTTCCTCCTGTTCTCTAATTGTAACGGGAGGTGAATTTATTTCTGGCTGATCAGGCTCGCTTGAGGATGAAGTTGGGGTTGTGGATAATAACTTTAGAGGCAAAGTTTGCAACCTTTGCTTTCTAAGTTTATTAAATTCAGTTAGTTCCACATCTTCATATCTCATCGCAGCAAGTTGTCTGACTTGGCTTATTGAATCAGCACCCATGAACAGGTCGTCGAACTGGTCTTCTTGATGAACAACCTTTGTCAGCTTAGCCTGTTCTAAGGCAATGAAAGCTGTCTTTTTCGGGTCATAGAGTCTGTTGGGAATAGAAACTAGAGATAGCATTTGGAGCTTTGCTGCTTCCTTTTCTGCATGCTTATAATTTAGCAGCGTATAAACTCCAATTCTTAAAGGAAAAGATGGCCATCCTCTCTTCTTCTCCTCTTTGAGAGTTTGGGTGACACCTTCAGACATGATCTGATAGGAGATTTCTCGGGCTAACAATTTGTCTGGCATGTATAAGGGGAGAACATGTGGCCTGGCTTTGCTTCCAAAAACTCTGATATAAGAAAAACATTCTTCACCGAACCAATGGGCTACGGCTGGTAGGTCAAAAGAGGCTTCATAGGAAATCCTAGGGATAGGTCTGTCAAAAATAGAATAGTGAATGGGAACCATAAAACCATTGCAGATTTGGTATAAATGGTCTTTGTGAGAGGGTTTCCACAATTTACGATGATACAAATGAATAGGTGTTGGGTCATGGGTTGTCCATCTCCAACCAAGGACAGGAAACTCAGAATTAAAACAAAGGGCATCCATAATGTAGGCAGAATAATAGAAAGGTGGGATTTTTCTCTCAGTGACTCTGGTTTTGGCCCTAAACTCGCGAATAGCTAAGACCAACTTATCAGACAGGATAGTGGCCCAATCCATAATTATACTATTGATGGCCGCTTCCATTAGGGGAACCATATCAACATGGATATTTGCAGAATCATGAAATCCCCACAATCTACACATCATAATTCCAGCATAGCAGTAAGGTGAAGCCAAAGAAGCATTGGAGTACTTACCCGACATATCCTGCTTGTGTTTTGCTGGATTTTGCCTCCAATCTCGGAGAGGTTCGGCTGGTGATTCATTCTCTCTGGCGAATTTCTCCACAAATGCTCTGTTATAGACTTGCTCGGGATTGGGCAAATGATACATTCGTCTCAAGTCGTCAGGCTTGAAGGAGCCGAAAATCATTCCATCCTTAGTAAGGAAGGTTCTATTAGTGAGAGGAATTTCTTCAATTGCCCAACGTACCACATCAGTATAAGGCAAGACTTGTTCCCTGGCTGCTATTCTGTGTAGAAAGGAGTCAGCCAAATCTTTAAGAGTTGCCTCAGACTTTCTTAGTTCATCCACACTTGCCTCCGTTACTGTCGCTTCTGGTTGTTCTCCTTCTAGCAAATTGTATGTCCCTTGCCATGTAGTACCAGTAAGACCAGTGCATGTAGTATCTGAGATTAAGCCTTTCCTTGAAGCTGTAGCAGCTTGGCCTGAGGCAGGTGTCGCAGTAGAACCTGCCACCTTCTTAAACTTCTTTCCCATCATATTCAGACTTCTCTCGGTAGTCGAATTCTACACAAGTGCAAGAGAAGTCGTAACAAAGAAATAACAATGACAATCCATAACGGGATAAATATATAATTTGAAGCGTGGCGAGATTATTCCTAAAAGAGGCTGCGGATCTAATGATTTGAGAAGGCATCGTAGATGCAATGATGGTGATTTTACGGCCTGCAGCTTCATAAATGACCATTACTGAAGTTATTAAACCGAATGACCCCTTAAAGCGTGTAATAGATTTTTTCAAAGGTCTAATCGTAATTGCTCGTTAATTCGAAGGGGCAAAGCTTTAAATACGCATGCATTACCTTATCCCTTTACTTAACGGTATCTTGAGATCTGTGTTGTTGTCAAATCGGATTTAAATCTAACTTTAATGTTTTGAAATAATCACCTTTTGGAAACTGAGGTCATCATTAAGCGTCATCAAATCGCATCGGGAGGATAAATGACATTGTCATTTGGGAAGGATCTTTAGCGAACGCCGATTGCGACATTGTATCGGCGCGCGAAAACAATTCCCAATTGATTTACCGAATGCCGATAGCGATATCGCATCGGGGAAAAGATATGAACGTCTTATGAAACTGCGTAGGATTCTACCGACTGCCGATAGCGATATCGCATCGGGTCGGAGCGTTAAAACACTTTTCACAAGACATAGTGTCGTGCCGATAGCCGATCGCCGATATCGTGTCGCATCGGGAAAAAGGTATGTGCTTTTTCTTTATGTGCATTGGTTATCGCCGATGACCGATAGCGATATCGCATCGGGAAAAACCAAGATGGCAGCCAATCTTGCGATTGCCTTTTTTCGGACTTAACCTCAAAAATTGCTCATTATTTGTTCAACAAGGGTTTTATGCACAAATTCATTTGATTATCATACCTTAACTGAACAAGTTTATTAATGCCAATTAAAATTTTTAAAAGGGACCCATTTCATATGTAAATTGTTTGTGATAAAAATATTATGAAATGGGGGGTTGTTGTAGGGCACAACAATTGGCGATTCGCTGGCAGAACCAGTTATCTCTGGACTAATAAATATACTTACATCTTTTCAAATAGAATCTTTATAAAGGAAAGGAAATTTCTAATATAACTAGATATCAATTGATTCTGAATAAAACAGGTTTCTTCATTTGACTTCCTCTTTTTATAAATGCACTTCGAGTATCAAACTAAGTCCTTATTGGTTTGTAAAAGTAAAAATAGAAAACTTTTCCATATCAGCTTTTAAAATAAACTCCTCTGTCACAGGTAGAGCCTCTGCTGCCAGCAAACATTCATAGTCTCGGCAGGGTTACCTTTTAACCATGTTGTTGTCCATTGTTCCATTTACCTTTGAGTGTGACTAAACAGAATGAATTCAAAAAATAATTTTGTATATTTTTTTTTTTGAATTTCATTTTCCTTTTTACTTAAGATAAAAGCCATTGTCCTGGTTTGGTGGCCAGATAAATGACAATGCCATTCACGGGTAGTAATTTAAACTGAACAAGCTGGCTCGTGATGAGACCCCTTGTCTTGAACTTACAAGCCATTACCCTGTTTGATATGCAGTTTTGGTAATGTCAGTTAAATTATTTTCCTATGAACATGGTAAGCAGGCTTGTAATAAGACCTCTTATCTTTAATCTTTTATATTTTAGAATTACACTCTGAGTAATCATAAACTTTCGGTGAATGGGATGAACAACTATCTTCTTGAGAATAAATGGATGACAGGTTTAAGAGTTAAAGATGCTGAAGATGAATTAGCTCTTATTTTCATATGGATAACCTTTGGGGACTAATTTCGAACACTCAAGATGACTCATAGAACTTTGTTCAGAGTGAAGTTTTACAAAGGTTAGACTGTGATGTTCAGAATAAAAAGATATCTAATTTCCTAGAAATGATCTCTCTTGGTTTAAGACGCTATTATCCAAAAGTAAATACTAATATTGTCATGGCGAGACAGCTTTTAATTACAGCGAAAGGTCAATGGAAAATGTCCCACATTCTTATTTCTACAAATCCTACAAATTATATAAAAACTATCAAGCTACAAAGAGAAGGGGTTACCTCCTCAATTAAAGAATTTCTTCAAGATTAGACCATTGACAGGGAGAGAATCTCTCACCCCTGATAGATTTTGAAGTATGAATGTGGAATGGCCTACCTTTTCACAGATCTGAAATGGTCCTAGCCACAGTTTTTGGAATTTGGAATGTTTACCTTTGTCTTCATGGGCTTTGTCCCATTTCAGGACTAGATCTCCGACTTGAAATTGTCTAGGGCTGGATGAGGCTTGATCGAAAGCTGCTTTAATGACTTGTTGATGTTTCGCATGTGTAACCTGGGCTTTATCCCTTTCTTCTTCAAGTTTGAGAATTTGATCATGTCTAAACTGTATAGAAGAAGAAGGAGTTTCATCGATAAATTGCACTAAGGCTAGAGATGGAAGAAGAAGGTTGGTTGGTACGACTGCTTCTTTTCCGTATACAAGATTAAACGGAGAGGTCCCTATGGAAGCTTTCTGTGTTATCCTGTCGGCCCATAATGCAAATACTAAGGATTTATGCCAGTTCTTATGATTCTCTTCAATTGTCCGCTTAATGATTTTGATTAGATTTTTATTAGTTGATTCTGCTAGGCCGTTGCCCTGGGGGTAGTAGTTAGCAGAATACTTTAATTTAAATCCTCTTTTAATAGCGAAATCAATCATTGCATTGCCTGAGAAATAAGAAGCATTATCAAAGACAAGAGCGTTTGGAACACCAAACCTGGTAATGATGAACTGATCTATAAATTCGATGATTGCCTCAGAGTTTGTTGTCTTTAACGGAATTGCTTCTACCCACTTTGTAAAGTAATCAGTAGCTGTAAGGATATACTTGTGTTGCTTGGAAGAAGAAGGATTTATTTCCCCAATGATGTCCAATCCCCATTGTTCAAAAGGTTGTTCAATGTTGATTGGTTGCAAAGGGAAAGCTGGCTTTTGTTGTCTTCCACTGGCAGTTTGGCATTTGATGCACTTCCTAACATATTCATGAGCGTCTTTAAACAAAGTAGGCCAATAATATCCAGCATGGATGACTTTATGAGCTGTTGTATCAGCTCCAAAATGTCCCCCTGCCGGTCCATCGTGTAGCTCCTGCAAAACCTTTTGAGCTTCAGGTTTCTCAAGGCATCTTAATAGGACAGAATCATAGTTTCTCCTGAAGAGCACATCATTAATAAGGGAAAAATTCTTAGCTTTCAATCTAATGGCCCTTTTGTTCTTGTAGGACAAATTGGTAGGTGCATAACCATTCTTTAAATAAAAGATCAGATCTGAATATTGAGATTCGGAATCCGATATACTTAGCTGATTAACTTCTTGAGTTGGCTCCGTATCACTTGATTCAGGAATGTTTGATGCTCCTGCTAATGTCCTGCAAAAACCTTGACCTTTAACAAACTTTGCTGGCTTTATTTCTAGGTCATATTCTTGGAGGGCTGCGACCCAGTTTGCCCTCTTTTCTCCCAATTCTTTTTGGATTAATAGTTGCCTAACTGCTGAGAAAGGAACTATTACTTTAGTATGGGTTTTCAGAAGAAAGGGTCGATAATGTTTGACTGCTTTAAAGACAGCAAAAGCTTGTTTCTCAATTTCGGAATAATTCAATTCGGCGCCTTGAAAGTTTGAACTGAAGAACGAAATGGGCGCTTCCAAATTGTCATCATTCAACTGAGTTAGTACTGCTGCGTAAGATAAGTCGGATGCAATAGTGTATAATGTAAAATGATTAGAAAGATTTGGAGTATTCAGAGCTGGGACATTGATTATGGATTGCTTAATATCATGAAAAGCTTGCTTTTCTTCTAGTCCCCATCTGAAGGTTGAATTCTTTTTAATCATCGTTTGCAGTGGTAGTACAATCTGTGAAAAATCTGGAACAAATCGCTTAACGAAATTAATTTGTCCTAAAAACGACTGCATCGATTTTTTGTTATGTGGAAAAGGAATCTCAGAAATTTCTTTAATTCGATCAGGATCTACATAAATGCCATCTTTAGAAACAATAAACCCTAAGAGCTTACCTTGATTAAGGGCGAAGAAAGACTTTTTCGGGTTAAGAGAGATACCATATGTTTTACATCGTTGAAAAATCTGATTTAAATCATGCAAGTGGTTATATCTCTTTTTAGAATACACTGTAATATCATCAAGGTAGACGACTACTGTACGGTTAATTAACCCTCTAAAGGCTGTATCCATAGCTCTTTGGAATGTCGCTCCTGCATTTATGAGTCCAAAAGGCATCTTTTGGTATGCGTAAGTTCCCCATTTTGTTCTGAATGTAGTTTTTAATTGGTCATCAGGATGAACCAACACTTGATTATATCCTGAGAAGCCATCAAGAAAAGACATTAATTCAGATCCTGCTACCGATTGAAGGATTTGCTCCATGGTAGGCAGAGGGAAGTTATCTTTCAAGCTTGCCTTATTCAAGTTTCTGAAATCAATACAGATTCGAATGTCGCCGTTTTTCTTCCTGACTGGTACCATATTGGAGACCCAGTTTGAGTGTCGGACAGGGAAGATAATCTTAGCTTTTAAGAGCTTATTAAGTTCCGACTTTATCTGGCTCTCCAAATTTGGATGTATTTTTCTTAACTTCTGCTGGATCGGTTTTTGATCGGGAAGCATTGGAATAGTGTGTTGTATGATAGATGTATCATATGTCTTAAGGTCGTCATACTTCCAAGCAAAAACTTGTTTGTTTTTTCTTAAAAGTTTGATGAATGCTTCCTTTTCTTCTATAGAAAGTCCTAGTCCTAAATTAATATTTTGAGGAGCTTGATCTGTTCCCAAATTGATCAATTCAAACCTAAGAGTAGAGCTTTGGAGTTTTGCATTAATTACAGGCTTGAACCTATCTTTAATGTCATAAAGGTCTTCGAGCTTTACTACAGGCTTAGGAATCGCGTTATCTTGAGATGTTTCTTTCATTTGAGAATCATGGTCATGTTCTTCAATGATTTGATTGTCATAGGACTTTTCAGAGGTTAAGAATTGCAAGATGTCCTCGTCATGGTTGAAAACCCTCCAGTTAGTGATGTTATCAGGAACTGAAGGTCTAAAAATTAATTCTATAGAAAATCTATCAAGACTATAGTCTTCGGAAGGGAGGAGTTTGGAAGCCACGTTGGCTAGTAAATCAGCTGCTGAATTTTGTGATCTTGGGATTGAAGAAATGTTGAATGCTGAGAAATGTGAAGTAAGATCTTGCACTAGCGTTTGATAATGCTTAAGGTGACTTGACAGGCAATGAATTGTATTCCTTACCTGTTTAACAATGATCTCACTATCGCCGAATACCTTTATATATTGGACTTTAAGGTCAATTGCCTTATATAGTCCCTGCACTAAAGCTTCGTATTCAGCCGTGTTATTGGTGCATTCAAATTCTAATCGACAGGATAGCATTGTTCTTTCGCCTTGCGGACTAACCAAAATGCAACCTGCTCCTGAGCCCTCACTGGACTTAGAGCCATCAAAATATAAAGACCAAAATAAAGGAGAATCAACAAAAATATTTACATCCTTTTGATTTTCATTGAAGCATTTGGATAAATTTGATTGTGAAAAATTTTCTACTTGAGATGTACAATGGTTTACTGAAAAAGGGGAAGATTGGGCAAGAAAGTTGCCAAAGAATGATTCTGAAGAATAATTTCCCAAAATGTTGTTGTTGAAGGCCACAGGCTGGTTTTCTTGTTCGAAATCGGTTACTGTGTGAGTCATGTGTTTCTCACGGTCGATCCTTATTTGATTTGGCTTACCCTTGTAGGGGAGCCACATATGTGACCAATCCGTGGAAATATATCCATGCAGTTTCTCAGACCAATCCCTGCTCAAAATCAAACCGTAGAATTCAGGTATGTCGGCTATCAAAATGTCTATTCTTTGGACTATTCTGGGATCTGCAGACAACCTGATAGTCACGGAATTAATTTCTCCTATAACCTGCACTTTGGTTCTGTCTAACTGTACAATATGAATTGCGGACTTGTGAGGTTCTATGTTCAGTTTGGAACAAACTGAAGCTGGCATAATATTAGATGAAGCCCCTGAATCAATTAAACAGTTATGCAGATTTCGATTATAGATTTCATAGGTGAGCAAGAAAGGTGGAGTATGTGAATTGGATCTATCTCCGATCAGAACCGAATCGGTAGCTTCGACCATATCTGGAGGGGGTTGTCCTGAATCATTAGCAGCTTTTGAACTAGGAAGAGGGGAAGAGGGGACAGCGTTATATTCTCTTAGGAGCAATTTCTGCTGATGTTTTAACTTACTTAGTTCAAACATGGTTATGTTTGCCTTAGTCTTTTTCATATCATCAACAATATTGTATTCCATGGAGTCAGATAATACTAGTGTCTTGGATGTTGAAGGAGAGTTAGAAATGGGAGGTTGGTTTTGAGGGGCTGCTACCGGAGATTTCTTTGGAAGAATTTTTTCTTTTGGTGTGGCAGCACCTGCGCTCCTCTTTTTTGTAGTTGTTTGAGTAGGTTCAGAAACAATTTTGCTTCTCGTGGTAACAGGAAATGCTTCTTCTTGATTCTCAGTGTCAGAATTTGGGAGTATAAAATCCCACATACCGTGACACTCAACTACTTCTTCTTCTTCATCTTCTTGAGAGGTTGATTCTTCTTCTTCATCTTCTTGTTCAGAGTCTGCATTAGATATAACATTGGGTGGCTTTGTTTCAGTTTTCTTGAAAGTTCTAAATGGTCTCTTGTTTGAAGTTTCAGCCACCTGTTTTTTTATCTCAACCATTTCATTAGACAATGTTTTAAGGACCTTTTGTAAGCCTTCCATGTCATATGGATCTTTTGGGGTCTTTTTCTTAGAATCTTCTTTAAATGAAACTTTTTTGGATTTTCTATCTTCTAAGGCTGCTTTTTTCTCTAAAGCATTAACACGCTTTTCAACGGCAAGTGCTTCCTTCATGTTCTCGGCTAAGGTAGGTTTGCCAGCCCTGTCAACAAAAATGGCTATGTTGGAAGGGAGGGCAGTAATATACCATTCGCTCCTGATTTGTTCACTTGGCTTCGAAGCGGTGGGGATTTTATTTAGGAGTTTGTTGAATCGAGCATTAAACTCCTTTATTGGTTCCCTATGTTCTATTCTCAAATTGGAGAGGTCATTTATTAAAGTAGCCAGAGACCTATCATCTCCATATTTGGTAAGGAACTGCTCTTGGCATGTAGTCCAGCTGGTAATAGAACCAGAGGGTAAGGAGAAGTACCAGGATCCTGCCGATCCTTGCAGAGTATAAGGAAAAAGTCTTACAACAACATCTTGTTCTGTCACTCCTTTCAAGTTAATTGCTAACATGAAATTGTTAATATGTTCTTCAGCTTGTGTTCCGTTATCTGGATTAAATTTAGGCAACCATTTTTCGGGAGCGTCAGGTAGATCATGTAATGGCCCGGGCATATTGACTGCACCTGGCTGAGTCCATGGATCTGCCATTATGCTGGTGATATTAGTTGTTACTACTATTGGTATTCCAGATGACTGAGGAGAAGAAGTTGTTAGAGAGAGAGTAGCTTGAGATGCTGTAGTACTTATTCCCTGATGAACAACAATGTGTAATGGAGGAGTGGATGGTTGACTTCGCAGAGGAGGAGTTGAGATGGAAGATATGGAAGAAAGATCTTCACTATCAGATACTTCAGTGATCTTCTTAGCCCTTTTCTTTTTGGGTAAAGGGAACTCAGTAGGTTCAATACCAAGTTTTTCGCTCTGAAGTCTGGTAAGTGGATGAGATAAGTTTAACTGCGAGGTCACACTGCTTTGTGATATTTCAGATTTCTGAGGTGAAATCGAGAAGCTCTGAAGTTTATGGATAAGAGACTGAACTTCAGGGGATTCAAGACTTAAATGTTCTGAAATATTATGGGCGTGAGCAGTGGTGATTGATTCTTCTTTTTCTTGATCATGTGCTGGAGAACCAGCATGTGATTGAGAAGGAGAAGAGGGTTTGGAGGGGGAATTACTCTTAGAATGGTTTGTGGACTTGGACCTACTTGCCATTCACAGTTGATGGCCCTCCTTCTAGCGCCAAAAATGTTGATGCCCCGAAATTCGTTGCAACAACATCGGGGAAACCACCCGGTCCGGAACTTAGTGCAGCTCCTTTTCCGTTTGGAATAGTGGCTCCGACTGGGGATAATGGGACCAGTTTCCCAAAGATTTATAAGTAAACGGGATGGATGGATGATTTTAGGATATGAAGTGATAATAAACAAATAATTAAACTATGAAAGAAATATAATAACTATAAGCTAATCCCGGGACTTATCGATTCAGACAATGCAGCGTTTGATAATCTATGCTTAATGGCAGGCATATAGATGTCACTAACAGTAAGCATAAATGTTTAAACCATTTAAGATTGCTCTGCATAAATAGTTATGCAGAGCGATAATAGCGAATTACTGCACTTATTCATTTATATCATTGTTACATACATGAGTGAAAGAGATAACAAATCACAAAACATTCAATAGTGATATGAAATGTAAATTTGTTGTTATATCGCATACATGTAATCAATAATAGCAGAGTAATAACACAGCAATTTATATAACAGAAAAGAGAACAGATACAGATAATAGTACCATGCAAGCTGTTTGATCAATCCAATATATTAATCGCTATGTCGCGGTCCTTCCTTCCAACCAGAAAACATTCCAAGCAAACGACAATAGTGCACAATTTACTTAAAACAACATTCCAAGTAAAATTAAGGACCAGTGGTCGAGTTTCAAAAAGAATATAGACTGAAGCACAATAGTGCAAACTTCAGCCTTTTAGTCTTTTACAAAATTTTACGACCCTTTCCAAAACAATGAAAGGGTCTATAAATACTATACTAATCTAAAAATATCTAAATATCTAAAACTGAAAAACAACTAAATCGGCATTAACAAATATCATTGTCCATTTGGATGATTCGGCAGTCGGCGATGATGCTTTAGGCAGAGGTCTCTTTGCCTTTACTCCTTCGCTGACATATCGCCAGCATTGGCTCTACTTCTGGTGGAGTATTGAGGCGCGAAGTCAGCTGTGCATCGTATGTGGCATCTTGGAAATCGGCAATCAGGTATCGGAGAGCGTCGGTTAAGCAGTTAAGAGCCGACCTTTGAGAATGCGGTTTAATCAGGAAAAGCCAGTATGCGTCGGCGGTCAAGGTATTCACTCCAGCAATTAACCGCCCTTGTTCTTCCAGCTGAGAATAATTCTTGTGCTCCAGCATATTCGCGGTTGTTATGTTTCCAGGTGTGCATTGTGAAATCATGTTAGCCAGATACAATGTATCATTGACTAGATTGATCATGTTTTTGGAAATTGTTTTGCACCTGGATGCTGCCCTTTCCGCCTTCATTACCTGTGTGTTCCATTCCATAAAAAGTATGTCTTTATATGTTACACAGATTCGGGAAAAATTTGACGCTTTACCTTCTGGAGTGTCTTGCCATTCAATATAATCTGTTATATCTTCCTCGGCCTGATCCAAGTTACTCTT
The DNA here is from genome assembly GCA_031772625.1 of Pinus tabuliformis. Classification (NCBI taxonomy): domain Eukaryota; kingdom Viridiplantae; phylum Streptophyta; class Pinopsida; order Pinales; family Pinaceae; genus Pinus; species Pinus tabuliformis. The sequence continues at coordinate 535,289,825 of CM062820.1, forward strand.
GGCTTTCTCGATTTGCTCACATACTGCTGTAGATGTGTCACAGAGTATCTCAGCTTCGACTAGTTGTTGACACAAGAGTCTGGTCTGAGATATCAATGCGCCGTTTATTAGAATTGCCTCTGTTTTGAAATCATCAATACTCTTGGCACTTTTGATACTTTCAAGCTGTGCTGACAGCTGAATTATCTGCTCCTCTTTAGATTTCAATAACAGCTCATTCGCTGCCTCCAACTGGGATAGTGCTTCTGACAATTCTTGTGCCTTTTGAATGTCACTCTGATCTATCTTCAGTTTTTCAATTTGCTGGGTTAACAAATGATTTTCTTGTTGTTGGACCAGCAATTGTTCTTCTGCCTGTGCTGCCTTATTCCTTGCTTCTATCACTTCTGCTTGCAATGCGTAGACCTCATGCTCTTTAGTCTTCAAAAGAAGACTCACTTCGGATGCTTTGTCAATGGTTGCCGCTGAATAAGCTCCCGCAAATTGCGACAGCTTTGTCAGATCTTCAGAGGGACTTAATTCTCCCTTCCAGACGACATTGCCCGTGACTGTTTGCTCATTTGAAACAGAAGGTTGATCAATCCTTCGTCTCTTCCTTGAGCGTCTTACAACGGCTCTATGCTTAGGGCTGTAGAAAATGTCTAGGGGAGGAATTTCCTCTACCTGAAGATCAATTTGATCGGCTGGGCTTTGAGTAATTTCCTCAACACTTTGTACCATGGGTGGGCCGCTGGTTCTTTCAAGAACCGGAGAAAGAGTAGTATCGGGAGTCTTTAAGGCATCTGAGTCTTTGGAGGCTTCTTTACCACTTATAATGGAATCAAATTGATTCCATTCTTTAATCAATTCAGTATCAACAGAGATTTGCTTACTCTGTTCTTTCTCTTTTTCTATCCTCTGTTGTTCTTCGAATGCCTCCCGCTGTTGATCCTCTTGTACTCTTCGTTGCTGTTCCTCCAATTCCTTTATCTGTCTATCTTCCAGTTCTTTCTTTACTTTTTCTTCTTCCTCTTTTTTCCTCTGTTCTTCTATCTCCCTTTGTCTCCTTTGCTCTTCTTGCTCCCTTTGCCTTCTTTGCTCTTGTTCAATTTGTGCTTTTTGCTGCCTTTCTATTTGTTCTCTTCTGTGCCTTTCTGCCTGCAGCTTTCTTTGACTTTCCTCCTGTTCTCTAATTGTAACGGGAGGTGAATTTATTTCTGGCTGATCAGGCTCGCTTGAGGATGAAGTTGGGGTTGTGGATAATAACTTTAGAGGCAAAGTTTGCAACCTTTGCTTTCTAAGTTTATTAAATTCAGTTAGTTCCACATCTTCATATCTCATCGCAGCAAGTTGTCTGACTTGGCTTATTGAATCAGCACCCATGAACAGGTCGTCGAACTGGTCTTCTTGATGAACAACCTTTGTCAGCTTAGCCTGTTCTAAGGCAATGAAAGCTGTCTTTTTCGGGTCATAGAGTCTGTTGGGAATAGAAACTAGAGATAGCATTTGGAGCTTTGCTGCTTCCTTTTCTGCATGCTTATAATTTAGCAGCGTATAAACTCCAATTCTTAAAGGAAAAGATGGCCATCCTCTCTTCTTCTCCTCTTTGAGAGTTTGGGTGACACCTTCAGACATGATCTGATAGGAGATTTCTCGGGCTAACAATTTGTCTGGCATGTATAAGGGGAGAACATGTGGCCTGGCTTTGCTTCCAAAAACTCTGATATAAGAAAAACATTCTTCACCGAACCAATGGGCTACGGCTGGTAGGTCAAAAGAGGCTTCATAGGAAATCCTAGGGATAGGTCTGTCAAAAATAGAATAGTGAATGGGAACCATAAAACCATTGCAGATTTGGTATAAATGGTCTTTGTGAGAGGGTTTCCACAATTTACGATGATACAAATGAATAGGTGTTGGGTCATGGGTTGTCCATCTCCAACCAAGGACAGGAAACTCAGAATTAAAACAAAGGGCATCCATAATGTAGGCAGAATAATAGAAAGGTGGGATTTTTCTCTCAGTGACTCTGGTTTTGGCCCTAAACTCGCGAATAGCTAAGACCAACTTATCAGACAGGATAGTGGCCCAATCCATAATTATACTATTGACGGCCGCTTCCATTAGGGGAACCATATCAACATGGATATTTGCAGAATCATGAAATCCCCACAATCTACACATCATAATTCCAGCATAGCAGTAAGGTGAAGCCAAAGAAGCATTGGAGTACTTACCCGACATATCCTGCTTGTGTTTTGCTGGATTTTGCCTCCAATCTCGGAGAGGTTCGGCTGGTGATTCATTCTCTCTGGCGAATTTCTCCACAAATGCTCTGTTATAGACTTGCTCGGGATTGGGCAAATGATACATTCGTCTCAAGTCGTCAGGCTTGAAGGAGCCGAAAATCCTTCCATCCTTAGTAAGGAAGGTTCTATTAGTGAGAGGAATTTCTTCAATTGCCCAACGTACCACATCAGTATAAGGCAAGACTTGTTCCCTGGCTGCTATTCTGTGCAGAAAGGAGTCAGCCAAATCTTTAAGAGTTGCCTCAGACTTTCTTAGTTCATCCACACTTGCCTCCGTTACTGTCGCTTCTGGTTGTTCTCCTTCTAGCAAATTGTATGTCCCTTGCCATGTAGTACCAGTAAGACCAGTGCATGTAGTATCTGAGATTAAGCCTTTCCTTGAAGCTGTAGCAGCTTGGCCTGAGGCAGGTGTCGCAGTAGAACCTGCCACCTTCTTGAACTTCTTTCCCATCATATTCAGACTTCTCTCGGTAGTCGAATTCTACACAAGTGCAAGAGAAGTCGTAACAAAGAAATAACAATGACAATCCATAACGGGATAAATATATAATTTGAAGCGTGGCGAGATTATTCCTAAAAGATGCTGCGGATCTAATGATTTGAGAAGGCATCGTAGATGCAATGATGGTGATTTTACGGCCTGCAGCTTCATAAATGACCACTACTGAAGTTATTAAACCGAATGACCCCTTAAAGCGTGTAATAGATTTTTTCAAAGGTCTAATCGTAATTGCTCGTTAATTCGAAGGGGCAAAGCTTTAAATACGCATGCATTACCTTATCCCTTTACTTAAGGGTATCTTGAGATCTGTGTTGTTGTCAAATCGGATTTAAATCTAACTTTAATGTTTTGAAATAATCACCTTTTGGAAACTGAGGTCATCATTAAGCGTCATCAAATCGCATCGGGAGGATAAATGACATTGTCATTTGGGAAGGATCTTTAGCGAACGCCGATTGCGACATTGTATCGGCGCGCGAAAACAATTCCCAATTGATTTACCGAACGCCGATAGCGATATCGCATCGGGGAAAAGATATGAACGTCTTATGAAACTGCGTAGGATTCTACCGACTGCCGATAGCGATATCGCATCGGGTCGGAGCGTTAAAACACTTTTCACAAGACATAGTGTCGTGCCGATAGCCGATCGCCGATATCGTGTCGCATCGGGAAAAAGGTATGTGCTTTTTCTTTATGTGCATTGGTTATCGCCGATGACCGATAGCGATATCGCATCGGGAAAAACCAAGATGGCAGCCAATCTTGCGATTGCCTTTTTTCGGACTTAACCTCAAAAATTGCTCATTATTTGTTCAACAAGGGTTTTATGCACAAATTCATTTGATTATCATACCTTAACTGAACAAGTTTATTAATGCCAATTAAAAATTTTAAAAGGGACCCATTTCATATGTAAATTGTTTGTGATAAAAATATTATGAAATGGGGGGTTGTTGTAGGGCACAACAGGATCTCGGTAAAATCGAAAAATGGTTGAAGGTGATGGAGGCCGATTTCTTGGAAACTGTGGACTAGAATTTATTGAAATTTCTTGGGCATGTTACCATAATCCATATACATCTCCCCACGAAACAAATTTTTAAATGGATGCATGGATATTGAGAAAATTCAAAAACGGCTGAAGGTGATGGAGGCCAATTTCTTGGAAATCGTGAACTAGAATTTTCTGAAATTGCTTGAACATGTTACCATCATTCATATGCGTCTCCCCATGAAACAACTTGGAAAACAGAGGCATGGTTTTCAAGTTATGGTAAAAACAAATTTATGCTCTATGTATTTTTGTATCGTGTAGTAAAATAGAGCCTCGTGTAGTTTTTTAGGACAACAAGGAAAATGAGTAGAAGAAGCATGAGAATGACGGGTGGATGGTGAAAATAGATGAGGGTCATGGACTGGCATGGCCTTGGCCTTGGTGTAGCATTTGAGTGAAGTAGGAGAAAGTGAAAATTTTACTTCTTTTAACTAGGCTTGACCAATTTTCCTTTTGGTAACAACTTTGTTCTTGTTGCTTGTAGATGTTGGAGAGTACATGCATGCATGGAGCAAGGATTCTTTTATTTTTTCTCTTTTTTTTTCTTCTAGACCTACTAGCTGCCTCAATGAGGTTTTCAACTAGTAGGTCTTCCTAGGTGCCTCAAAGGAGGTTTTCATCCATGATCTTCTTTTTCTCTTTTCTTTTTTTTTCTCAACCCATTGACTTCCTCATGGGGGTTTTCAATCAATGAGCCAATCTGAGGCACCTCCAAGGAGGTTTTCACCTTCCATTTCTATTTTTTCTCTTATTTTTCATTCTTTTTCCACCCTACCCTACTTGAAAAACAAAATCACTTTCAAGTAAAAGAATAAATCAAATGGAGCGATGTGCACATTAAGATGACAGAAAAAATGATGTGGAGGCTTGAAATGTATGTTTTGACATGTACCTGGATTTCAAAGACAAAATTATTTGACTTTGAAAGGATCAAGCATAGTTGAGGAAAAGAGTGATGTTGTAACCTAGTGAGTGTCTGGAACCATATTTCAATATAGTTGTGAGAAGCCATGTGCACATCAAGATGATAGAAAAAATGATGTGCAAGCTTGAAATGTATGCTTTGACATGTACCTGGATTTCAAAGACCAAATGATTTGACTTTAAAAGGATCAAGCATAGTTGAGGAAGAGAGTGATGCTATAACTTAGTGAGTGTCTCAAACCATATTTCAATATAGTTTTGATGCCTCTAGTCCACTTTCTAATATATATCATCTTTTATGTCTTCTTCTACCATGACCTTCAAGTATTCCTCTTTTTGTTGACTGATCTGTTTCATAAATGGAGGATTTGATGTTAACCATGAGGGAGATTTCTCACTCTCTGATATTGTTATTTACTCTTCATGAAATGCAGCCCATGGTTCTTTGATGTTCTCTTTTGGGCTTTCTCCTTCAGGATGTGGTCCTTCAATGATATCAATATAATCTCTTTTCTTGTAATACTCTTCCTGAGCTATGGTGAATACCATTGAGCTCAAGAGGAGTTGTTTGGATGTGGTGTACCAGAGCATTGTAAGTGGGTTGAGCTACTTCAATGTGTGGGTTTGGAAATGGTGGTATGGGTAGTTGAGGGGGAGTGTATATTTGAGATGGATGTAGATGGGGTTGTGGTTATGGGGGAGGTGAATGGTAAAGATAACATGGAGTTTCATATGGAGGATATTGAGGAAAATACTAAGGATATTGTGGATCGCTCCCATAAGTTCCCTTCCAACCTTGTTTCCAAGATTGGTTTTGGGGTTGGGATGGCCAATGTTGCGAAGGAAAGGGTGTGTTCCAATTACTTTGAGGTGGATGTGCATAAGCTTGAAATTGTGAATTAGACTCTTGGATCATATCGGGCTAAATAGGTTGTCATGGCCCTCTTGGAGCTACATAGCATTGCTACATTGGATATTGACTTGCTCCATTTTCCTCTTGGTGAACTTCCTTCAACCTTTGTAATGAGGAGCAACATTTAAGATCATGTGATTCTACAACACAAATATTAACATTTTCTTTTCCTTCATCTTGCATTATTAACATTTCTACTTGTTTTGTTAGATTGCTAAGAATTTTTGTTTTAAAATCATCAAACAAATTTCCATGTTTATCTTGACTTATTGATCTTGATGCTCATTTACCTACTCTTTCTTTTCCTCTTGATATGTGTTTTCATGTTTCACAATTTTCCTCAAATGATAATTCATATACATCACCTCTACTCATGATATTAAGGAGATCAATCCACTCATCCTTAATTGTTCTAAATAAGATGCTTTTTAGTGTGTTGGATCCTAAATGATGTAGTTTTCCCCTCTTAACATTGCACATGAACCTATAAATTAGATCCTCAAGGCTCTTATCCTCTCTTTGATTCAGTATAAAGATTTCTTCTTTAAGATCATGATCTTTATATTTTTCTAGAAATGTCTTTTGCATATCATTCCATGATCTTATTGAATATGTCCCTAAGCTCATGAACCATTGAAGAGCTCTATCCTGATGCCAGAAACAATCTCAATTTTGAGTTTTTAATAAGTAAACATAAGATCTACAAATAATCTCAAATTCAAAGAGAAAGGTTTACGGATCCTATGTCCTTAGACCATGAAATTTTGGAAGAAAATATGGAGGGATGTTCTTCATGTGCACACCTTCATCAGTATCTTGAATGGGAAATCCGATAGGATCTTCCTCATTGTCATCATTGCCATCAATTTCTTCTACATCCTTCAGCATCCTCTTCTTCTACCTGCAAAAGTGAATGGTGATATGGCTCTTACTACACAATGTGATGAAATAGGGGGGTGGGTTGGTGTTGGAGAATTTTGTTTTTTTTTTCTTATGATTGAATGAAAAATATAATGCAATGCAATTTTCTACCTTTGAAATTAAATAGGCCTAATGATTTTTTTTTTTCAAAAACTAAAAAAAACGAACCAACTATGTAAGAAAACAATGCATAATTTGATACCTCCTCGGAAATGGTGCCAGAAATATGAGCCTTCGTATTGCAACAGGAATGTCGCAACTCCCAAGGCTACTGACTTTAATTAGCAACCCCAGGTTCGTACAAAGTTAAGAAGTGTTAGCACTATATGTGCGGCATGAAGTGTGTCCTTCCTTTGATTTTGTGATGTAATGGAGTCCATGTACTAATGTCAAATGCTAAACTGATATGAGAAAATGAAATGTTCAAAATGGAACCTTAACCTATTGCAAGAAAGAGAGTACAAGGAAAGAGACAGAAATTCAATCCTAAATCACACCATTTCCTTGTTACATGCCAAGAAACTATTGTTTCCAATATTGCTAAATTATCATGAACCAAATGCTACTATGTAAGCATGGAAGTACGAAGCATCAAACATCACTAATGTTCAAGTAAAGGAACTGAAATAAATCTATTTTTGTCTTTTTGTCTTTTCAAGCAAAATCAAGTATGCAAACTAATTTCCTTTGGTGATGTGGCAGCTGAATTAAGGATGTTGGAGGTTGGATGGAAGGGTTAGGAGATGGTTGGATGGTGTGGGAGACACTTGGGAGCCTTTTGATGGATTCCTAGAGGTTTTCTATCAATTCGGCCTCAAAACAGGTGATTTCAGGAAAACCTAGATGATGTACTAGAAACCTACACAATGATCGTGTGTGAATTATAGTGAACCTATAGGATACAACCAAGAGAAAAATTTGAGGCGTTGGAGGTGATGGGAGGCCTAGGAAAGGTGTGGGATGAGTGGAATGGAGTGGGAAAATTACTAGGATCACTCAAAACTCAAAACCAAAGTTGGGAGATGGATGGATTTGCTCAAAAAGCTTGGAGAAGTTTCCTTGTGAAATGATGAAATTGGTGAGGATTTAATGACCAAGAAAATAAAATCCAAATTGGATGGGACATTCTTTTTTATTAACTAGGATGTCATGGATCCCTATTCCAAGTGGAATCATTCAAAAACATCTCCATTAACCCATGCACAAAGAAGAAAGAAAAACATTACTAGTCGAAAATCTAGAAATTCGAGAACGAGTGAGCTAGTAAATGTAAAAAAATTGCTAGAAAAATCAATTGCAAATAAAATGGGGTAATTTTTGTTGTAAACTAGAATTTTTTTGTGATCTAATGCAAGTGGAATCAAGTCTATTGAAGCTTGTTATCATGCTCTAAAAAAGAGCAGAAATTTATTGTTCTTTCCTAAAAAGGAGGTATAGCAATCTAGATCTGGGAATAAGAAGACTAATCCAAGAATCAATGATTATTATGAACTTCCAAAGATTTTTCAAGGATGAAATAATGCTTGTGATCCTATAGAAGAAGCTACATGAACTATTTAACTCAATCCTACAACAAGAAATCATTAATACTAAATGCAGAAATAGAAAGAAATAAAAAGTAGAGATGCATGTGAATAAGCAATGAAAAGAATGAAATAAAATGATACAAAAGGGTTGTGAGGCTCCTGGGATGACCAAGCCCAAGGAAAATCAGAGTCCTATGGAGGAGAACAATATTTAGAAGTTGAACATGACACCAATATTCATTATTTCCATCAATAGAATTACATCCCTGTAAGAAAATGCAATGGCGTTGCAAAAATACAAGCTCTCTCCACAATAACACTAATGAAAATATAACCCTAGAGGCAAATTTTACTTGGTACTTATATAAAATTATTACAAATCATTCCCCATGAATGGAGGTAGTTTTCCCCACCAAAATCCCTTCACTAGTGGATCTAGTCCCCAATACTAGGAATTTGCATTAAATGGCAGGGACCACATTCCTAGATTTTCTCAATCATACAAGAGGAAAATTATAGTTGGTACTCATAAAAAATGATTAAGAATCATTACCATGGATAGAGGAAGATTTCCCCATCAAAATCCGTTGATTAGTGGATCTACTCCCTTGATTAGTGGAACACACTGATAGATTTACTCGATCATTGGAGTTCCATAATTTGTGCCATGATTCCGTAATATCTTTCTCACCTATTATTTATTATTGATCCTCCAGTAGGGAACAAGTCCCTAAATTATCTCCTCCTTCAACTCTTCATAATCTGCCCAATATTCTCATAATATTCCGCAAAAAATAAATAATATTAGGAAAAAATCTTCAATTATTCTTAAACCTTCCTAATGAATATATTAAAGTTAAAAATAAATTATGTAATGCAAAAAGAGAGGTTTAATGTGTTGAAGGATGGCATTCAGACTTAATTTATGTTTTAAATTAGAGGCCCATCAAACCCTAATTTATGTATAATTTAGAAGCCCATCAAATCCTACGGAGAGAATAGTGTTGAGGAGGCTCATTAAAAAGAATTTGTTGCATGTTTTTCTATTTCATGAAACCATGATGGAGGGGACTTAGGAATCTTTCCTGGTGCACCCTTTGCATGCGTTGGCATTTTTTTCCCAAGATGCTTCTCGATGGATGAACATAGATTTTAGTTAGCTTTGTCACCCCATAGATCTTTAGATATTTATTTTCTCTCTGGACCTAGTCCTTGAGTTGTTATTGTTAAACATATATGGCCCCTTAAAGAAAATGGATCACTTTTGGTAAACTATTTTTTCTCTTCCAATCATCCTCTCCAATCCATTGGTCCTTGGGGGGAATATAATTTTTTTACTTGGGTGAAGGGAAGTTTGGAGCTTTGTTACCAAGATTAATCCCTTAAATAATTTTTTGCATGTAAGATATATTAGGTTTTTCTTTTAGATATTCATCCTACAAATATTGTTCATACATGGTGATATAATAGGGCCATAGACAAAAGGATTTCCTAGGGGCTTAATCAATTTCTAATTGTGAGATAATGGGTGGATGAAAGATTCAGACTGTGACAATAGATTATTTCATGGTGAAGCTTATACCATTGTTTTATTCTCTTTGATATTACTTAAGCTCCTCCAAGGCACACCAATCTATTTAAATTAAATCCTCATTTTCTCAAGGATCCATCTATCCTAGAAGGAATAAGAAATGAATGGATCCATCTCTCTAAAAATGACAGAGAACCTTCCCTTCTGTAATTTTAATCAAACATAAAAAGGGAAGGAGCAACTACCATCACCTTGGAAAATCAATAACATGAATCAAACTCCAAGTTTCTATATAGGTCGTAAAAGCTAAGCTTGGGTCCCTTTAAGAAGGAGAGTGATTTGGAATGCTCAAAAAAGAACAACTTGAAGAAGTAAAATTGTTGGAACTCCATAAGTGAAAAATTTACCTAGATAAGGATTGGAGGATGAAAATAAGAGCCATCTTGATTCAAGTATGAAATGAGAACACTAAATTCTTCCACCACTATGTAAATCACATTAAATCCATCAATATAATTTGGTATATAGTTAATGAGGATGGTTCCTAATCTTCCACCTTCCAAGAGATTACTTAGGAAGGTACTAATTATTTTGTGAATCTCTATGGGGGGTTGGACAACCAAGCCTAGACCATATTCTAAGAGTGGAAACATATTTTCCTCATTTTGTGGATGAAGAATACAATGAGGCTCTAAATGAGGAAATTTCAATGGAGGAGCTCGGATCCACCATTCATAGCTTCCAAAAAGAAAAATGTCATAGGTTGGATGGCCTTCCTATTGAATTCTATAGTGGCTACTTCAAATTTATTAGAGAGGAGCTCCTGGAAGTGGTGGAATACTCTAGATCTAATGTGAATATTTTATCTCCTTGCAACACTACTCTCATTTCCCTTATATCAAAGGTATAAACCCCTCCTCCAATGATCACTATGTACGTGTCTTTCTTTGCAACACAATATACAAGATCATACCTGAAATCTTAGCCTAGTTCCTAAAAAAATCTTTGAAACAACATATGTTGTAAATAATTTGGGTTCCTCAAGGGTCATAAAATACATGATGAAATTGGTCTAGCTCAAGAGGGAATCCACATTATTGATAGCGGCAATCAATTGTCTAAATGCGCATTTATCAAGGAATTAGATAAGGTAAATTGGTTATATATAAGACTACTTCTACTACATTTTGGCTTTCACCACTTGTTTGTAGCTTGGATCCTTTGTTTTATCTCCTTAGCCTGTTTTTCACTAATTATGAACAGTGCAACTTCGCCTATTTTCACTTCAAGTCAAGGGTTGTGAAAATGATTCCTTGTTTATACTTTACTCTCCATGATGGTGGTAGAATGTATCAAAAAAATTATAAATGATGCTCTTTCTGGTCTCCTCTTCAAAGGAATCTCCTATCCAAATAGTTTAACAAATAAATTTAAAAATATATAGCTTAAATATAAATATTAATAAATTAGAGGCACAGGAATTGGCTTTAACTTGGTTCACAAGTATCGATTTGGAATAAAAGATGTTTTTGAAACATTTAAAAAGGCTAAACTTTATCAAGCTTCATACAAATACAATGATCACATCCTAATATAATGCACATCTTCATCCATAAAATATTAAGGCTAGGCCAACTTAAATGCACATTTCCATCCATACAATATTAGGGCTGCCCCAACTTAAACTCAACACAATAATCACTTCCTAATATAATGCACATCCTCATCCATACAATATTAAGGCTACGCCAACTTAAATGCACATCTTCATCCATACAATATTAGGGCTGCCCCAACTTAAACTCAACTTAGTGATGAACCAGAAAAATATCTTCATCCCTACAATATTAAGACTGTGCCAACTTAAATGCGGCATCTTCGTCCATACAATATAAGGGATGCCCCAACATAAACTCAAGTTAGTGATGAACCAAAAAATTATTAAAATAAAAAAAAATCAAAATTCATAAAATAAAAAAGTAAATGTAAAATATATTAACCCAAAAAACCTTAAAAAAAATCCTAATAACAAAAAATGAAATAATAAATTAAATCAAACAACCATAATGTCCATTTCTAACACACTCGGTATATTTAGAACTGCACTCACCAAATTGATATTCGGATCTAATCAGGAAGGTGTTTATAAATAAGTTGGATGTTCATAAATAAGTTGGACATTATAAGAAATCAAAATGTTATTTACTAATCAATTACATCAACTTTATCAAGCTTCATAAGCTTCATATCAACACAATGATCACATCCTAATAATATAATGTACATCTTCTTTCATACAATATTGGATGCTGCCGAACCTAAACTCAACTCAATCATCAAAAAAAACATTAAAGAGAAAAAAGTTTCACAACTGATAAAATAAAATCAGGAATGTAAAATATATTAACCCAGAAAACCTTAAAAAATCGAAATCTTCAAAAATAGAATAATAATTTCAATTAAACCTCCATAATTTCCAAGTCTTAACACACTTGGGTATATCTAGAATTGCACTCACCAAATTGCTATTCTGATCTAAGCATTAAGGTTTTCATAAATAAGTTGCACATTATAAATCACAAATGCTATTTTAAAAGTCCCTCACGCTTTCCACCGTGAATACATGAAAATAATTGTCTGGTAAATCCAATTTGAGCGGAATCAAAAACATTGACCAACAACTATTGTGAAAGTAATATCACAGACGAACAAAAATTTCACGGAGAGGGATCTCCTCTGAGATCGTTCCCTGCTCACGACTTTTCTTCAAAGACTCCCACATTTGGGAAAATTCTTCTGGAGGTTGCGGTTTCACTTGTTTGAGCCCAGGAGCTATTTGAAGAAGGCAACCCCACAAGCGAAGTACTCTCGAATCGTATTTGAGGACATCTGTCTCTACTACTTGAAGATTAGCAAGCGGGTACGTTAAAGCTGGTGCAATTGAATCTCCTTCTGCATCTTCCTGCGTTACAAAGTATAAAAGTCATATATATATTATATACCCCAAAATGCACTCTCAACAATAATGGCGACGAAATGAAAAGTATGAAACAGAATAGGAGGATTCTGTGATTAAAGCAAAGCTCTTACGGACAAATCTGAGATGGAAGCGTTTCTAACCCCTACTGAAATTCATCAGAGTTATTCACTCACCAGAATCGACAGAAACCCCTACTTGGGTTCAACCAAAGAGTTATTCACTTACCGGAATGAACTTTCCGAGCAGGTGTAATCGCTGAAGGTTAGGAAGCCTCGAGAGCAGGTTCAGCAGAGGCACCGCCATGATTTCTCTCCGACGAGATGCACACCAAAGACGCATGGTAAGCACTTTCAATGACCTAAGCGTACCCATGAATTCAAGAAATCTGTTGACAGACAAGTTGTATCTTTCATGCCAACTTGGACTCAACGACAACTCAATCAAATTATTTCCACGCTCCATTTCGAGTCCGTGGATCTTTGAGGATAGCTCATAAAATCCCATTCCATTCACTGTCAAATCTTCTCCGTAAGTGACTGCCTTCAGAGTTTGAAGTTTAGGGCAACTGACTGTCAATCCTCCCGCTCCGTCCCAAAAAACACTTACAACTAAATCTGTAAGGCTGTGAGATAAAATGACAGGCCTGTTCAGGCCAGAACATCTAGACAAATTCAGTTTACGAAGAAGTGGACAATGCAAAAGAAATCGTGCTAAGATGTCGTCTGTCATTTCGCTATCGGTGAAGCTGCACTCAGTGAGATGCTTGAATCCCGCGAAATCAGTTGGAAAAGTGGTGAGAATACAGTTGTAGAGCGTGAGATTAGTGAGACGACTGCATAAGAAAAGGGAGGGCGGCGGGGTTTCCTTGCGGTAGCAATATGCGAGAGAGAGATGTTCCACGTTCTTCCCCGCAACGCACCGCATCCATTCCGATACGCTTTGCTGTGTAAACTGCCGAGGGTTAACAAGGAATTCTGCGAATGACATAGGTAGTTTAGTACCCCACATACTGTGAATGTCTGTGGTGAGTGTAAAGGACTTCAGATCCGATGAATGGAACCGCAATACGTCGAATATTCTATTTTCCGCAGTTGACAAATCATATGTGGTAGGCTCTTGATTCGGTGATGAGACACGACAGGGAGAGAGGGTGAGATGGGGTATTTGTCTGTAAAGGAATCTCCAGCGACGAGAGAGGACAGAGCATTTGATGGCATCTCTAATGGTGAGCTTAGAGAGCACGAGGGAAAGGATATCGTCGGGCAGTGAAGATAATCTATCGATAGCCATTGGGCCAAAGATTGCTCCTCCCTCTCACGGACGCAATATAGCGCGATTGGATTGAACAAGTGCTGCAGTAAAAAGGGTGAGCGAGAGCCTAAATTGAAAATGGTAAGAAATGAAACAAATATTTATAAGGCTTCCAAACATATGCATAGGTTACTAGGATTAGATTGGGTATCTAGGTTCTTTATACCATAAACTATGGGGACCATTACATCATAAACTATGGGGGCCATTACATAATATTTTTTTTAATGTAGTTGTTCACATTTATTTTAAAACTATATTATTATTATTATTAATTTTTGGGTTCTGAGGATTTAGGGGCTTAATGGGATGTTATTTCCTTTACAAATTTTCAAAATGTATGGAGAAGCATTTTTGGTCTTTATTATAAGGGTGCTTTGGGCTATCATTATTACCAAATCAATTAATAATGACAATAAATTTATTCATTTTATTGAAAGGGTTTTCATAATTAGAAAAAGGGAATTCAAACTTATAAAATATATAACCTTTTTCACCCAAATATAACAATAAAATTTTGTGCAATATTGTGATTTTTTTGTTTAACATATATTTTTGAATGCAGGAATGCACTTAGCACCATGAAAAATTTCTAGGGCATTCAAATTCTGTAAATTGAACAACTTAAACTCAAGAAAAGGCTTTGAGAAAGGTCATTTCATCAGTACACATTTATAAAATATTTTTCAAAAATAATATAAAACTTTAAATTAGTTTAGTCATCATAAAATTACTTATTAAATTAATAAATAAAATCGTATTTTTAACCCTTTTTTTCGAATCAATTTTGCGAAGACCTATTAAATATTTCTTAAAAATCATAAATTTGAGTTGTCCCCTTATTTTTTTTATTTCTAAATTAATTAGTTTGGTCATCATTATTATTAAATTAATAAATAAAATGGTATTTTTAACCCTTTTTTTTCGAATCAATTTTGCCAAGACCTATTAAATATTTCTTAAGAATCATAAATTTGAGTTGTCCGTTTTTTTTTTTTTTATTTCTAAATTAAACATATTTATTAAAATATTTATATAGTTAATATCTCATCAATATAAATAATAAACATAGTAATTTTTTTTAAATTATATGGTGTTTTTGTTGATATGTTTCTTTAAGATGGGTGAAGTGTTCGGCATATCAATGAACACAATACGTAGTTTACCTAAAGTTTTCATTAACATCAATTTATTTACTCTAAAAATCTTCATCCTATTTTTTTTTTCTATTTATATATTATTAAGTTAATATGTATTTTTAGAATAAAACATTTTATATCTAATTTATCCTTATTAATTTTTTAATCATTATTATTCATCATATATTATACTAATATAAAATAGTTTAGTCTAAAGAGCCCACAAATTAGTCCTGAAAATAATTGAAATTCTTAATTCAATGTTCAGGATTTTGGGTGCAACAGGTTTTTAATGATGATCAATCTATTTCCACCATCAAATAAGTGATTAAAGCACTCCAATGTTATGATTTAAAAAAAAAAATTATGAGACGTTGGCAAGAAATCTATTTTTCAGGTGAATTTGTGGTGTCAGTAGACAAGGCCATATAAAATTAGCACTTAATTAAAATATAATCAATGATTTTTTAAGGGTAAATATTGTATTTCCTTTTATGAAATCTATTTTTCAGGTGAATTTGTGGTGTTAGTAGACAAGGCCATATAAAATTAGCACTTAATTAAAATATAATCAATGATTTTTTAAGGGTAAATATTGTATTTCCTTTTAAATTGGAATATACATCGATATACTAAATACACGAGGTCAGTCTTTCACTAAGGAAAGATAACCATAGAGAGGCATAATAAGGCATTATTAATAAAAAAATAAATATATGATATATATACTAATAAATGGGCCAAATTGCCTAGGAGAATGAACTAGATAGTCATAATGAAAAATCAACTAGAACATAACAATATTAAGCTAAGGGATTAGAGTTGGTAGTGGTAGCTTAAATAGAGTCTTTAGTGTTACCATACTAAGCTAAGGGATTAGAGTTGGTAGTTGTAGCTTAAATAGAGTCTTCAGTGTTACCAAGAGTGCTACCTATTAGGCAGGAAGGCCAAGATGTTGGTCATTGCAACCCAAGCATTGGTCGATATCCCACAAGTGACGATGAAGGTGTTGCACAATATGTATGATGTCATATCATTCCTCAAAGTGGTCCATTAAAATTAGTGTTGAGAAATGGAAACAAGAAATTACAGTTTAATTTGTCCTTGATTTAAACTCAAAATTAAATTTGAATTCTATTCTCATAGCAACTTAAACTAGTTAAATTAAGTTTATTAAACTTACATAACTTAGGATTTGAGTTGGAAGTCTCTATGACGTCGTGTGTATGTTTTCCCTACTTTATAGCAATCCAGTGTGAGTTAATTGTGAGTTGTAAACTGAAAGACTCAGCTTCATTAGCTAGTTGAGTTAAATTAGTTCTCAAACTGATTGAGAGAACTAATAGTGAGTTAACAATCAATGGTGTCACTAATGAACTCCACAAGTGCTACTCTAGTTAACTGAATATTTTCTCATCAAAAAATCATGCATGTCGATTCTCAGAAAGACCCAGTTCAGACTAGAGTGCAGGGACCGTGTACTACTTGTTTTAGATTTTTCTAAGGTGCACTGATAGTGCTTGCATTTAGAAACTGATCGTAAAGGGATTGCACAATTTTTATACGCTTTATTTCCATTTAAATATGAGCTATCCTCCATTGGAATTACACATTGGAATAGAGACTCAAAGAGCTTGTGAAGAGGCTAAGATTTGGCCTTGAACTTGCGTATGAGTTGGAGACTGAATTTGCTGAGTGTTTGGATTGTTTTAGAGATAACAATCATTGTAATTTCATCTTGATTTTTTGTAGTAATGCAAAACAAATAGTAGCTTTTTGAGTGTGCCTTTGCCTCAATATTTATTGTGTTATGTGCCTTTGATTCTCTTCCTCTATTGATTATTGTTTTCTCAATGTTTATGACTTCCACCGTAAAGAGTAGAAGTAGATTCTTATCTCTTAGTTTATAAAATTGCATTAGCTTGTGAATCTATAGGATTTTCTACATGGTAGTGGAGCAAGATTGTTTTCTGGGCTGAGAGTGTGCAGAGCAGATTTGAAAATTTTTGTGCAAAATTTTCATAAAAAAATTCCAGACTTGGATTCCTTGGGAAAGGATACCCAAATTGAAAAAAAAAACATCGGACAAATTGGAGTATGGATGAGGGAGATATCATTGATTTACAATTATCTATCTAGAGGAGATTTCGAAGTTTTGAGTTTTTGGGTTATAGGTGAAAGTCGAATTTGCAATACATACTTCAGGATTGGAAGAGAGCATTCCATGGGTTGAGGCTTGAGCATACCTTGGAAGCTAGCTTGAATTTCATAGCCTAAAGGTACAGGATGGAGGCTATGCTACAATACAATGGCTTGAATGAATTTCTTGAACAAGCAATTCCTAAGGCAACAACTGCCAATGAACAAAACTTTGCCAAGTGGAAGAAGTGTGTGGCGAAGGAAAGGTGGATAATCCTTGAGGGAGGTAAAGATAATATTGTCTTGAGTCTCCATGGAAAGGAAACCCCGCATGCTATGTGGAAAACATTGACGAAATTGTATTAGAATAAAAATGATCAAAGGAAGTTGGAACCGAAGAATAAACTTCATAAAATGAAGATGGAGAAAAGCGAGATGATTCCAAAGTACTTGTGCAAGTTCACTCAATTTCAGGATGAACTTGGAAGTGTTGGAATCATGGTTGTCGAGGACAATATGGTGAGCCTTTCTCTTCTTGGACTCCCAAAGAGTTTCCATAGTTATCAGGACTCTGTCAATGGTTAGGAGATTGAGAATGACTATGGTCGGATTTGATGCAAGATGCGATTAGGAGGAAGAGAATTGTGCCTTAGTGATTAAGGCGAGGAAGCAAAAAGGTAAACTTTCCCATTCCAAATAATATTCTTATCATGGAGTTAAGAGGAAGGACATGATGAAACTTAAATGCTTTCATTGTTACAATATGGGACACTTTCCTACAAATTGTCCATTGAAGATGTCCAAGGAGAAGTCCTCGGGAAGAGCAGCGAGTGAGGCTTTGGCCTCCCAATTTGAAATGGAATCTTCCCTCATTGCATCCATGGTGTTTTAAAACATGGGAATGTCTGGTACTTAGACAATGGAGCTTCTTTCCACATGACTCATGACAAAGAGTTATTCAGTAAGCTAGAGGAGAAAAATCTCAAGATGGCTATCAAGATGGGTGATGATGGTACGTATAGTGTTATTGGTGTGGGCACTATTACATTTCATAGGGAGCATGTGGCTCCACTCAACTTGAAGAATGCTATTCATGTATCCGGACTAAAAAAGAACTTGGCATATCTTTCCGTGCTTGAGGATAGAGGTTATGATGTAAATTTTTTGAAAGGAAAGGTGTTCCTTTGAAAAATGCCCACAGGTCAATTAAAGAAGATAAGGATTCAAGTTCAGAATCTCTATAATATGGAGGTAGAGGGTTGTGCTTCTTTGAGTTCAAAAGTGGAAAATATGTTGAGCCGAGACATCAGGTAGTTGTGGCACAGACTATTGGGCCACTTGCATCATGGTGAGTAGAAGATATTAAAGCAAATCTCTACCAGTCTTCCCAAAGGCATGCTTGAACAAGCTGATACATGTAAGGGTTGTACTCTGGGAAAATATAACAAGTCTTCCTTTAGAGAGAGAGACATTAGAGCATGTTGGAAACCTAATCCTCAATGGGTTAGTGTGGAAGCAAGTTTCCGTCCAACTTCGGCGACGTCAGAATTGCGGCTCACCTCTTCATGTAATTGTTGAGCATTTCACTACCACTACGACTTCATGTTGCGACCCAATCGAATTATTTTTACTATTTTTACTACATTAAGAAAATTCAATGGGACACATTTCAAATCTTCAAATCTGAATAAAGTGGTTCATAAATAAGGAAATCAATATGTACGACTCTACTGTTATGTTGATCCGGATTTAAACAGGAACGCAACAAATTACAGAGATAACCATATACACAAAGATGCAGCGGAAATAATACTTCATTTCATTAATGGAAAATACTGAAATATGCTTACAACTAGAAATGGAAATAAACCAGCTAGGGCAATGGTAGCTTATCTCTGAGAAGAGATGTGATGGCTACATGCCTCTGAACTATCTTACAATGAGGCTCAAAGGCCTATTTATTGTTGAGAAACAATGGAAAAACCCTTAACATTCCAAAACCTAACCCTAGAAGATGAAACGCCAAACTATGGGCCCTGTTTGGGGTAAGTTGGTACATAAACTTCTCGGGGTCGTAACTTTGGCATACGATCTCCGTTTGACGCATACAATAGCTCGTTAGAAAGATCTATCCGAGCACTATCATTGTTGGAACGGGAAACATCGGTCCATTCCATGGACCCATGTTGCCCCCGGATTCCCCAAAAAATATCGTTTAGGGCCTCAAAACGACTCCGGAAGTTCAGGACCCGAAAAACTGCTAAAAATAGTAAGTTGTGCTACAATTAAGGAAACTGAAAATGCTGAGAAGAACAATGGTGGGGATCCAGGTGGACTTGGCAGGTGGCCACCAATATCCACCTGGATCATTCCTCCCCCCTAGGAAGCAATGGTCCCCATTGCGTTGAGCTCCTCCATGAGATGAGGAAACTTTTGCTGAACTTGTTCCCTAGTGAGCCACTTGCCCTGCTGAAGGAGTTGGCCTGCTTTGAAAACTCGATACAGTTGGATATTCTGTTGGCGAGTGTTCTTGATTTGTGTGTCCATGATCCGATCAGTTGCAGCTTGTTCCATGGAATATGGATTTAATTCTGTGGGTTTGAGCTGTTCTGCAATGTCGGATGTGTCTAGCAATGGTGGAAAGTATGGCCGAAGGCGGTCCACATTGAACACTGGGTGCAGGCCAAGGAATGGGGGAATGCTGAGCTCAAATGCATTGTCTCCCATAGCCTTAGTAATGGTGTAAGGACCATATCGGAGTGGTCTCAATTTCCGATAGGCTCCAGTAAGGCGTTCCTTTTGCAAATGCAACCACACTTTGTCGCCCACCTGAAACTTGTGTGGCACCCGATGTTGATCATGTTGCTGCTTGTACTTGGAATTTGATTTCTCAAGTATGTCATGGACCTGCTGGCGAATGTGTTGAATGCGCTCAATGAAGTTGGTGGCCTTATCTGTTTCGGACTGGACATGAGCTGAATTTATGTGAGTAGCTGCAAGTGGCATGGCCACATCAATGGGGCATAGTGGCTGGAATCCCAAACCCACCTGAAAAGGGCTATGGCCAGTGGAGATGTGAAGAGCTCGGTTGTAGCTGTGCTGAACATAGGGGAGGCTCTCGTCCCATGTGTGTGGATGCTTTGAGTTATACATGCGCAGAATGTGCACAATCATCCTATTGACAACCTCTGTCTGACCATCAGTTTGAGGATGGGAGGCTGTGGACTTCGTGAGTTTGGTGTCCAGCATTGACCAGAGACTGGACCAAAATGTGCTGAGAAACGGACTGTCCCGATCTGAGATGATAGACTATGGGATCCCAAAGTGCACCCACACTCGTTCAAAGAAGAGTTTAGCAGTGGCTTCTGCTGTGATATTCTTCTTGCAGGCCACCATAGTGGCCATCTTCGAGAACCTGTCGACGACCAAAAAAACACAGTCATTTCCATGCTTAGTGGAAGGAAGGCCTGACATGTAATCCATGGGGATGGATTCCCAAGGTCGACTAGGGGTAGGCAATGGGGTATAGAGGTCGTGCTTCTTAATGGTCAGTTTGGCAATAGCACAGGCAGTACATGATCTGATGTACTTCGCAACATCCTGTCGAAGATTCGGCCAATAGAAAAAATTTTGCAGAACTGCCACTGTTTTCTCGACCCCGAAATGCCCAGCAGCCCGACTGTAGTGGACTTCCCAAATCATCTTGGCACGCTCGCTTGAAGGAACACAAAGGTGACCGAGGTGGCATAATAGGGCATCCTGAGGTGAAAATCTGGAACATGCCGACCCTCCAAGAGTGTCTGGTATGTGTGGCCGAATTCTGGGTCGCTTTTGTAGAGAAGTGGCCAATCAGAAGTCTTGTGCCCGCAAGAGTTGAGCACGGTGGTTAACGCCATGATCGGTGGTCAACTGAGGCAATCTACAACATTATTGGTGCTGCTCTTCTTATACTTGATATTCAAGTGGAACTGTTGCAGGTATGTAGACCACTTTTGATGGCGATCATTCTGTAATTTCCCTTGGGTCTTTATGAACTGCAGGGGTCGGTGGTCTGTGTGGATGATTGTTTCCTTCCCCAAAATGTAATGCTTCCATTGTCGGCAGGCCGGTACAATGGAATACATCTCTTTATCATAAGTGGGGAACTTCCGGACTGTGTCTGAAAGTGTTTCACTGTGATATGCCACTGGATGTCCATGTTGAGTAAGGACTGGCCCAATAGCATAGTCAGAGGCATCTGTCTCGACCTCAAATGGTTATTGTAAATCTGGTAACGCAAGCACTGGTCTCGTGCAGAGGCGATCATTCAACTTCATGAATGCCTTCTGTTGAGATTCAGGCCAAAAGAATTTTGCTTTCGCCCCTCCCTTGGTGACTTGACTCAAGGGCCAAGAAATATGAGAAAACCCCAACACAAACCTGCGGTAGAAGTTGGCAAGACCTAGAAAGCTGCGGAGCTCTGTTAGAGTGGTTGGAGAGGGCCAATCCCGAATGAATTGGATCTTGGCTGGATCGACATGCACCCCCTGTTCATCAATGATGTATCCCAGATACTGAACTCGGGTCATGCCAAAAGTGCATTTCTCCAAATTGGCACATAGCTTGTGTTGCCGCAGTGTTTGGAGAACCTGTCGGATGTGGTGGAGGTGCTCTTCCCAACTCTGGCTGAAGATCAGAATGTCATCCAAGTATACTACTACAAAGGAGTTGGTGAATGGCCGCAAGATGTCATCCATTAGCCTCATGAAGGTTGCAGGAGCATTCGTCAATCCGAAAGGCATAACCAACCATTCGAAGAGGCCCTCCTTGGATTTGAAGGCATTCTTCCACACATCAGAGGGTTCGATTGGTACCTGGTGATATCCTGACTTCAGATCGATCTTGCTGAAATATTTCGCCCCCTTTAGTTGGTCTAGGAGGTCATCAATCCGCGGGATCGGGTACCTATTATGGATAGTGATCTTGTTCAGTGCCCGATAGTCAATACAGAGTCTCCACGTCCCATCCTTCTTCTGTACCAACACGATCGGGCTCCCACAGGGCGATGAACTCGGACGGATGTGACCTTTCTGCAGGAGCTCCTGAATCTGCCTCTTGATTTCATCATTCTCCAGAACGGACCGATAAATTGGTCCATTGGGTAGCGGCGCACCTGGGGTCAGATCGATGGAGTGCTTGACTTGACAGTGCAGAGGAACCCCTGCCGGGGAGGTGAAGATGTCCTCGTACTCCTCCACAACCTTGTCCATCTGTAGTTGTCGTGCAGAGGGACCCCGTCTGGAGGCCGCGGCCATGGAAAATTTTAGGGGCTAATGTTCGCCCAGTGGGCTAATTTTCCATGATTTTTCCACAAAAAAGATTCGCCAATTTCCAATTTTATAAAGGACGATTCGCCCAAATTTTAGAATATAAAACTATGTTACCTTAAAAATCGCCAACATTGTATAGAGGCTATATATAAAATCATTATAAATTTGAATAATTTTACAAATATATCAATAAACATTTTATAGTTTGCATATTAGGGATTAGTGAGATTCGCCAATGTTTTTAAACTTCAAGAAATTTTTCCATCCTTAAAATTTTCCTTGGCCTCGGCCACTGTCTTCTTCTTTCCTTGAGGGCGTATCATCAGGAAAACAAATTTCCTGGTTTTGGAAATGATCTTACTGCATTGTTTTGCAGTAATCAAAGAGATGGCGGTAGGTGGTGCTACCTCTGGTATCCTGTACAACTTATTTCCCAATGTAATAATAATAGCACGGGGCCTTGATTCATATACAACATGTCGCTTCCACAAGTATGGTTGTCCTAGTAATACATCACAAACTTCAAGGGGAGAAATGTCACACAATACCTCATCTGTGAAGGGCTTGATGTTGTATGGAAGGCGACACTGCTGGCTCACGCGAAGATCTCGTCCTTGGTGAAGCCACCCAATGGTGTATGGTTGTGGATGTGCTGTGGTCGGTAAGCCCAACTAATTCATGACCTCTGCCGAAATGAGGTTCTTTTGACTCCTGCTATCAACAATGAACTGTATCGGGGAGCCCTTTACCCACTTCTGGGAGTGGAAGAGACGCTCCTCCTCCTCTGGATCTTCGGGTTCATTTTTCTGGATCTTTGCGGTAGCAACAGTGGCGCTGGGATCCGCATCAATGATCTGCTTCCCTTTTTCATTCCCCTTCTCGGGTTCTGGCTCAGAGTCGGAACATGCATCTGATTCTGAAACCTTTAGCTCAGCCACCAGTGACTTCTTGGCCCGACACTCACTTGTGTTGTGAGTGGAGCTCTTATGGAACTCGCACCATTTTCCAGTGTCCTTTCTCGGCTTTGCGGCGCTGTTCTTGGCTTGCAGCTTCGGCTGGTTGTCTTGGGTTGTCCCGCCTTGGGTTTGTCCTTTGTTCTGTGGTTTAGGGGCACCTTTCCCCTGCTTTGGATTCGAAGATCCAAAGTCTCGCTTCTTTTGTTTAAACTTCTGCTCGACATTGACGGCATATCAGTATGCTGCGCCGAGCAAGGAGATGTTTAGGAATTGTATTTCTTCCTGGATGTACTTGTGCAGGCAGCCACGGTATTTGAGTATCAAATGTTGCTCCGAATCCTTGATACCCAACTTTGTGCGAAGGGTATGGAAAAGATTGGTGAACTCCGACACGTCTTGGTCCCTTCCCTGCCGCAGCGTGGTCCACTTTATGTATTCATCCTCATAGCTTCCAACAGGGTAGTACTGCTCCTTGATGGCATCCTGGAACGAATCCCAGGTGGGTGCGACTGAAAATAGGTAGCCAGTACTTTCATCCTTCTGCTCGCAGTAGGTTTCCCACTAGTCCTTGACGTGGGGGGCTGCTTTGAGAAGAGCAAAAACAATCTTTTCCCGACTCGAAAATTCATGAACAGAAAAATAACCCTCTAGCAGATTTAACCATTTATCTACGGCATCTGCGTCTATCTGACCCTCGAATATGGGGATTTCAAAATTAACTTGTACCTTAAAGGGTGTGGCGTTTCCAGAGTAGCTGCTGGAAGCCGATGCATTGCTTCTGGGTAGCCGCTGAAGGATCTGGGCAAAGTTGTCCATCATCGCGTTCCGTTGTTGCTCGAGGGCTTCTTCGAGCAAGATTCTGATGGGATCTCCTGCCCCCTCGTCTTTCTTCTC
This sequence comes from Pinus tabuliformis, assembly GCA_031772625.1. Taxonomy (NCBI): domain Eukaryota; kingdom Viridiplantae; phylum Streptophyta; class Pinopsida; order Pinales; family Pinaceae; genus Pinus; species Pinus tabuliformis. The sequence goes on from CM062820.1 coordinate 535,314,215, forward strand.
ATCCGCCATGGGAGGCCGTCGGATTTGCGAGGCTGGTCTTGCAAAGGTTCAACCAGTTCAAGCCCTAACTCCTTATATCCCGACCTTGTTGGGGACATGCAAAGAAAAACAGAGAAAAAGCAGACCGCTCTGATACCACTGATCCGGATTTAATCAGGAACACAACAAATTACAGAGATAACCATATACACAAAGATGCAGCGGAAATAATACTTCATTTCATTAATGGAAAATACTGAAATATGCTTACAACCAGAAATGGAAATAAACCAGCTAGGGCGATGGTAGCTTATCTCTGAGAAGAGATGTGATGGCTACATGCCTCTGAACTGTCTTACAATGAGGCTCGAAGGCCTATTTATTGTTGAGAAACAGTGGAAAAACCCTTAACATTCCAAAACCTAACCCTAGAAGATGAAACGCCAAACTATGGGCCCTGTTTGGGGTAAGTTGGTACATCAACTTCCCGGGGTCGTAACTTTGGCATACGATCTTCGTTTGACGCATACAATAGCTCGTTAGAAAGATCTATCCGAGAACTATCATTGTTGGAACAGGAAACATCGGTCCATTGTATGGACCCATGTTTCCCACGGATTCCCCAAAAAACGTCGTTTAGGGCCTCAAAACGGCTCCGGAAGTTCAGGACCCATAAAACTGCTAAAAATTGTAAGTTGTGCTACAATTAAGGAAACTGAAAATGCTGAGAAGAACAATGGTGGGGATCCAGGTGGACTTGGCAGGTGGCCACCAATATCCACCTGGATCATATGTATTACTTTTCAGTAGCGTAATAATAGTATACTAAATATTATATGTTGGGCCGCCAAATTAACATCAATTTTCACTCCATTTTCACGTTTATCCTCCTTTTGTCACCTCATTTCATCATATTATCATTACATAATCCTATATTTCCATTACCATATGAGTTTATATTTTCATTTTCCAAATTTATCAATTTCATGTATTTAGAGTGAATTTATGATTAAAAGTTAGAGAAATAACATGTATTTGCTTAAACCTAAAAGTTGCTTGAGTTTGATGACATGTGTAGATCATTTGGAAATTTCCAAGGCACCCTTATGTGGCCTCCCAAGATCAAATTCGAATTTCAACTCAAGAGGTGGACCATATTCCAAGGAGAAAGATCATGGAGATTTTGATGTGTCATGGGATTTGTATCTAGTATTTATGGATAAGTTGAGACAAGTATGGGTCTAGTAGATATTTAAGGGATCTACATTTATTGAGTAGATATCCTTAATTCATGTATAAATAAGAGGAGCCTCCTTCAAAGGAAAAGGAGGAGGGATAGAAAACAATTATCAGTTATTCATTAGCATTAAATTTATGTTCATTCAACATGAATAATACCACTTTCTCCAAATCATGAGTTATGAGTGTTGTTTGATTCTTAAGGTGTGATAGTTGTTCATGTGTGCTCATTGAGGAATGGAGGGATCCCTGTCAGGCGGAAAGAGTCGATAGTGCGGACACAACCAACCTCCCTAGGAGCCTAAGACTCTCTAGTGACAAACAAGACAAACAAGAGCGATCCTTCTCTAAACATGCATTTACCATACAAGAAATCAAGTGTTTAGATCCTACCAGTAGTCCAACGCTGTTGTAGCAGTCCAGCCTCGCTGATCCGGATGAGCTCCTCCTTCACTTTGAATCTGCATCCACTAACAATCAAACGATTAAATAGCACTTGATAATCTCATAAAATAAAACATATTTAACACATAGACCAAGGAGTACATGAAACAACTCATAAATAACAAGTTATTGAGAAGAATGGACTCATTTGCATTAATAGGAAACAAAAGGAACAATTACAACCTGAGCCTTGGTGTTGTGCAAGTCCCTCCCAGGGTCCATCAAGAGTTCTCCTTTACTTTGACAAAGCTCACCCACTTCCAAATAGAAAAAGCAAAGATGGCAATCTCTCCTCACAAGCTTCTAAATGGGAGCCCTAATTCCAGCAACATCTACCCTTAGAAATGTTTAGCTTTCAACCTCCCCTCCTTCTGGCCCAATGCCTGTATTTATAGTGCTCTAGAGGAAGTTATTCAGGTCCACCATCAATGGTATAATCCCATCTTTGGATGGGATAGCTCCCTTATTGATGGGATAAGTTCCTCTTTGGTAGGGGTACATGAACCATCTGGAGGTGCTCAATACACGTCAAACAACCTTCTAGAATGCTCTAGAAATGACCACAAGTAACTTTTTAAATATGAAACTTGCGCATTTTGACCTTTACAGGGGTACGCACCTGCCCCTTTACATACAGAGCATATAAGTACGCAGCGTTTGTGAACATTAGGTGCGTATCCGCAGGTAAGGTTGAGAGAACCTGCGTACCCAGAGATAAACACATTTACAAAGACTTTCTCTCTTTCTTGAAGTTTGACATGGAGAGCAGAGGCAAGAGACTTGCCCAGGAGGATAGCATGACTGTTGATGGAGCCATACTAACTGTAAATAGCCATGGTGACATTTTTTAGTGTAACAGATTGCCCCCTAAAGTGTGAAGCCTGTAGTAGATTAGGGTTTTGTATTATCTAGGAAGGGTGAAGCGCTTTATCATTTCAAGGATTATCTCGTGGAGAGCCTGGTCAGAACCTGCAATTTTCAACACAAAATACAGGTATAAGATTATATCATCGCTGAGGTAGGCATTCCCATACTCAGATCAAAACTTTAACTAACAGACTAACTACTCTGATACAGGAATGATCTTGCAGTACATCATAATCATAGACTTTTGTAGACACAGTATGGGCACAGCCATCTATTTATGATTAGTCTACTAGATAATGAATACAAAACTCCTCGCAGCCTGGATGGTGGAAACTAGATCCATGGTCTTCATTTCTACTTCCCGAATTGGTACGATTCTAGCCATGCGAATAAATGAGTTGATGTCGAACATGGTAGAAACCACTTGATTACCAGTCGATGATGTAAACTGTTAACAAGTGTGAGAGAGACCACCAGTAATGTCAATGGTTCTCAAAGTACCCAGTACAATCCATGAGATGTGAATGAATGAGTTGATGTCGAACATTTCACGGAATCCTTCGATTGAGAGTCAATGATGTAAACTGACGTCAAAGGCGAGAAACCTGCCATTGATGCATGCAGACTTCAAGGTACTGACGATTTCTAAGTCATCTCTCTAGATAATGTGCTGATGTCGATAGAAAGCGACCCGTTGCAGGCAAGCCCACAACACGAAATCATTGATTAAGTTGAAGAAATGTTGCTGTAAGGACTGACTCAGGGATGGTCAAATGGATGACAAGTATTTTGCAGATGAAAGTTTTGCTTGCAAACCTCTTGAACACATAACGACATGACAGATGGCTTGGTGATGAACGACTCAAAGTTAATCCCCGGAACCCGGCTGAAGACTTTCAAAGTGGTTTGATCAACTGTTTGGCAAAGGATTTCCCAACCCAGGTGAATGAAAAGTGTCGTGTCCAAGAGTGGTAATAAAGTTTCTTCTGAGACAAAAGATAACAAATAGGCTCATTCTTCTCTCTTTTCCCCCACCGTTTCTGGCAAGTACCTCTTTATTTTTGACAAACTTGAGGAGGATAACATATGCTTGATTATAAGCTCATCCTTCGGATGAGTCCAACCTAGTTTTGATTCGAACCCTAGGAAGGAGTGGTTCGTTCCTGTTTGTAATTGAACAGGTCCTTTACTGTTAAATTTTAACGAGCCCAGTATAGGAGAAACTCAGCGTTTTTCAATTTTAGAGAGTCTGAAAAACTTAAGAAGACTCCAGGTTGAACTTTTTCGTAAATTTGTGTCCCCCAAGCCCGAAAAAGTATAAAATAATACTTGGGAGAACCACTTGATCTTGCGACCAAGGAGTACTTTCATGATTAGTGTCTCTGACATAAAAAGTAAAAAGCGATCGAGGACACGTCGTTTTATTTCCGTATCGAGTTTGAAACGACAAAAACCCGGCAATCTTTTCTTGATTTTACGGTCAGAAAAGAGCTATAAGGGGACCGTCTTTTAATTCTATTTTAACGAGTGTAAAAGAAACACTCGACGATCTTTTCATATTTTAGGAGTCCGAAAAGAGCTTAAAAGATGACTCTGACGTGAAAAATGATAATTTACCCTAAAGTCCCTTTGTCCTGCACAGAATCAACACATTACTCATACCTGTTAAAGATGGGCAAAAATTCATCGAAAATGTACTTTCATGGTGAAAAATAAACAAATCTAGCATTTATTTATCCAAAAAACCTATAAAAAGACTTCTTACCATGTCATTTTTACCATTTTACTGTTGAGGTTGAGAAAAGGGCTTTTGACAAGAAACTTCCCGTGGAGATTGCGTAGAATCTGACCGTCAGAATCGAATGCCGTTTCACCAAGTATTCTACAACACCCCTGTCTTGTTTTCCATCCGTTTAGAATTCATTTTTAAGCTTTTATTTGATTTTTTGGGGGCATTGGGGTTTCAAGATGCGCCCTTCGGGGTACGCAGGTCATGCACTGCTGGCGTGCGTACCCCGATATTTTCCCAATGGGAAAATTACGGGGTGTATGCACCTGGCCTTAAGGGAAACTGTGTCCTGGCGCTCTGTCCCTAAAGGCCAGGGTGCGTACCCCACAAAACATAAATTGAAACCCTCATACCTCTGAAATAGACCAAAATTTTTAAATTTTATGGATTCTAACTGATGTTTTATGATGTGCAGGGAGCACACCATGCTTGATTGGCGTGAAAAGAGCACGAGGACGTTGATTTGGCTGCGATAGGTCATCAACCTTCCATTGATGCATTAAAAGCATGCGGACTGTACAAATACTGGGCCATACCTGGCATGAGGGGCCAGGTGCCATTCCTTGAGTGGCTGGTTGAAAGGTGGAACATTCAGGAGCAATGTTTCTACATCGGAGAGCACCAGCTCGAGATAGAGCCCTCCGACATATATTTTCTCACTGGCTTGCCTAACAGGGGTGAGCAACTTTCTCTATTCGGGACTAGGCCGGGTGGCCAATCCCTTGCTAGTCTCCGGCTAGAGTGGTGCAACAACCAAAACCATGAGAAGGGGATAGAAATCAAGTACATATCCCGTCCTGAACTTATGGTGATAGCCTTTACTGTTACCAGACTTTGCGGCGCAGCCGCTTTGCACGAAGCCACCGGGTCCCAAATGCGTATGGCTATAGACTGCTTCCATGGTACCATTTTCAACTGGTGCGATGCTGTGTTGGCTAATATGAAGGGCCAACTACCCAGGGCAAAGAGAGGACAACTGAAGACCTTTGGATATGGGCCTTTAGTTGTAAGCTTTGCCGTAGAGAGAGTTCCAATGCTGGTCCCCCAGCATCTTATAGTTCCAGTTGGGACTCCTCGGGAGCCTAAGTTGACGAGATGGGTTGCGGTAATGGCCCGACATCCTGATGAGGGCGCAGCAGTTGTTCGATTTCCTGATGGTTACTTTCACTGGCTAGAGAGCCAGGTCTTTGCTATTCAGGACTTTCCTTATGCCGGAATGGATTTTCGGAATGATCCGGACATGGTTCTTCCACAGGGAGAACAGTGGGACGACAGAGGTATTTCATTTTCCACGAGTTTTCAAATTATGTATTTTTTTTGTTTTTATATATCGCCTCAAAACTGACAGCACAAATTTTCAAAATGCAGATGTAGGTCTGCGGCATCCAGCCAACCTCCGGGCTTTTGAGAGGAGAGTACCAGATTTACCAGCACCAGCCCCACAGGATGCGGCCGCAGATACCTTAGCCGAGCTGGAACATGATCTAGAGCGTCTGATGGCGGATATACCAGAGACCACCAAAGATGATATTCCCATTCGACTTCAGCGCTATGTGGTTGTAGTCCTAGGACCTTTTAGGAGGTTCTTGTGTAGGGTAGCGCGGGCAGTGGTCTCATATAGAGAGCACCACCAGTGATGGACTAGTCACTTTTGTAGATACATATGACATTTTGGCTTTTTGTACTTATCATTTTTGACGATCATAAGGTGTTTTTCAACCTATGATTGAAGACGATGTATATTTTTGACACACTCCTATCTATATATATATATCATTATTACCAGCTTATCTTGTTTAACATATGTGATGAAATGTTTTTAAATTTACTTGTATGATTATCGCAAACGTCTGTCCAACATTTGAGAAGCAATTGCATCTGCTAATGTATTTAAAGACCTTGGAATATGCTGATATTCAATGTAATCAAATTCACGTTCCAAGAGACGCACTCTCAAAAAAAACCTTAATAACATAGGATTTCTAATGGCATATACTCTATTAAGCTGTAATACAACGAGTTCAGAATCTAACCTCACTATCAAACGTCGAATTCCAAATGAAATAGATTCAGACAATAATTCAACCACTGCACTGTATTCTGCAATGTTGTTCGTCGTTTGACCGAGGCTCACCCCATGCATAGAAACTAACTCGTCAGAGGGTGAATAGATAACCCAAGCTGCGGAAGAGATATTGCGTGTACTACGACAAGCACCATCGGCAAATCCAATGTACGTTTGGAGAGGCGTCGACATCTGCAATATCAAGAGTAAAACCAAGATAAGTTAGAATAACGACGAAAAACACACTTTCTAAGCTAAGCACACTAACTAAACTAACAAACATACTAGCTAGAAAAGAAAACCTAACCTAACTAAAAAGTCTCCATACCCACCATTTAAGCATAATACCTCTTTAGGTAAAGCCCATTTCTTGGTTTACCCAAAGCGTCCCAATCAAAATCTACCAGCTCATAGGCCCCTTTTGCTAGTTTTCGCTTTACAATGTAGGGTCCATGCCACATAGGAACGAATTTTCCAGCACCTAGCTGATCATTAGCTTGATCATATAACAACACTAGGTCTCCCTCCGAAAAAATCCGAGGGGTCACATTTCTATCATACTGAGCTTTCATTCGCTTCGCGTGAGTCTCGATTGCCAATGCAGCGTCACGTCGAGTCTCATCTAATTGAGCTAAGTATAATAAACGTTTCTCCTCTTCGGAAGTGGCTGGGAGTAATTCGACAGCCATTTGAAGTTATGGGATCTCGCATTCAATGGGTAACACAGCTTCCAAGCCATAAACTAGCTGGAAAGGAGTGAACCCTGTTGAAGTTTTCACTGAAGTTCTGTATGCCCATAGCGCTGAAAATAACATGTTGTGCCAATTCGACCGATGAATACCAATGATTCGTCGGATCATGATAACCAAAACTTTGTTGATAGACTCAACCAAATCGTTGGCTTGCGGATAATAAGGAGTAGAGCTATCGTGGCGCAAACCAAGCTGGCTTGTAAGCTCAGTCATCATGATGTTTCGAAAATGGCTCCCATGGTCAGTGATGATTGCTTGTGGGACACCAAACCTAGTTATGATGTGATTGAATACGAAAACTGCAGCTGTTTTTCCACTTGTGTCGAATGTAGGCATCGCCTCGGCCCATTTAGTAAAATAATCAACCGCGAGGATGATATACGCAAAATATCGGGGTACGCAGGCCAGCAGTGCATGACCTGCGTACCCCGAAGGGCGCATCTTGAAACCCCAATGCCCCAAAAAAATCAAATAAAAGCCTAAAAATGAATTCTAAACGGATGGAAAACAAGAGAGGGGTGTTGTAGAATACCTGGTGAAACAGCGTTCGATTCTGACGGTCAGATTCTCCGCAATCTCCATAGGAAGTTTCTTGTCAAAAGCCCTTTTCTCAACCTCAACAGTAAATGGTAAAAATGACATGGTAAGAAGTCTTTTTACAGGTTTTTTGGATAAATAAATGCTATATTTGTTTATTTTTCACCATGAAAGGACATTTTCGATGAATTTTTGCCCATCTTAAACAGGTATGAGTAATGTGTTGATTATGTGCAGGACAAAGGGACTTTAGGGTAAATTATCATTTTTCACGTCAAAGTCATCTTTTAAGCTCTTTTCTGACTCCTAAAATATGAAAAGATCACCGAGCGTTTCTTTTACACTCGTTAAAACGGAATTAAAAGACATTCCCCTTATAGCTCTTTTCTGACCGTAAAATCAGGAAAAGATTGCCGGGTTTTTGTCGTTTCAAACACGATATGGAAATAAAACGATGTGTCCTCGATCGCTTTTTACTTTTCAGGTCAGAGACACTAATCATGAAAGTACTCCTTGGTCGCAAGATCAAGCGGTTCTCCCAGGTATTATTTTATACTTTTTCGGGCTTGGGGGACACAAATTTACAAAAATGTTCAACCTGGAGTCTTCTTAAGTTTTTAAGACTCTCTAAAATTGAAAAACGCCGAGTTTCTCCTATACTGGGCTCGTTAAAATTTCACAGTAAAGGACCTGTTCAATTACAAACAGGAATGAACCACTCCTTCCTAGGGTTCGAATCAAAACAAGGTTTGACTCATCCGAAGGATGAGCTTATAATCAAGCATATGTTATCCTCCTCAAGCCTGTCAAAAATAAAGAGGTACTTTCCAGAAGTGGTGGGGGAAAAGAGAGGAGAATGAGCCTATTTTTTATCTTTTGTCTCAGAAGAAACTTTATTACCACTCTTGGACACGACACTTTTCATTCACCTGGGTTGGGAAATCCTTTGCCTCATAGTTGATCAAACCACTTTGAAAGTCTTCAGCCGGGTTCTGGGGATTAACTTTGAGTCGTTCATCACCAAGCCATCTGTCATGTCGTTATGTGTTCAAGAGGTCTACAAGAAAAACTTTCATCTGCAAAATACTTGTCATCCATTTGACCATCCCTGAGTCAGTCCTTACAACAACATTTCTTCAACTTGATCAATGATTTCGTGTTGTGGGCTTGCCTGCAACGGGTCGCTTTCTATCGACATCAGCACATTATCTAGAGAGATGACTTAGAAATCGTCAATACCTTGAAGTCTGCATGCATCAATGGCAGGTTTCTCGCCTTTGACGTCAGTTTACATCATTGACTCTCGATCGAAGGATTCCGTGAAATGTTCGACATCAACTCATTCATTCACATCTCATGGATTGTACTGGGTACTTTGAGAACCATTGACATTACTGGTGGTCTCTCTCACACTTGTTCACAGTTTACATCATCGACTGGTAATCAAGTGGTTTCTGCCATGTTCGACATCAACTCATTTATTCGCATGGCTAGAATCGTACCAATTCAGGAAGTAGAAATAAAGACCCTGGATCTAGTTTCTACCATCCAGGCTGCGAGGAGTTTTGTATTCATTATCTAGTAGACTAATCATAAACAGATGGCTGCGCCCATACTGTGTCTACAAAAGTCTATGATTATGATGTACTGCAAGATCATTCCTGTATCAGAGTAGTTAGTCTGTTAGTTAAAGTTTTGATCTGAGTATGGGAATGCCTACCTCAGCGATGATATAATCTTATACATGTATTTTGTGTTGAAAATTGCAGGTTCTGACCAGGCTCTCCATGATATAATCCTTGAAATGATAAAGCGCTTCACACTTCCTAGATAATACAAAACCCTAATCTACTACAGGTTTCGCACTTTAGGGGGAAATCTGTTACACTAAAAAATGTCACCATGGCTATTTACAGTTAGTATGGCTCCATCAACAGTCATGCTATCCTCCTGGGCAAGTCTCATGCCTCTGCTCTCCATGTCAAACTTCAAGAAAGAGAGAAAGTCTTTGTAAATGTGCTTATCTCTGGGTACACAGGTTCTCTCAACCTTACCTGCAGATACACACCTAATGTTCACAAAAGCTGCGTACTTATACGCTCTGTATGTAAAGGGGCAGGTGCGTACCCCTGTAAAGGTCAAAATTCACAAGTTTCATCTTTAAAAAGTTACTTGTGGTCATTTCTAGAGCATTCTAGAAGGTTGTTCGACGTGTATTGAGCGCCTCCAGATGGTTCATGTACCCCTACCAAAGAGGAACTTATCCCATCAATAAGGGAGCTATCCCATCCAAAGAGGGGATTATCCCATTGATGGTGGACCTCAATAACTTCCTCTAGAGCACTATAAATACAGGCATTGGGCCAGAAGGAGGGGAGGTTGAAAGCTAAACATTTCTAAGGGTAGATGCTACTGGAATTAGGACTCCCATTTAGAAGCTTGTGAGGAGAGATTACCATCTTTGCTTGTTCTATTTGGAAGTGGGTGAGCTTTGTCAAAGTAAAGGAGAACTCTTGACGGACCCTAGGAGGGACTTGCACAACACCAAGGCTTAGGTTGTAATTGTTCCTTTTGTTTCCTATTAATGCAAATGAGTCCATTCTTCTCAATAACTTGTTATTTATGAGTTGTTTCATGTACTCCTTGGTCTATGTGTTAAATATGTTTTATTTTATGAGATTATCAAGTGCTATTTAATCGTTTGATTGTTAGTGAATGCAGGTTTCGAAGTGAAGGAGGAGCTCATCCGGATCAGCGAGGCTGGACTGCTACAACAACGTTGGACTACAGGTAGGATCTAAACACTTGATTTCTTGTATGGTAAATGCATGTTTAGAGAAGGATTGCTCTTGTTTGTCTTGTTTGCCACTAGAGAGTCTTAGGCTCCTAGGGAGGTTGGTTGTGTCCGCACTATCGACTCTTTCCGCCTGACAATCATTCCTCCCACGCTAGGAAACAGTGGTCCCTATTGCATTGAGTTCCTCCATGAAATGAGAAAAATTCTGCTGAACTTGGTCCCTTGTGAAGGAGTTGGCTTGCTTTAACAAATTGACACAATTTGATCTTCTAGTGGTGAGTGTGATTGGTATTTGTTTCCATGATCTGATTAGTGGCAGCTTGTTCCATGGAATCTAGTTTTAACTCTGTGGGTTTGAGTTGTTCTACAATGTAGGATGTGTCTAGTAATGGTGGAAAGTATGGCTGAAGTTGGTCCACATTGAACACTGGGTGTAGGCCAAGGAATGGGGAATGCTGAGCTCAAATGCATTGTATCCCATAGCCTTGGTAATGGTGTAAGGACCATATCATAGTGGTCTGAGTTTCTGATAAGCTTTGGTAGGGCGTTCCTTTTTCAAATGCAACCATACTTTGTCACCCACTTGAAACTTGTGTGGCAGCTGATGTTGATCATGTCGCTACTTGTACTTTGTATTTCATTTCTCGAGAATGTTGTGGACCTACTAGTGAATATGTTGTATGTTCTCAATGAAGTTGTTTGCCTTATCTATTTCAAACTATATGTGAGCCGAATCTGCCTAAGTAGCTGCAAATGGCATGGCCACATCAATGGGACATAGTGGCTGGTATCCCAAGCCCACCTGAAAGGGGTTGTGGCCAGTTGATCTGTGGAGAGCTTGGTTATAGTTGTGTTGATCACAGGGGAGGATCTCATCCCATGTACATGGATGCTTTGAGTTGTACAACTGCAGAATGTGTATGATCATTCTGTTGACAACCTCTACCTGGCCATCAGTTTGGGGATGGAAGGTTGTGGACTTAATGAGTTTGGTGTTTAGCATCGACGAGAGACTAGACCAAAATGTACTAAGTAACATGCTATCCTGATCTGAGATGATAGCCTATGGGATCCCAAAGTGTAGCCACACTCGTTCAAAGAAGAGTTTAGCAGTGGCTTTTGCTACGATATTCTTCTTGTAGGCCACCATAATGGCCATCTTCAGGAACTGTCGACAACCACAAAAACACATTCATTGCCATGCTTAGTAGAAGGAAGGCCCGAAATGTAATCCATGGAGATGGATTCCCAAGATCAACTAGGGGTAGGCAGGGGGGTATAGAGGCCTTGCTTCTTGATGGTTGGTTTGGCAATGGCTCATGAAGTGCATGATCAGATGTACTTCCCGACATCTTGTCTAAGATTCGGGCAATAGAAATACTTCTATAATACTGCCACCATTTTCTCGACCCCGAAATGCCCAACAACCTAACTGTAGTGTGCTTCCAAAATCATCTTCACATGTTCACTTGAAGGAATACAAAGGTGACCTAGGTGGCATAACAGGGCATCCTAGAGGTGAAAATTTGGAACATGTAGACTCTCCAAGAGTGTTTAGTATGTGTGGACAAATTCTAGGTTGCTTTTGTAGAGAAGTGGCCAATCAAAAGTCTTGTGCCCACAAGAGTTGAACACAGTGGTTAACGCCATGATCGGTGGTCGACTGAGGAAATCTGCAACATTATTGTTGCTTCCCTTCTTATAATTGATATTCAAATGGAACTGTTGCAGGTATGTGGACCACTTCTGATGAACTGTAGGGGCCAGTGGTCTACGTGGATGATCGTTTCCTTCCCCAAAATGTAATACTTCCATTGTCGGTAGGCCTACATAATGGAATACATATATTTTTCATAAGTGGGATACTTCTGGACTGTGTCTGAAATTTTCTCACTGTGATATGCCACTAGATGCTTGTGTTGTGGAAGGACTGCCCCAATAGCATAGTTAGAGGCATTTTTCTTGACCTCAAATGGTTGTTGCAAGTTTGGTAATGCAAGCACTGGTGTCAAGAAGAGGCAATGTTTCAACTCGGTGAATGCCTTCTGTTGAGATTGAAACCAAAAAGAATTTTGCATTCACTCCTCCCTTGGTGACTTAACTCAAGGGCCAAGTGATATGAGAAAATCCCAACATGAACCCGCGGTAGAAGTTGGCAAGACCCAAAAAGATGTGAAGCTCTGTCATAGTTGTTGGAGATGGCCAATACTAAATGACTTGGATCTTAGCTAGATCCACATGCACCACCCCGTTCATCAATAATGTATTCCACATAATGAGCCTCGGTCATGCCAAAGGTGCATTTCTATAAATTGGCACATAACCTGTGTTGTCGCAGTCTTTGGACAACCTATCAGATGTGGTGGAGGTGCTCTTGCCAACTCTAACTAAAGATTAGGATTTCATCCAAGTATACCAGTACAAATGAGTTGGTGAATGGCCACAAGATGTCATCCATTATCCTCATGAAGGTTGCAAGAGAATTTTTCAACCCGAAAAGCATAACAAACCATTCGAAATGGTCATCCTTGGCTTTGAAGGTAGTCTTCCACACATCAGAGGGTTTGATTGGTACCTGGTGATATCCTGACTTCAAATCGACCTTGCTGAAATATTTTGCCCCCTTCAGTTGATGTAGGAGGTGATCACTCTGTGGGATCGGGTACCTATTACAGACAATGATCTTGTTCAGTGCCCGATAGTCAATACAAAGTCTCCAAGTCCCATCCTTCCTCTGTACCAACATGATCGGGCTCCCACAAGGTGATGAAATTGGACAAATGTGACCTTTCTGTAGCAGCTCCTGAATCTGCCTCTTGATTTCATCATTCTCTAAAATGGAGCACCGATAGATCGGTCCATTGGGCAACAACACACCTCGGGTCAAATCAATGGAGTGCTTGACCCGATATGTAGTTGTCATGTAGAGGGGCCGTATCTGGAGGTCATGGAAACTGTATTCTTCTTTCCTTGAGGACATATCATCAAGAAAACAACTTTCCTGGTTTTGGAAGCAAGCTTACTGCATTGTTTTGCAGCAACCAAAGAGATGGCAGTAGGTGGTGCTACCTCAGGTATCCTCTACAACTTATTTCCCAAAGTAACAATAATAGCACGAGGCCTTGAATTATACATAGAATAATGCTTCCATAAGTATGGTTGGCCAAATAATACATTAAAAACATCAAGGGGAGAAATGTCACACAATACCTCATCCATGAAAGGCTTGATGTTATATGGAAGCCGACATTGTTGGCTCACGCGAAGATCTTGTCCTTGGTGAAACCACCCGATGGTGTATGATTATGGATGTGTTGTGGTTGGTAAGCCTAGCTCTTTCATGACCTCTACCAAAATGAGGTTATTTTGGTTCCCACTATCGACAATGAACTATAGCGGGGAACCCTTTACCCACATCTAGTAGTGGAAGAGGTGCTCCTCCTCCTTTGCATCTTCAGGTTCCTTTTTCCGGATCTTCATGTTGGAAATGGTGGCGTTGGGCTCCACATTGATAATCTGCTTCCCTTTGTCATTCCCCTTGTTGGGTTCTGACTCGGAGTTGAAACATGCATCTGATTCTGAAACCTTTAGCTCATCCACTAGTGATTGCTTGGCCTGACACTCGCTTCTGTTGTGAGTGGATCTCTTACCAAACTGACACCACTTTCCCGTGTCCTTTTCTGGCTTCTCGGTGCTATTATTTTCTTGCAGCTTTGGCAGGTTGTCTTCGGCCAACCCGCCCTAGCTTTGTCCTTTATTCTATAGTTTGAGGGTACCTTTCCCTTGCTTCATATTCATAAATCCAAAGTCTTGCTTCTTCTGTTTAAACTCTTGCGCAATCTTGATGGCACATCAGTATCTCGTGCTGAGAGAGGAGATGTTCAAGAATTCTATTTCATCCTAGATGTACCTATGCAGGAAACCTTAGTATTTGAATACCAAATGCTACCCGGAATCCTTGATACGAAATTTGTGCAAAGGGTATGGAAAATATTGGTAAAATTCGGCACGTCTTGGTCCCTTCCCTGTCGCATCTTGGTCCCCTTTATGTATTGATCCTCATAGCTTTTGATAGGGTAGTACTACTCCTTGATGGTAGCTCGAAATGAATTTCAAGTGCGTGTGGCTGAAAATAGAGGGGCTGTACTTTCATCCCTTTGCTTGCAATAGGTTTCCCACCAGTCGTTGATGTGGGGGGTGGTTTTGAGAAGAGCGAAAGTAATCTTTTCCTGGCTGGAAAAATCATGAACAAAAAATACTCTTTTAGCAGATTTAGCCATTTATCTACAGTGTCTACATCTATCTGACCCTCAAATATGGGAATGCTAATGTTAACATGTACCTTAAAAGGTGTAGGGCTTCCATAGTAGCTGTTCGATGTATATGTGTCTCCCTTGGGTAGCCGCTAAAGGATTTGGGAAAAGTTGTCCATCATCGCATTCCTTTGTCACTCGAGGGCCTCTTCAAGCAAGATTTTGATAGGATGTCTTGCCACCTCATCTTTATTTTTATCCGCCATGGGAGTCTGTTGGGATTTGCGAGGCTGGTCTTGCAAGGATCGACTAGTTCAAGCCCCAACTCCTTATATCCCGACCTCATTGGGGCCATACAAAAAAGAGAGAGAAAGAGCAGACCCCTCTAATACCACTGATCTAGGTTTAAATACGAACACAAAAAACTAGAGATATAGCCATACATACAAAGATTCTGCAGAAATAATACTTCATTTCATTACTATAAAATATTGAAATATTCTTACAAACAGAAATCGAAATAAACTAGCTAGGGCGATGGTAGCTTATCTCTGAGAAGAGATGTGGTGACTACATGCCTATGAACTGTGTTATAATGACGTTGGAAGGTCTATTTATTGTTAGGAAACAATGGAAAATCCTAAAAATCCAAAAACCTAATCCTAGGAGATGAAGCACCAAACTATGGGCCCTGTTTTGGGTAATTTGGTACATCAACTTCCCGCGGTCGTAACTTTGGCATATGATCTTCGTTTGAGGTGCAGAATACCTCGTTAGAAATATCTATCCGAGGAATACAAGTTTTCAAAGAGGAATATCAAACCAAGGTCCCATGTTGCTCCCAGTTTTCCCAAAAAACATCGTTTAGGGCCTCAAAACGGCTCTGGATGTTCAAGACTTGAAAAACTGCTAAAAATTGTAAACTATGCTACAATTAAGGGAACTAAAAAATTGAAAGAAACAATGGTGGGGATGTAGGTGGAGGTTGTGGGTGGCCACTAATATCCACATAGATCAACCATATGCAATATATGAGATCTCTATATAGGTATTAAGTCCTATTATATATAAATTCTCAGACATCCAATATATGGGTTGATAAACACTATTGAAAGGTAAAAAAAATGATACATAGGTATATGTATGAAGACATGATTTAAGTAATGCTATAAAATGGCTCTCAATACATTGTCAATATGTGTATAGTTAACTCTATATTGATTCCTTAAAGTACCATGTTAAATGCAAGACTGAAATATGCAAAGTATGGAATAGGGGAAGGGGTAGAATGTTCTCTTTCCCTCTATGTTAAACCTTGAATAGTAATATTTGCAAGCGATTAAAATTTCAAATCAAGATTTCTAACATTTTAAATAAATTCAATCACCTGAATCATATCCCATATCAAATAACAAATATGTTGGCATTATGATACAGGTGTTTTCCTTGATGGCAACTCACTCAGATGACAGATCACAGTGCAACAGTTCAATAGCAAAGAATTAATGATCAGACTACAAAGAATGAAGAAAGAGAGGTATATGCAGGTTCACCTTGAAAAATTTCCATATACACGTGGGTTAACAGACAAAAAAAGGCGTATACTGTACACATGCACTTTCACATAATGAAAAGCGTGTATATCTTGGAAAACTAAGTTTTGGTCCAAGGTATTTGGTCCATGGTATTTTGATCCATGGTATTAGTCCAATGTATCTGGTCCGAGGTATTGACCCCACGTATTTGGTCCAAGGTATTGGTCCTAAGTGGTTTTGGACCACGGTATTTAGAAAGGCCTAAAACTATATGAGGAGAAGATAATTAGGCCAAGTAGTGTAGGTATTGAATATCTGATGAAGTGTGAGATCTAGTATGTAGGTTATGGGTATGTGATGCTTTGTTTGATCTGAACTAAGGATGCACCTATGTGGATGATGGTGGATGATGGATCAGGATCTTAAGGCTTGGAATGTGTTATCATTATGCGTTTTGATCATGGATAGACTAGATTTGTATTACTGATGCATATTTTATTCTATAAATGTTATGATTTGGGTATGACTAATATCTGGAATAGTTGTAAAGTTATGAGTAAATATTTGCAGATCTATATGTGGGTTCACTTTGGTAAAAGCGCATATACACACTGGTTCGGCTCATGAGAGTAGCGCATACATTATGAAATATGACATCTGAATTTGCAGTTGGTTTTAGTTTTTGTTGCAGAGTTTTGGGTTCTACTCTGTGTTCTGGTGACTGTGTTTTCATGACAGGATTTCAGTGATTCAGTTATGGGTGATTTAGAGATTGATGATTGAGTATTCATTGATTGGTTATTGAAATGGTTGAATTTTACTAGTGATTGATTTTGGCCCTCAATGTTGTTGATGGGTCCAATATGAAAATTGGATGAAACGTGGCCTTTAGATTATGATGTTGTGTTCTAGGAGTATCTAGTCTGAAAATTTATGAAACATGGTCCCTAGAGGAAGAGAGAAGTTCGTAGCCTTCTGTAGGGCAACGCCTATGTACTAGTAAACATATCGGCCTGTACAAGAGCCAGCGGTTGGAGGTCCCTTCTAGTAGTAGCTAGAAAACAAGTGAAGATTGGAGCCTTCAGTAGGTTGACGCCTATGTACTAGTAAAAAGATCGGCTAGTACAAGAGCCAGGGGTTTTTAGCTCCCTTCTAGTAGTACCTAGAGAACGAGAGAAGGTTGTAGCCTTCTTCAGGTGGTTGCCTACGTACTGGTATGAGTCTGCGCCAATACAATATTGTAAATAGGTTTTTCTTATATTAAAAGGAAGACAACATCAGGTGGTTTTTGTCTTGCATTGGGTTTCCACCTTATATCTTGGTGTTCATGTGTGTTTCTTATGTGTGATAGTCTGTTGTGTTTTTACTGCATCTAGTTACTATTTATATGGTTAATGAAGTAATGATGCACTGATTAAAGATCAAGATATGATGAATTATCTGACTCATAAGTTTGTTGGACATACTCGAGTTTCCTTAAACACAGTTGCATGTACACGTGGGTTACCTTCATTGAAGTAGCGTATACAAATTTGAGTATGAAAAAAGAAAAGGATTATTGGCTTGAATAATACTAATTCACCCCCCTCTCTCAGTATTATTTCTAGCAATTGGTATTAGAGCAGGTCCTTTGGTAGAAGCTTGATCGCTTGAAGGAGATCCATAGAACAATGGGAAAGAAGCTAAAGAAGAAAGCACCTCAGAAGAAGAACACAACTCAAAAGAACAATGAGAGAAGGAGAAACAAGGTTTCAGATTCTGAATCACCTCGGGTTGAAGAATCATCAGATAAAATTAAAGATCAACAAGATCTATTTAACAAAAGGGAGTGTGCCCTCAAAGAAGAAGTTACTAGATTAACATCTCAGTTGGATTGTGCCTTCAAAGTACGTCAAATGCTGCAGGATGAAGTGATATCATTAAAAAATAAGCAGAATGACGAACTATCTCAAGCAGATAAAGAACAAGAAAATGAGATTCTCAAATTAAGGCAACAAGTGGAAGAAGGAAGAAAGTCTGAAGAAATCTTGAAGAAGTAATATTTGGAAAAGGAAGAACAACATCAGGTTGAGGTAAATATCTTAAAAACTAAATTAGAAGAAAAAGATAAAATTGTTACGATTTCAAGATAGCCAAGGATGCTACAATGGTCTCGACCATTTCTTATAGCCTAATTTGGCCCATATTACTCTATTTTGTTCACTTTCCCAACTACTTTCTAACGTTGTTTAAAGGATGCGCTGCCAATAAATAAGAGAAGTAAGGGTCCTCTGAGTTTTCCTCATTACCTTTCCCGGTGGTCGAGCGGCACCTTATGGTCGAGTGGCCTTACGGCATGGCCAAATTCTTAGGGTTATATTTAGCCTACCTGGATCTGTAACAGGTGATTCTCAATAGGAAAGTCGATTCTGATAGCATTTAAGGTGCGAAGCCGCTTGTCCCTCCGGGGGCAAGGTAATTTTCCCTCTACGAAGGTTTTGAATGACATTCTTAGTAGTCAAATATCTCCTGCTATCAAAACTGGTCTTGGTTTTCATGAATCTGTTGAAGGTGAACTAGCTCACAGGGTGAGGCAAGAATCTCTAATTCAAAACCTGAAATGCTCAACAAGGAGATAAGAGGTCAACCCCATCAATAACCAAGGAAAGAAATCCTTCAAAGAAAATCTTTTACTCCAAACTATGGAAGTGAGAGTCGATTATTTTCTCAGATGAATAATGTTGAGTGTTACGTATGTCATAATCTTGGACATGTTGCAGCAAGATGCAGAAGTAGAATGGTTCAAGATTGTTGCACAAAAAGATCATCATGTTATAGGTACTTTAAGGGATATTGTTTTTCTTACAATATGTTTGGTCACAAATCCATTGATTGCTACAAGAGTAATATGAAACATGTAAGATGTTATGCATGTAACAAGCTTGGACATATAGCAAAGCAATGCAGGAGAAGATTTTTGGCACCATACCAAAAAGAGAAAACATAATCACAGTCGAAAACATGGAAGAAGAAGGAAGTACAGTCAGAAAAATCTGGCATGGCATAGTGTACATACATAATAGACTCAGGCAGAGCTGAAAGTGTGAAACCTCATTGTTCTAAATTCCATACGTAAGTTTCATGAAGACAAGTCGGGTATATATGCGAGTTCGAAGCTACATAGTTGAGTATATGTTGGTTTGAGGAAAAACAGTGGGACAGACTCTGGAAAAAGGGTCTGATATGGTTCAGTTAATTATTTACTCTGTTTGATGATGGTTACAGTCTACTGATGATGTGTGGAAATTTTTTGGTACTCATAAGATGTTATTTAGAAGTGTTTTTGATACTCACAGGTTAACTTGATGTATATCTTATTGATGATGATGTCTTGATACTTCTTGATGATGTATGCATGATCAGATCTGACAGTGAACAGATGGAATAGGTTCATGGGGAGGTATGCTTTGAATAATGCATTTTTGGCATTATGGTTAAAATACTTTGGTGATGATGCTTATGTTGCTAAATGATACATCATGCTATGATACTTGGGGTCACATTGTTGGTATTCAAATCAGATTCATGGATAATCACTTAAGTGGCATATTATTGTTGGTTGACCAAGAGAATGGTATTGCATGTTACATGTATGGATGTAGTTGATAGATGCTTATGGTGCAAGTCATATATAGTTTATGATAGTTGTTGATGACTATCATGGTCTTGTTTAGATTGCTGGTATTTGTTATAAAAGTAATGTATATCATTTGATGTAAAGGTTATGCAAAGACCTAATTTGTAACCCCACTTTGCATGGGAAGGATGATGTAATAATTTCTATTTCATTCATGTATAAACATTTGGTATATCCCCACTTGGTTGGATGGATGAGTCAAAATTGGTGTATCCCCACTTCGTTGGATGGATGAGTCAAAATTGGTGTATCCCCACTTGGTTGGGAGATTGATGTATGAGTCATTGTTGATAGGAAGGTCATACTCATTTAGTTGAGTTGTAGAGTCATGTTATTCATTTGAAAAATAGTTTTTGCAGACTATGCATGTGCTGAGGGGGAGCATGGATGGATTGCTACATCTTAACATGTACAAAGGGGGAGCTTAATCAGAGATTTCAGCATGTATTCAGGGGTAGCATGGACAGCATAATGTATATCAAAGGGAGAGAATATCTTGGTTTGCCCTTTGCCCTTGATGTCGAAGGGGGAGAGTGACTTGGTGTTGTTGTTGCCATCAAGTACGAAGGGGGAGATTGTTAGCATTATGATACAGGTGTTGTCCTTGATGGCAACTCACTCAAATGATAGATCACAGTGGAGCAGGTCAATATCAAAGAATTAATTATTAGACTACAAATAATGAAGAAGGAGAAGTATACGTAGGTTCACATTGATAAAGGTGTGTATACACGTAGGTTAATAGACAAAAAAAGGCTTATAATGTACACACACACTTTCACAAAATGAAAAGTGCGTATATCTTGGAAAACTAAGTTTTGGTCCAAGGTATTTGGTCGATGGTATTTTGATTCATGGTATTGGTCCAATGTATCTGGTCTGAGGTATTGACCCTAGGTATTTAGTCCAAGGTATTGGTACTAAGTGGTTTTGGACCATGGTATTGAGAAAGGCCTAAAAATATATAAGAAGGAGAGGATCATTAGGCCAGGTAGTGAAAGTATTGAATATCTGATGAAGTGTGAGGTTCAGTATATAGGTTATGGGTTTTTGATGCTTTGCTTGATCTGAACTAAGGATGCACCTATGTGGATGATCATGGATGATGGATCAGGATATTAATGCTTGGAATGTATTATCATTATGTGGTTTGATCATGGATAGACTAGATCTATATTAGTGACGCATATTTTATTCTATAAATGTTATGATCTGGGTATGACTAATGTCTGTGTTAGAGTCGGTCTGGTCAGCCCTCCATCAGAGATCAAAGCTCTTTGTGCATTTCAATTTTGAGGTGTCCCGCTCCATCCACGAAGTTGCATTTCACTAGGGACATGCCATGATTTGATGGAGAAAGTCATGCTACTCATTTCCCCTCATGTTTGGCCCCTGTTGGTTCAGGTCTTGGTCCATAATCACTGAAGTTCATGATAGTAAAGGTTGGTCATATGACAAGACAAAGACATTTTTGTTGTTGGGTCTAGGAAATCATCAATAAGGTCTTTGAAAAAACATGTCCAGAACAAGTTATGCAGGCGAGAGGGAGATCTTATATACCTACAATGCAGAAAGCTTCATCATCACTGCAATAGACATCAAATCTTCATCAAAACTCTGTTTTAAAGAAAAGTCAAACAAGGTCAACTATGACAAAATTTTCCAAAAATCGACAGTTGACATTTTCAGATGCAGTAATGGATTTCAAAGCCAGAGGCTCAGTCACACAATCCCCGCAAAGAAACGTCGAAAAGTTTATCATGAGAGCCAAAATTTCAAAGAATAATGAAAAACAGAGTGTTTTCAAAGTCAATGAAAAGTGTAAAACTCAAACATTAGAAAGTGGGTCTTCAAAGAGGAAAAAATTTAAACCCAACTCTCTCAAAGCCTATATATATTTGTTTTGGCCCAAGACTAACTCATTGTGTTGTGAAAAAGCTTGAGAGAGGCATTGTTGAAGAAAGGAGAGCTAAGGAGGAGGAATTCGAGCAAGGAGAGTATACTTCTAGGTGGCGCAACACACTGGGCAAAGCACGCTGCGGATAGGCCTGTGAGCCTAAGAATGCACCGAATCACCCAAAAATTTTGGAATTGGCTCTTAAAATTGCAAAATTGCCCATAAATCTTTTCACCACTGATCCTAAGCTTAAAGAAAAATATGATGTTGGTGACCATGAGACCGAAAACAAATTTTTTTAAGCAAACACAAAAATGACACAAAAGGGTAAAAAAGCTAGGGTTTTTTCTACAATAACACAATTGCTAAATAAGCTCCTACCTTGCCTTTATCAGCTGATTTCCCTGGAGCATTTTCCCTCGATAGTTACCCTAGCTACATTGCAATCATATCCCTTTCTCCCCTTTACTCATATAGCTCAAAAGTTCCTTAACCCTACCCCATCGAAAACACACCCCAAACACTCCCAAAACCCTGATAAATTTCCCCTTTAAACCCCTATTCCCCTTTTCATCATTCCCCTCCTAACACTCCCCTATTTTATTTTCCCCTTGGTAACATATTTTCAGAGCATTGATCAGTGTCATTGAATCCAAAGGGCTGCACTAAAACTCAAGGTACAAGCAGCAGTGACGGCATCAGAAACTTCATCAGATTATGACGGGGATACACACAGTGACATGTCTTCAGAAGAGAGGGCCCATAGGAGACATCGCCGGAGTGGCATACATCTCAGAGACGAGCCCAACACCCTTACAGAGCTACAAGCATGCCCACTTGCCATGTCTTGTTTCCAGCACTTGGCATGTTATGAATTTTGCCAAAAGGTGGCAAATGTTAGAGTACATCATGAGTTGGCCCGTCTTTTCGCACTTCATCTATAGGGAGGCCAATCTGTCCTAGCTGGGGTCACTTTCACCTTGACACCGGAGGCTATATCAGTGGCAACAGGGATACCTAACATTAGGGAGTGGTGGCATAAGAAAAAGAAGGTGGAGAGGCATCACTATGAGCCCTACATCAAGAACAGCTGCTAAAGCCAGCTCACTAGAGTCTTTCCTTTCAGATTTTTGAGGGAGGAGTATGCCCCACTAATGAGATTGATCATGAAATATTTCAGTTGCGAGGGGAGGTTTTCTCACCTTTATGCTTATCACATCCGCTTGCTCATTGTTGTTGGTAAAAGTATCCAATTCGGAACGCCCCTATCCCACTCTAAGAGGTGATAGTGCCTTAGCAACAAACAGATAAACTTATTCAAATATTCTTCTTTATGAAATGCAAGTGATGAAGAAGGACCTAACTAACCTGTATCTTCTGCTAGTTTGTCGATCCAAATCACTCCTCTCTTCAGTAGCTCCCATCTTCTTGCTCCTTCACCGGCCCAGCTTCACCGAATTCCTGTAAGATCACAAGAGCGAGAAACTACACAAAGATACAGATATACATTCATAAAAAGCTCAAGATCAGATTAAGCTAAACATGTAAGCATAACAAAACATCATCGGTATACAACATGTAGGAGAAACTCAAATAGTTTATTGATAGAATAATAAAGTCCAAGAAGAGATACAACCAAGTGAGGCCCGATCCAACATCTGCCTCCCAGCAAAGGAAACCCTTCCTCTCCTCCAACAAAGCATAAATCACCCAATGTACTAATCTCAATCTCAAACCAACAACAATTCTCTGCAAAATACCAAATTCCAGCCTCCTGAACCTCTGGGTGAGAGATCGATATATAGATGTGAGCAGAGAGGATGAGTCAGCTCATGTTTTCACTTGTGGCTTCTCTCTGTCAGTTCTTGCTTCCACTTGGAGGGTGAGAACCTCTTACTCATCACTAGTCGAATTCATTGAGGCAAGTGTCATTGAGGAAGATTCTGGAAGCTTCCAGGGTCTTTCCACCTCCTTGAATGAACTTTCCATTTGTAATTTCTCGCTCAGCGCACCCTGGTAGTGCTTCTACCTGTGTTGCAGTGCACCTAGCCAGTGTAATCTCTGCATTTCAGCACAGACAGCTAGTGGAGCCTTTGAATTGATCCTGAATTGATTGTTACTGAGTGGTTTTTGGGGGAGAGCTTCTGGGAGAAGCTATCTTTGGTTGACCTTGTTCCTTTAGGGGTAGGAACAACTCATTTAGGGACTTTGGATCCCTTGCATTATGGACATTTCATGCTCTATGCTGTAAGGCACAAAAATGTCTATAACAGTTGCCCCCTAAAGTATGAGGCTGTTTATCGGGTGAAATGCTTTATTAGGAGGATCCGAAGTTCTTCCAATGCCGGGAGGAGACCTGTAATAAGATACAATACAATACATTATTTTTCATACTGCTTTCATGATCTAGCTGAGGTGGGCATTCCCATGCTCAACTTTATAAATTAATTTTTCTGTACATAGAACAGACAATCGTCTGATGGTAGACTGATAATTTTGATGAAATCATCATCCTTTTGGTAGGATGATTATCTGCTGCAATGATGTACATGTCAATGTCTTTATCTTTCCTGAATATATATCGCAGCCTGGATGGATGAAACTAGATCCGGGGTCTTCAATCTCGTCCGATCTTCACTCTAGGTACAGGTCGATCCATGTGAGGAATGTTCTGAAGTCGAACATGGAAAGACATCGCTTGATTACCAGTCAATGATGTACACTGTTAACAAGCGCGAGAGGAATCACCGATAATGATAATGACCCTCAAGGTACTGAAATACAATTCACGTGGTATGAATAAAGGACTTGGTGTCGAAAACCACGCAAAAATCTTTCGGTCGAAGGTCATTGATGTATACCTGTCGCCAGAAGTGAGAAACTTGCCATTGAGGCATGCAAGCTTCAAAGTACTAAAGGGGTTGTTCCTAGATCAACTTCTTGGATAATGAGCTGATGTCGACAAGAAGCGATCCATCAAAGGAGGGACTTAATGTATCCCACATCAGTGACACGGAATGGAGCAAATGATTTTGATGGAGGTGAAAACGATCTGATGATATATGGTTCAGGGTGGCAGTCATGAAAGGATGAAGGATAATGTATGGTAGTGGACGGGACACAGTTGACTTCTCTGGATGACTTCCCTTGAACATATCGGTGACACTTGTGTGATGGATTGGTAGCATTTACCCCAAAGGTGGATGGTATGGTGAGACCATGGTGATGTGACCGGTGAATGAAACAACCCAACCCGACTCAGGCACGGAGTGGAAGTGTCATGTTCAAGAGCGACTTGCTACCAATAAAAGTTCTTTGAGTTTCTTCCCAATTTTTCCCCAGTCATTTCTGACCAGTACCTATTTATTTTTGTCAAGCTTGAGGAGGATAACATATGCTTGTTCTATAATTTTCCCTTCGGGCAAACCCATCACTATGTTTTAACGATCCTAGCGATAGTGAAACTCGTTCTCGTCTAAAGACAAGTTTGTCGCTATTTAATGATTTTAACGAGTCTAACGACAAAGATAACTCGATCCTTTTCATTTTTAGAGAGTCTAAAAAGGTACGTAAAGTCAACTCCGAAAGTCCTTTTTCGTCATCTAATCCCTTAAGTCCAAAAAAGTATAAAACAATACAGAAGGGATAAGTTTTCGATAGTTTTAACGAGCCGAACAAAACAAGCGCTCGATCTTTTTGTGCAATAATCCCTCAGGTCCAAAAAGATTAAAATCTAGAGGAGGGATAACACTTCCGGTCGCTTTAACGAGCTGGAAGGCCAAAACTCGGCAATCTTTTCACATTTTACGAGTCAGATGAAAAGAGCTTAAAGAAGACTCGTCTTTTGAGGAACGAGTGATAAAACGGGTTAGCAGTTGATTCTAGGTAAAGGTTGGAATTTTCCAATCACGGCAGTGTCACAAGGATGGCTAGTGAAATCACTCTTCACAGCTGTTCCTCAAAATGGGTAAACAATCATATGGAGGTGAACGATCGGCCAATGGAAAAGTGGAGGTGACGGTGCAAACACGACCAAGGCTTTAATGGCTGATAATGTTACATTCATGGTGGTTATTTACCGGAGGGTAGTTCATTTTTTAACGAGCTTAAACGCGGAAAAACACTGCTCAATCTTATGTTTGTTTTCTAACGAGCATGAAATATGTGCTAAAACTACTCAATCTTATGTTTATTTTTTAACGAGCATGAACTATGTGCTAAAACTGCTCGATTAATCCAGTCATATGATAAGAATGTCTCATGTAAGATGCCATTTTTTATGGAGCTTGCGCCTTACCAAAGCTATGCCCCGCATCCTTCCGTTATGCAAGTTCGGAAATGACTAATCCTACGAGTTTAAAGGGTTAGACCTACAGGTTTAAAGGGAGGACCTAAAAATTTTAAAAATAAATAGCCGCCCCTTGCTTGCATTCAAAAAGGTTTACATGCCCCCAGGCATAAAGTACGATTTTAAGGTTACCTCTTCTTAGTCCAATAAAAAATTTGTTTTACCAGGAGAGGCCTACCTCTTTCAGGTTACCCAAAGATTGTTCTATTAATCTTTCAAACAAAACACTTCTTCGGCGATGTACACCGAGATAGATAAAGGTGAGTGACAACGAGTGCCAAACACATAACTTTGACAAAAGAATCTTATTCTAGAATAACCCCTCTTCCAAGACGGACGGGGTACAGACTAGTCATATTCTCCCGTGGAAACCTACCCTATACCCAAAGTTTTCCTGCCCAAGCAGACCAGGACGCATGCCCCCTGGGTTCCAGTCATATCCTTCCGAATTACTCGCGCTCATCGGGAGAACGGACCGTGGGTTGAGACATTTCTTGCGTGAAGAGACCATTTAGGGATGGTATATGACTATTTGCGATGCGTGATCCAAGAAATGAAAGTTGGTCCACGAGCTTGACCACTCTTCCTTCGTGCGGAAAACACATTACTCTAAAGAGTGAGGAGATGATGGCTCCCATGCAATGTATATAGTCTCGTCCAAAGAGTAGGTTATAATCCAAGGGTCCTTGAACGACCATCACGTTCATTTGAACGGTCTTCCCTTTCAATGTGATAGGCACATTGGGGAGGATCCCTAAAGGTCGACTGGTTCCTTTATCAAAACTTGTTAGATTTCTCATTTCAGGAAAAAGTGCTGGCGAACCAAGCGCTTTCCAAGCAGTGGAGGAAAGGATACTCACAGATGCCCCTTCATCAATGATGGTGTCAGCCATGACCATTCTGTATATTTGGACGATAATTCTGAATGGTATGCTTGCTGGCAAACGGGGTCTGCCTAGTTGGTTCCAGTCGAAGGAGACAACTAGGTTGCTTGGTGGTGGGACCGAGTAAACGGCCGGGTATCGCTCTGACGAACTTCCTTCCTGCGATAAAGGAATGGGGGGAGTGCCCCCGTGCTCGTCGGAGTCGGTGTTGATGAAGAGAATTTGGATGGTGTCATCTTTATTCTCTTCAGTGACTGTATCATTCGAAGATAAATCCTCTGAAGGCAAGACCGGGTCAACTGCCGCCTCGACCTTTTGACTTTCGTCAGGTATGGCTTCAGCTCGTTCATCTTCAATGATCGGCGCTTCAGCTGACCACTTGAGCGGGCCAGCTAGATTTTCAACTAACGAAGGACTCGGCAAGAGTTTTTTATATCCAGGAGGGAGTCATAACGGTGAAACCGGACAATCGTCCAAAACTCTTTTCGCTTCGTCTAAGAAGGGACAACGGTGGATGGCATGGTCGCCTTCGCACAGTCTATAGGGAGATCTAGCTCTCCCTTTTTGTCCAAGGACTTCACTTTCGCTAGTTGATGGTATGCATTCAACATGGATATCAGAGGTTGATGCCACCGGATTGTGCAAACGGGGAGACTAGTCCCTTAGTATCCGAGGGATGCAGGAAAAATCTCTGTGGAAGTGGTCTCCCTTGCATATGACACATGGTGATTTAGGCCTAGTCAGTGCTGTGTGTGGATTTTTGTCAGACAACACTTGTTTGCCCCCAGTCCCTTTTGGCTCCTTCTTCTTCTTCTCTTTCTTCTTCTTTTCCTTCTTCTCCTTAGGAACTTGGTTTTTTGTTTTACCAGTTCTGTCAAGCGAAGAGGAAGGAGGAGAGGAAGAATTAGAGGAAGTAGAAGGCTGGTGGGTAACTCTGGACTGGTCTAACTATTGATTCGACTGTTCAGGAATAGTGGTGTTCTGAACGACATTGGTCGAGAAGAGCTAGACCGGCAAGCCATTTGTCAGTCCTGGAAGCGACAATGTGGCCATATGGGGCGCACCAACATCTCCCCAAGAGGAGAAGGGACTAGGATTTCCACCAAGGGGAATTCCTTGGTTGGTGGGCTCCATTTTCTCAACCTAAAGATCAATGCAGGAAAAAGGGGTGATTGTTCCGTTTAAAATAAATTTTAACGACGCTTTAGATAGAACTTGCTTTTTCAATTTTAAAGAGTCGAGAAAAAGCTAAAGATGACTCTAGTCTCCTTCGATGTTTTAACGAGCCCGAAGTGACAAATGCTCGGATGGACTTTTTCCGTTATAGAGTCTGAAAAAGGCCAAAAGGAACTGCTCTGGAGTTCTAGGTAGAGGGTGTGCCAAACTTTTCGCAAAACCGCAGAATACTTCTTAAGGTACGGGCGGTCAATCTTCTCGAATGCTGTGTTCAGTGCATTGCAATCAGTAGGGCGGCCGACACAGCTTCCTAAGGATAAAGGTTTTATTCCTATAGGGGTCTCCCAATATATACTCGACGACACGTGGGAGCACAATCCATACTCGCGCTATCGTCCCTCAGGAGGAATCACCCAACCATCAGCGAGATCGACAGTCACCAGGTTTTACGACGCCGGAACACGTCTCTAGCCTAGACCTCTATGTTGTGCGTTATGTTACAAAGCGTTGTTAAGTTCATTCAATTTATTTTAGGTTGATCTTTCTTATAAGTTTGCCTTTTTGGATCACCACGAGATGTATGATACAATTCCTAAATGCAGTCTAAAGATGATAAGTAAGCTTTTATATCTTTTCAACAATGAAAATCCTAGCTACAAGGGGAAAAGGAAGATACAACATTTCTCAAAGAGCATAGAGCACACTGTAATGCACTTTTCCCTAAATCAAAGCATGCAAACTATCAAAATGCAAATGCACAAATGCATGTATTTTCTTTCGCTTTCTTAATATTGATGCCTAAAAAGAAAGCTGTTGCACAAATTTGAATTCGATTTCAAGTGAAAACATAAACAAGTTCCTTTTTCAAAATCAAAAAGACGATTACGACACTTTATGATTTACTTGTTTCGACACTAGAAATGCATAAATTCAAACCAAACGACAAAAGTAAAAACTCAATCAACTGTGAACAGCAAACAAACTCACTCATAAGATCAAAACGACACTTACGACAGGTCTAGATCTAAGGGCGACAGTATGACTAGTTTACTTTTGTAATGGGAAACTGCAAATGATGTAACAAATACACAAAGAACAAATACAGTTTCTTTATACAACTAAGGCAGAATTGAGGCAAAGGAAAGGGCTTTTAGATAGGTACACTGACTGATAACAGGCTGCAAAAGATAGAGATAAAACTGAGCAAAAGGAAGCAGGGAACCACAGCTGCACAAGGCAAAGACTGATCAGCGCACTCGCAACACAGAGGTTTTGACATTCAGCGCAGGTAGCCTTCACGGGACCTGCGTTGAAATGAAGAACCTCTTCACAGAGTCTGCGCTGAAGCAGAAATGAGAGTTGTTTCTGGGTTCTGGGTTACGGTTTGCAGTTAAATCAACAGTTTTTTGACCGGATCAAAGCGATCAATTAGGTACAATTAGGAGGATGATTTAAAGGAGGACTAAGATCTATCACAAAGGGCTGTTAGACCACTTGTGGATCAGTTTGTTCAGATCATAAAAACAGGCCCAGTGAGTGGGCTAGAGTGGCAGATCTCTACTTTGCATTTGAAAATAGCAAATGCATTTCGATTCGACACTCTTGAGTTTATGAGAAGAACAACAATATAAACACAAATAAACCAACAAGATACGTTCCCCAGCGGAGTCGCCAATTTGTTTTTGGGAAAAGTATCCAATTTGGAACGCCCCTATCCCACTCTAAGAGGTGATAGTTCCTTAGCAACAAACAGATAAACTTATTCGAATATTCTTCTTTATGAAATGCAAGTGAGGAAGAAGGACCTAACTAACCTGTATCTTCCGCTAGTTTGTCGATCCAAATCACTCCTCTCTTCAGTAGCTCCCAGCTTCTTGCTCCTTCACCGGCCCAGCTTCACTGAATTCCTGCAAGATCACAAGAGCGAGAAACTACACAAAGATACAGATATACATTCATAAAAAGCTCAAGATCAGATTAAGCTAAACATGTAAGCATAACAAAACATCATCGGTATACAACATGTAGGAGAAACTCAAATAGTTTATTGATAGAATAATAAAGTCCAAGAGGAGATACAACCAAGTGAGGCCCGATCCAGCATCTGCCTCCCAGCAAAGGAAACCCTTCCTCTCCTCCAACAAAGCATAAATCACCCAATGTACTAATCTCAATCTCAAACCAACAGCAATTCTCTGCAAAATACCAAATTCCAGCCTCATGAACCTCTGGGTGAGAGATCCATATATAGATGTGAGCAGAGAGGATGAGTCAACTCATGTTTTGACTTGTGGCTTCTCTCTGTCAGTTCTTGCTTCCACTTGGAGGTTGAGAACCTCTTACTCATCACTAGTCGAATTCATTGAGGCAAGTGTCATTGAGGAAGATTCTAGAAGCTTCCAGGGTCTTTCCACCTCGTTGAATGAACTTGCCATTTGTCATTTCCCACTTAGCGCACCCTGGTAGTGCTTCTACCTGCGTTGTAGTGCACCTAGCCAGTGTAATCTCTGCATTTCAGTGCAGACAGCTAGTGGAGCCTCTGAATTGATCCTGAATTGACTGTTTCTGAGTGGATTTTGGTGGAGAGCTTCTGGGAGAAGCTGTCTTTGGTTGACCTTGTTCCTTTAGGGGTAGGAACAACTCATTTAGGGACTTTGGATCCCTTGGATTATGGACATTTCATGCTCAATGCTGTAAGGCACAAAAATGTCTATAACACTCATGCACTTCACCAGGGTAAAGATGATGAGCCTCCCATTTTTCATCTGCAAAAACATTGAGAAGATGAAGAAATTCATGCATTGCAAGACCCCACGACAACAGCTAAACAGTGTCTATCATTTTGCTCTCATTCGGATTTTGGTGGACTATCAGTTCGGATTGCAGGGTATTGCTTGGGAGGACTTCATCTCTCGTGATTTCTTCAGCGCTCCACCGGTGATATCAAAGGCAGAGCATGAGGTGGGACGTCCTTCACATTAGTTTGAGCTTGAGATGGGAAGCCCTCCACATCAATTTGATAGCCATGAGACTACCACCATGCCAGTATACATCACATATCAGAGAGGCTATCCGAAAGGCACCAGACCTTTGTTTGCAGCAGCAAAGCGAGCATTATCTCCACTCGGGGTGGAAGGGGCCTCGCTTCCTACATCGAAAACACAGGTACATGACAAGGGCAAGAAGCCCAAGCACGAGGAGGGGCCTTCAGGTGTGCCATCAGGTGAGCAAGAGACTGAGTTTGTTCTCCTCCAGGATTATGAGACGGATGCAGAACCTACAAATGCTGAGCTGGGAGAGATCATTCAGGAGCAACAATCCGTGATTGAGAAACTATCCCTAGACTTGGATAGGGCCAAGTGGAACATGTAGTATCTAGAGCAGAGGAATAAGCAACTTGAGGATCGACTAGCCGAGATAGAGTTGCAAATGATCAAGGAAAACCAGCGACACATCCTAGCAGCGCAAGGTAGACTAATGGAGCAAAGAGACGAAGACCGTGAGTATGTGCTAGAGAAAAAGAACGTTCAATTGGAGCAACGGTTGGACAAAGCAAACAGGGAGAAAGACATGCTGAGGCGCATGACTCATCACTACCAGGCACGCAACATGAGTTCCAAAGCAAGAATCAGGAGCCTAAAGGCAAAATTGAGCAAAGCGACAAAAGAGGCAAAGGAGACAAAGGAGCAATATCGGCTTCGAATCTTGGCTGAGGCTTCTTTGGCCCAGAAAAGGACTTCATAGAGAACCTCCAGCCCAAATTTCAAGGAATTTGGGAAAATTTTGGTCACAAGAAAATTTTTTGGGCACAAAATAGGAAATTTCTTCCTGTGCGCTGCGCCACTGGCGCGACTCTAAAATTCTAGAACTCAAATCGAGGAACATCGTGCATATTTGCATTCAGCATCAAAAAATACATCTACTGGTGTCCGAGCTAGAAATTTTGACAAGTTTTGGGTCTCCTAAACGTAAAAAAACACCCAAAAATGGCCTCTCTGCCACTTTTTGGACACACAAAAAGTAGTCTTGGGAGAAAGAAGTTTTGAAGGGGAAAATGAGCTTAAAATTTAGAAATTCTAGTTGGGCTAGAAAGTAGACAGGACAAGATTTCTAACAAGCCCACTTGGGCACATTTTGGACACCTACAAGTGCCCCAAACCAGGCTCCAAAATGGTGCGATGCACAGGGAATTTGGCATGGCACATATGGGAAGAAGCGGCCAAATTGCTTCCGTTTCGCGAAATTTCGAGTCGCAACTTCTCCAAGTGAGCCCGGTCATCTGCTATTCGGTTTTTTGGAACCAAGGACACCTTTTAAAGAATTTTCTCTCCAGATGGGCATCTATCGAAGTGGAAAAGAATGCAAAGGGTCACCACAGCCAAATGTCATGCTTGAGAGTGTTGCACCTGTAGCTGATGGTGGGCTCTCCATATCTTTTTCGAAATGATTTGAGTAACCTCCCAACCCCTGGGTGTTCCATCTCTTCTCCACACTTTCTATATATTGTATGCAAGTTATTTGCAAAGGGTTGGCTGGCTTGTAACTTCTGAGAGACTATGGGAAAGAAACTCTATTTTTGCACTGTGTATTTTGACAAAGAGTTTAATGAAAGGAAGCGGCTTTGTTTCATGAGGTTCTTGTGGTTGTGAGTGTAGAAAATGTGTTCTTATGTTCCATATGTATCTTGTTATGTTTCGTAATTCATTTTGTGTTTCATTTCAGTGAAATTTTCTAAGTTAGATTAGGTAGAATTCAATTTATATTGCTCCGCCTGTGGGAAAATTTCATGTGCAGTGTTATTCTTCTGTTGAAAAGGATTCATGCGACCATGCCTTTTTCACTATCTTCGGCAATCTTCCATTCCGCGTCACCTTAAGTTGAAATTGTTGTGCTTCCCGCCTACCTTGCCTCACGGAATAATATGTGCCTTCATTCTCAATTCTCTGTTCTTTGCTAAGCGCCAGTCCCATATACATCTCATAAGTTCAGTCACTTTGAAAATCTTTTCCAAAACCCCTTTTCACTTACTAGCCTAAGGTAAATATCGCATTGCAAGTCATCTCATACCATTTTTCTTATCCATTCGTTGAGTGTGACTCGGAGAGAGCCCTCTCCTGCTCTCGTAGGGCTAGCTACGAGACTGAGCGTTGTTTGTGGTTACCCTAATTTTTTCCTTCTTCAGCGTAAGGCAGATTTAGGTGCTAACGTAGTGGCGACTCCACTGGGGACGAGTTGAAAATCAAATCCCCTTGTTTCATAAGAATTCTAGGCTTCCAGATGATGAGCTTAGTATTGGAAAGGCTGAGTAAGTTTGTTGTGTCCCGTAATTCTTCTCAAAAGCATGCTGACTTCAAGACGATACACCAGAGAAAATCTGGACCTGGACCCTCCTCACATTTATGAAAATCAAAATTTGATCCCAAGACTCCTTCGTCAATAAAGCACCTTCACTCCCGTATTCAAATCCCCCTCATGTCCTGATATTTTTGAGTATCTTGAAGAGCTTGAGTTTGACGAGCGATTTGAGATATCACTATTTGAATCTAAATCCGAAAAGGTTGTTGATTACACTGTTCCCGATCCGCAATTTCTTCTAGACCTTGAGATGAAAAGAGATAATAGATTAATTGATAACTACATCACCACACAGCCCCAAACTCCTAGTGCAAGCTCCTTGCAAACTGTGCACACTCCTCCAACACCTCCAAGGCGAAATCCACCAAGAATGATGGCTGCCCATTTTTCTCCTCTTGTTCTACCCCAAGTCCTAGATGGCATGCCAAATGACTATCAAAGTAAAATCCGATTTTTTGATGGCACTCCTAACAGTATTACAGCTCAACAACATGTGGATAAAATGGCAAATCTCTATGAACTTAATGAGATCGATGCAGAGAACGTGGCAATGAGGCTCTTTGTACAAACATTTGCAGGTGATGTGAGGAAATGGTTCGGAGGTTTGACGGCTGCAAGTATCACCACCTTGGCTGAGCTACAAAGACAATTTTTGAATAGGTGGGAAGTAAAAAAGAATCCCCTTCAAATTCTAGCTGAGTATGAACAAATCAAGCAGAATTCCTGTGAGTCAGTCCAAGATTATTGTGTTAGATTTAATGCAGACTACAATGATATCCCAGACCATCTAATGCCACCGGTGGGACTAGCAATGATGAAGTTTCCGGATGGTTTTGATGCTGACATGGCGTACCAATTATGAGAGAGAGAACCGACTACAATGGAAGATATGCAGAAAATTGCAGTCAGCGTTGAGGCTAACCTGTTGTCCAAAAAAGCAAGAGCGAAAGTAGAGAAGAAAACCACGGTGAAAGAAGAATCTTCTTCAATGGATCAGCTACTCAAGAACGTAGAATAGATGCTCAAAAGGGTAAAACTTGACAAGCCAGAGCCACAAGTTAGGAATCCTAACTTTCATGGCCAACAACAGCCACAATATACAATTAGACAAAGAGACCAGTGGAATCAGGAGCAGACAGCACAACAGCCGATACAAACACCTTTGCAGCAGAATTTTGTACATGGACCGGAATCAAATGAGGAAGGGAATGTAATAAGCAAGAAAACCATCTCTTTACTCCATATGAGCTGCCTACTTACATCACCGAAGAAGAAGAATGCGCAGTGAATTCAACTACACACCAAGACACCGATTTTATCCTAGCTAACGAAACTGTGTTGGAAGAAGAGTCAGAAGAATATCGAAGGGGTATATGAATGCTTTGTCCACACAAAAATAGTGATATTCCCTTCGAAACAGAGATGTACCTACTAAACCAATTCAGAAAAAGAAGGAGGATGAAACAACAAAGAAGGATCTATCAGCTGCACAAAGAAAGGGAAAGGAGGCGGTTGTTCCAGAGAGCAGCAAATCGAAATCAGTAGAACAATCACAGCAACCAGCCACCTCAAAGGACAAGGAAAGGAAAGAGATCCTAGTCAAAGAGGTAGAAAGAACTCCCACTTTCAGCCTAGAGAATGAGATTTCTAAGCTAAAGGTATCCATCCCTTTCACTAAAATCATGAAGAACAACAACTATAGAGGACAAATTTCTAAATTGTTAAACTTGGACCCAGTGTCTGACATTGTAAACGTGGAAGATGATCAGCCTGAAATGATTTTTGGGCCAGCGAAAAATGGTGAGTCTCCTGAGAGCGAAGTTCCACCCTCTATAGCAGTTTACGATTGCATGACTTTCTGCTACATAATGCCATGTTCGATTCTGGAGCCTCTCATAATCTCATGCCCAAGGCTATCATGGATAAGCTTGGTCTGGACATCACCTGCCAATATCATGATCTCTACTCATTCGACTGCAGTAGATTAAGGTGCATAGGGCTCATCAAAGACTTAGTCGTGAGTCTAGATCAGCTTCCTATGAAAAATGTTCTGATGGATGTAGTGGTAGCGGACATTTCTCCAAGGTTTGGTATGCCTCTTTCCAGGTCTTGGGTGGAAAAATTGAAGGGGACACTACAACTGGATTTCTCCTATGCGAGAATCCCAGTGTTTTGACAAATGAGAAAATTATATCAGGAACAAAAGATGAAGTATATGATCACAAGCAAGGAGAAACCAATAAATCATCCTATAAACTCTGTACATACAAATTTAGAGTCTTTTGTTTTATTTTCAGATAGTTTAAATGAAATAGATAGTCAGATAGTAGAAGCAGATGACATTCCAGAGGTAACAGAAAATTTTAGAGAGATTTTGAAGAAAGAAAGACAAGAAAAGAAACAAAATTATTGGGCAATCAGTTGGAAACGATGGACAACAAAAAAAATTTCAGCACTTGCAAGAAGAAGAAGAAGGCTTATGGACCATGGATTTTGATGGAGCAGTAGGGAATGATGGAGTTGGTATTGGTATTTGGGTACGCAGTCCTTTCTCCGCTCCAAACATAGTACCTAGCAGTGTGAGAGTTTGCTCCTACAAGCTAGCCTTCGAATGTTCCAACAATGAAGCCGAATATGAAGCTCTGATTGCTGGCCTGAAGATTCTTAGAAAGCTGAATGCAAAGAGGATTTCAGTATATGGCGACTCCAAGTTGGTGATAAAACAGGTCAAAGGTGAGTACCAAGAAAAACATCCTAGGATGTGGGCCTATCGTAATGCAGTTTTGGACATCTTGAAGCTATTTTCCGAATACACCTTGACATGTGTGCCATGAATACAAAATAGTATTGTTGATGCTCCTGCCAAGGCAGTGAGTAGCTTGAAGATCCCCATGAACTCCAGCAATGAGTTTGAAATCCATGTCACGCACCGTCAAACCATTCCAGACAATCAATGACATTGTCAAGTGTTCCAAGATGATGAGGAGATTAAGGATTTTTTGCTCAACAAAGGCAAGTTCAAAGAAACCTTACTCGATGTGGAAAACGATGAGAACAAAGGGAATGGTACAGAAGAAGTACAAATCAATCAAATGGACGTATTGCAGCTAAAGAACAACATCATTCCTAAAGGCTTGATACCTCTAGAAGAACTTTTTGATCATGATGATGTAGCCCGCAAGCCAACTTTGCAGCCCACGGAGAAAGGTGTAGAAGAAGTCAACATCGGTACAACGGCAAATCCAAAATTCGTAAAATTGTCGAAGGCACTACCACCAAAGATCAAGGAAAAATATATCAGTTTGATGGCTTCATTTTCAGATGTATTTGCTTGGGATTATTCTGATTTAAATTCCTATGATACGAACATCATTTAGCACACCATACCTATCAAGCCCAATCAGAAACCATTTAGACAAAAGCTGAGAAGGATCAATCCAAAGTTGCTGCCATCCATCGAAAAGGAGGTAAATAGGTTGTACAAGTCATTTATCATTGTGCCTATCAGATTTTCAAATTGGATATCTAACTTAGTTCCTGTACGAAAGAAGACCGGTGAGATCTGCCTATGCATTGATTTCAGAAATTTAAATAAGGTCTCATTGAAGGACAACTATCCGCTACCTAAGATGGACCATATACTTCAGAGAGTAGTGGGGGCATCTTGTATGTCGCTGCTCGATGGTTATTCTGGGTATAACCAAATTTCAGTCCATGAAGATGATAGGGATAAGACAACATTCACAACTCCATGGGGGACATTTCACTATGCCAATATGCCATTCGGTTTGAAGAATGCAGGTGCCACATTTCAGCGTGCAATGGACTTGGCATTTGCAAATGAGAAGGATGTGTTTTTGGTGGTGTACTTGGATGACTTGACGGTGTTTTCAAAATCTGATGAAGAGCACATGCATCACCTAAAAATTTTCTTTCAAAAATGCAAGAAATATCGTTTATCGTTGAATCCTAAGAAGAGATTGTTTGCCATGGAGGAAGGAAAATTACTTGGGAATATCATCTCAAAAGATGGCATCCGCATGGACCTAGAACCTGTCCAAGCAATTCAGCAAATCGATCTACCTAGGAACAAAAAGGAGATACAGTCATTTAATGGTAAGATGAATTTTCTGCGTCGCTTTGTGCCCAATCTTGCGGAACACTTGAAAGAAATGACCAACATGCTTAACAAGGACAGCTAGGTGAAATGGATAGATGAGGCTGTAAAATCTTTCAACTTGGTCAATTGGCCCTCTCTTTAGCTCCAGTTCTAGTCAGCCCGAATTATACTCAAGATTTCATATTGTTTTCATTTGCTTCTGAGCACACTATGGCAGCGGTACTATTGCAGAAGAGGGATGATCATGAAAGACCCATTGCATTCTTCAGCAGGGCTATAAGGGATGCAACTTTGAAATACAACATCATTGAGAAGCAAGCTCTGGAATTGGTAAAGGCACTGAAGGATTTCTGGGTGTATATCTTACATTCTCACATTCTGGCATATGTTCCTAATACTGTTGCGAAAGATGTTTTAGTGCAGACTGATCCGGAAGGGAGAAGAGGCAAATGAATCATGGCCTTGCCAGAATACGATGTGGAGATAAAGCCTATAAAGCTGGTTAAAGGACAAGGATTGGCGAAGCTAATGGCTGAGTCAAATTTGAATGCAATGGACATAAATCTGATCGCCGCCATGTTCGATGAGAATGATGATGGAACTTCAGTTCAGGTATCCAAAATGTTTGCTTTGTCCCCATGGTATTCTGATATAATCTATGTGCTGAAAAATCTATCACCACCACCCAGCATGGCTAGAAATAAAGCGAGAACACTTAAATTTAAATCTGCCAAGTTTTGTATCTTGAATTCTGCACTATATTGGAAAGATCCTGGTGGCATTTTTCCAAATTTTCTGGTTGAAGAGGAGGCAAAGAAAGTCATGGAGGACTTCCACGGAGGAGAGTGTGGTGGACATCTTTTTTGGAAGTCAACAGCGAAAAAAAATTTTGAGAGCGGGGTACTACTGGCCTACACTGTTTGCTGATGTGCATAAGATGGTAAAGCGCTGTCATAAGTGTCAAATTTTCGAAGGAAAACAGAAACTCCAGCCTTTTCCACTCAAACCTATCGAAGTGAGCACTCCATTCCAGCAGTGGGGGTTGGATTTCATTGGGGAAATTCATCTCGCATATTCTGAACAGCATAGGTGGATCCTTACAGCGACAGACTACTTCACAAAGTGGATTGAGGCAGCACCTACCAGACAAGCGGCGGACATGGTAATCATCAAATTTCTTGAAAATAACATCTTGCCTTGCTTTGGTTGTCCAAACAAAATAATCACTGATAATGCAACAGCCTTTAAATCGAAAAGGATGGTAGAATTTTGTCACAAATATCACATAATTTTGGGTCATTCAACTGCCTATCATCTGCAAGGAAATGGATTGGCAGAATCTTTGAATAAATCTTTGGTCAACATCATCAAGAAGCTGCTAGAAATTAATAAAAAGAGCTAGAACAAGAGGTTGGTCTATGCACTTTGGGTAGATCGAGTCAGTTAGAAAAAGTCTATTGGTATGTCATCATTTGAGCTGGTTTATGGAGTGGACACAGTATTTCCCGCTTCTCTTGCTGCCCCGGTGGTCAAACTTCTTCAGGAAGCCAGCAGTGAGGAAGATCCCATGCAAAGAAGGCTGAATCAAATGATCCACTTGCAGCAAACAAGAGAGGAAGTTTTGAAAACCACATCCAAGTTGCAGGAGAAGATAAATAAAATCTATGACAGAAAAGGAAAAGCGGACAAATTTCAGTTGGATGATGCGGTACTGAAGTGGGATGCAAGGAATGAAGAGAAAGGCAAGCATGGAAAGTTTGAAAATATGTGGAAAGGCCCTTTCAAGATCGCAGCATACAGGGATGAAAATGCCTTTCTTCTTAAAGAAATGAATGGGGAAGACTATCCTGGAGGGTCGATCAATGGTCGACTGCTCAAGCGGTATCATTGTTGATCTATTAACACTACTTCCACTGTCATTGTAAATATCATTTTTATTTCAGTTTGGTTTCAGTATGTACAATGAGTTTTTGAGTTATTCCAATTGTCAAGTTTGAGTCAATTTCTTGGTTACTTCAGTTTTGTAAATAAGTCAAAGTCTTGTGCTGTTTATCAAATGATGACTCCATAGCCCAATGGAAAAAGAGGCACTGTATAGCTCCTCCAGAGATCTGCTATTCTTGGCACCTCCAAGGAGCTACCATCCCCCATTGGAGCCCATGTTAGAGTCGGTCTGGTCAGCCCTCCGTCAGACATCAAAGCTCTTTGTACATTTCAATTTTAGGTGTCCCGCTCCATCCACGAAGCTGCATTTCGCTAGGGACATGCCATGATCTGATGGAGAAAGTGATGCTACTCATTTCCCCTCATGTATGGCCCCTTCTGGTTCAGGTATTGGTCCATAATCACTGAAGTTCATGATAGTCAAGGTCTGGTCATATGACAGGACAAAGTCATTTTTGTTGTTGGGTCTAGGAAATCATCAATAAGGTCTTTGAAAAAACATGTCCAGAACATGTTATGCAGGCCAGAGGGAGATCTTATATACCTACAGTGCAGAAAGCTTCATCATCACCATAATACACATCGACTCTTCTTCAAAACTCTATTTTGAAGAAAAGTCAAACAAGGTCAACTATGACAAAATTTTCCAAAAATCGACATTTGACATTTTCAGATGCAGTCATGGATTTCAAAGCCAGAAGCTCAGTCACACAATCCCCACAAAGAAATGCCAAATTTTTTATCATGAGAGCCAAAATTTCAAAGAAAAAGGAAAAACAGAGTGTTTTAAAAGTCAATGAAAAGTGAAAAACACAAACATTAGAAAGTGGGTCTTCAAAGAGGAAAAAATTAAACCCAACTCTCTCAAAGCCTATATATATTTGTTTTGGCCCAAGACTAAGTCATTGTGTTGTGAAAAAAGTTGAGAGAGGCATTGTTGAAGAAAGGAGAGATAAGGAAGTGGAATTCGAGCAAGGAGAGCAGACTTCTAGGTGGCACGGTGCAATGGGCAAAGCGCACGGCGCACAGGCCTGTGAGCCTAAGAATGCACC
This sequence comes from Pinus tabuliformis, assembly GCA_031772625.1. Classification (NCBI taxonomy): domain Eukaryota; kingdom Viridiplantae; phylum Streptophyta; class Pinopsida; order Pinales; family Pinaceae; genus Pinus; species Pinus tabuliformis. Next base: position 535,354,924 of record CM062820.1, read on the forward strand.
GAATCGCCCAAAAATTTTGGAATTGGCTCTTAAAATTGCAAAAGTGCCCATAAATCTTTTCACCACTGATCCTAAGCTTAAAGAAAAATATGATGTTGGTGACCATGAGACCAAAAACAATTTTTTTTAATCAAACACAAAAATGACACAAAAGGGTAAAAAAGCTAGGGTTTTTGCTACAGTAACACAATTGCTAAACAAGCTCCTACCTTGCCTTCATCAGCTGATTTCCCTGGAGCATTTTCCCTTGATAGTTACCCTAGCTACATTGCAATCATATCCCTTTGTCCCCTTTACTCATATAGCTCAAAAGTTACTTAACCCTACCCCATCAAAAACACAACCCAAACACTCCCAAATCCATGATAAATTTGCCCTTTAAACCACTATTCCCCTTTTCATCATCCCCCTCCTAACACTCCCCTATTTTATTGTGCCCTTGGTAATAGATTTTCAGAGCATTCATCAGTGTGATTGAATCCAAATGGCAACACTAAAACTTAGGGTACAAGCAACAATGATGGCAAGAAAAAATTCATCAGATTATGAGGGGGATACACACAGTGACACATCTTCACGAGAGAGGGCCCATAGGAGACATCACGGAGTGGCAAACATCTCAGAGATGAGCCCAACACCCTCACAGAGCTACAGGCATGCCCACTTGCCATGTCTTGTTTCCAGCACTTGGCATGTTATGAATTTTTCCAAAGGGTGGCAAATGTCAGAGTACATCATGAGTTGGTCCACATTTTCGCACTTCATCTACAGGCAGGCCAATCTGTCCTAGCTGGGGTCACTTTCACCTTGACACTGGAGGCTATATCAATGCAAACAGGGATACCTAACATTGGGCAGCGGTGGCATAAGAAAAACAAGGTGGAGAGGCATCACTATGAGCCCTACATCAAGAACAGCTGCTTAAGCCAACTCACTAGAGTCTTTCCTTTCATATTTTTGAGGGAGGAGTATGCCCCACTCATGAGATTGATCATGAAATATTTCAGTTGCGAGGGGAAGTTTTCTCGCCTTTATGCTTATCACATCGGCTTTCTCATGCACTTCACCAGGGTAAAGATGACGAGCCTCCCATTTTTCATCTGCAACAACATTGAGAAGATGAAGAAATTCATGCAGTGCAAGACCCCAAAACAGTAGCGAAATAGTGTCTATCATTCTGCTCTCATCCGGATTTTGGTGGACTATCAGTTGGCATTGCAGGGTATTGCATGGGAGGACTTCATCTCCCGTGATTTCTTCAGAGCTCCACCGGTGCTATCAGAGGCAGAGCATGAGGTGGTAGGTCCTTCACATCAGTTTGAGCCTGAGATGGGAAGCCCTCCACATCAATTTGATAGCCATGAGACTGCCACCATGCCAGTATACATCACATATCAAAGAGGCTATCTGAAAGGCACCAAACCTTTGTTTGCAGTAGCAAAGCGAGTGTTATCTCCACCCAGGGTGGAAGGGGACTCGCTTCCTACATCGACAACACGTGTACATGACAAGGGCAAGAAGCCCAAGCACAAGGAGGGGCCTCCAGATGTGCCATCAGGTGAACAAGAGACTAAGTTTGTTCTCCTCCAGGATTATGAGATGGATGCAGAACCTACAAATGCTGAGCTGGGAGAGATCATTCAGGAGAAGTAATACGCGATTAAGAAACTATCGCTAGACTTGGATAGGGCCGAGTGGAATGTGCATTATCTAGAGTAGAGGAACAAGCAACTTGAGGATCGACTAGCAGAGATAGAATTGCAAATGATCAAGGAAAACCGGTGACACATCCTAGCAGCGCAAGGTAGACCTATGGAGTAAAGAGACAAAGACTATGAGTATGTGCTAGAGAAAGTGAATGTTCACTTGGAGTAGCGGTTGGACAAAGCAAACATGGAGAAAGACATGCTGAGGCGCATGACTCATCACTACCAGGCATGACACATGAGTTCCAAAGCAAGAATCAGGAGCCTAAAGGCAAAATTGAGCAAAGCGACAAAAGAGGCAAAGGAGGCAAAGGAGAAACATTGGCTTCGAATATTGGCTGAGGCTTCCTTGGCCCAGCCAAACACTTCATAGGGAACCTCCAGCCCAAATTTCAAGGAATTTGGGCAAATTTTGGTCACAGGAAATTTTTTTGGGCACAAAACAGGAAATTTCTCCTTGTGCGCCGCACCACTGGCGCGATGCTAAAAATATAGAACTCAGATCGAAGAACGAGGTACATATTTGGATTCATCATTGAAAAATACATCTACTAGTGTCTAGGCTAGAAATTTTGAGAAGTTTTGGGTCTCCTAAAGGGCAAAAAAACCCCAAAAATGGCCTCTCTGCCACTTTTTGGACACACAAAAAGCAGTCTTGGGAGAAAGAAGTTTTGTAGGGGAAAATGAGCTTCAAATTCAAAAATTCCAGTTGAGTTGGAAAGTAGAGAGGACAGGCTTTCCAAAAATCCCACTTGGGAAAATTTTGGACACCTGAAAGTGCCCCAAAATAGGCTCCAAAATGGCACGATGCACAAGGAATTTGGCGCGGCGCACAAGGGAAAAAACGGCCAAATTGCTCGCGTTTCACGAAATTTCAGGTCGCGACTTCTCCAAGTTGGCCCGTTCTTCTACTCTTCTATTTTTTGGCACCAAGGACGCATTTTAAAGAATTTTCTCTCCATATGGGCATCTATCCAAGTGGCAAAGAATGCAAAGGGTCACCACAACCAAATGTCATGCTTGAAAGCACTGCACCTGTAGCTGATGGTTGGCTCTCCATCTCCTTTTCGAAATGATTTGAGTAACTTCCCAACCCCTGGGCGTTCCATCTCTTCTCTACACTTTCTATATATTATATGCAAGTTATTTGCAAAGGGTTGGCTGGCTTGTAACTTCTGAGAGATTGTGGGAAAGAAACTCTGTTTCTGCACTGTGTATTTTGACCAAGAGTTTAATGAAAGGCAACGACTCTGTTTCATGAGGTTCTTGTGGTTGTGAGTGTAGAAAATGTTTTCTTATGTTCCATATGTATCTTGTTATGTTTCATAATTCATTTCATGTTTCATTTCAGTGAAATTTTCTAAGTGAGATTAGGTAGAATTCAATTTATATTGCTCTGCCTGTGGGAAAATTTCATGTGCAGTGTTATTCTTCTCTTGAAAAGGATTCATGTGACCATGCCCTTTTCACTATCTTCGGCAATATTTCCATTCCGCGTCACCTTAAGTTGAAATTGCTGCGCTTCCCGTCTACCTTGCCTCACGGAATAATATGTGCCTTCATTCCCAATTCTCTATTCTTTGCTAAGCGCCAGTCCCATATACATCTCATAAGTTCAGTCACTTTGAAAATCTTTTCCAAAACCCCTTTTCACTTACTAGCCTAAGGTAAATATCACATTGCAAGTCATCTTAGACCATTTTTCTTATCCATTCGCTGAGTGTGACTCAGAGAGAGCCCTCTCCTGCTCTCATAGGGCTAGCTACGAGACTGAGGGTGGTTTGTGGTTACCCTAATTTTTTCCTTCTTCAACCTAAGGCAGATTTAGGTGCTAATAGTCTAGAATAGCTGTAAAGTTATGAGTAGATATTTGTAGATCTATACGCGGGTTCGCTTTGGTAAAAGCACATATACACACTGGTTCGACTCATTAGAGTAGTGTTTACATTATGAAACATGATACTCCAGTTGGTTCTAGTGGTTGTTGCAGAGTTATGGGTTCTACTCTGTGTTTTGGTGGCTGTGTTTTCATGACAGGATTTTAGTGATTCAGTTATGGGTGATTCCAAGATTGACGATTGACTATTCAATTATTGGTTAAGGCAATGGTTGTATTACAGTGGTGATTGATTTTGAGCTTCAATGTTTTTGATGGGACCAATATTGAAATTGGATGAAACGTGGCCTTGAGATTATGGTGTTGTGTTCTAGGAGTATCCACTCTGAAAATTTATGAAACGTGGTCCCTAGAGGAAGAGAGAAGGTCGTAGCCTTCTATAGGCTAGCACCTACATACTGGTAACCTGTCATCCAGTACAAGAGCTAGGGGGTTGGAGATCCCTTCCTGTAGTATATGGAAAACGAGTGAAGGTTGGAGCCTTTAGTGGATCGACGCCTACGTACTAGTAAATAGATCAACTAGTACAAGGGCCAGGGGGTTGTAGCTCCCTTCCAGTAGTAGCTGGAGAACGAGAGAAGGTTGTAGCCTTCTGCAGGTTGGTTCCTACATACTGGTATGAGTCTGTGCCAGTACAAGATTGTAAAAAGGATTTTCTTATATTAAAATGAATATAGCAGCAGGTGGCTTTTGTCCCGCATTGGGTTTCCACCTTATATCTTGGTGGTCATGGGTGTTCCTTATGTGTGATAATCTATTCTATTTTTAATGCATGTGGTTACTGTTTATATGGTTAATGAAGTAAGGATTCACTTATTAAAGATCAAGATATGATGAATTAACTAAATCATATGTTTGCTATATATATGCTAGTTTCCTTAATCATAGTTGTGCGTGCACGTGGGTTACCTTCATTGAAGTATTGTATATGAATTTGAGTATGCAAAACCAAAAATATTATTAACTTGAATAATATTGATTCACCCCCCCCCCCCCCCCCCCCTCTTAGTATTATTTCCAACAAAATATTGTATATAGATATGTAGGGTTCTTGCTACACACCAAACACTTAATATATTAGAAGCAATAGATCTCGTTATACAATATAGAATCACAAGAAGAAGCTTAAATAAAATGAAAATCCACTTAGCTCTTGCCAATTTAGGAATGGTGGGTCCTTGCTAATCTAGGTAGGAAGGCTACTAAGTTACAAAAGTACTAGCATAATTGTACTAAAGGTCAAAATAAGACTTTCATTCAAAAAAGAATGTCACTAGAGTTAGAATGTTCACATCCAATCCATAACATAGTCTTATAGTATTGGAAAAAGAATTAATACAGACCTTCTTTCAAAGACTCAAGATTACAAAAACATATCTCCTCTATGCTAAATCCAATGAAGGATTTGATATATAATTTATAAGAAGAACCAACTCCTCTGATCTCATGGATGAGAGGAACAAATAGCTAGATTGTTATCTCAGAACTGATTGACCATGAATAAATTTTAAGCAATATCTATATCGAGGGGTCTAATATCATCATTAGTTGTCAAATTCTTCATCACAATATCCATGAATAAATAATTTTACTTGGTTGAATCGAAACAATTGACCTAATCCTCATGAGTGGGATGGTAAAAAACTAATTACTCTAATGCTCAGCTGGCAACCAATCCATTTTTATCATATGACCAAATTTAAAAGTGTTGATATAACTGTGGGATTTTAGATGCTATAATAACACAAGGCTAATATTTTTTCATTAGAAAAGATATCGTCTAAACTTCCTATTACCATTATTAAGAACTCAGGAAATAACGAAATAAAGAACTCATTTTACCTTGAGTATTTGGAAAAAGATTAAGGTCTAATGTTATGATTATGAATAGTATTAGGGTTGGATTGAGGTACTATGTTAAGGTATAGGTAGAAAAATAATAGCTTATCAACCAACAAAAGAGGAAAAAAAGGGTTCAACTGCCCCCCGGCCAAGGATTTTGTTAACATTGGCTAAACTATAGAAGAAGGTCCTGAATTTCGAGAGAGTCAGTCTTCCTTAACCAAGATGTTGAGCCCTGAATCCATAATGCTACTTCCTTTATTTTTCAATTGTGCAGATGTAAACATTTTCTTGATATGCTTATTGATTTTACTATTATCTTCTTGTAACTCCTTAATATCCTCCTATAATCTCTTAATTTTCTTCTTCGATTGCTTATTCTTACTTTATATACACATAGTTAGGAATTTTAATTGAATTAATTCCTATTTTAATCTCCTAAGCTTCTGGCCTTTCTTATTTAGCTTCGTCTCTATCAAATTTCTAATGTTAAATTTTGTTGATGAGTCTTGAAGTTCATTATAAGAAGGGTTACGAAATCTTCGAATTGGAACTCTAAGAGCTTACATATTATCTTCTTGTTCACCTACCAAGGAAAATTAAAATTGTCTTGGTCCTCCAAATAGCATCCTCGGGACACCAATGTTTTTATATCTAGTTAGTTTGAGGAACAATTTGTGGAGAGAGTCTTGGCCCTCGATTTTTTATTTATTGACAAATTTGAAGAGTTCATTGGTAGGACTACTGTCCTCTCAATCTGTTTCCAAAATGATTACATATTATCTAGTTTCTTCGTGCCATGTTATCAAATTATTCTTCGTGCCATGTTACTTTTTCATATTTCTAGTGATCCTTTAACTAGGAAGGGGATGATCAGAGGGTGATTATTTGAAGATTATTTCATGTTTTTTTCCTCCTTAGTTTCCTTACATGGAGATTAATACTTTTAGCTTTCAAGGAACCAAAGTTTTCATCATGATTCTTTTTTCCATTATTATCAAGTGTGACCTTACTTTGTTCTTGTGTTTCTCCCCTAGGTACAAAGTTAACAAGCATGTTTAATTCCAAGAAGGTATCCCAAGTGCTCCATATCTTGTGAAATTAAGCTTCTGTAAGTAATTTGGTAAACCCTTGGTGATAATGGTCACCCTTATGTTTTTGTTGTTACATTTGACCATGATTGACATATTTACCAAAATCTACCAAAGATAATAAGGGAAATTTATCAAATTACCAAACTTGAAGTGCAACAAAATTCTTACATACATTGGAAAGTGAAAGTGTGCCTACCCTCACATCATATTAATATTTGTGATACCACCAAAAATTCATGTCATTCGTCCTTTGCCTAGGTTTGTGGGACATCATTCATCCAATTTACATTGTGGTATTTGTGCTTGAGGAAACAATTATAGATTTTTGGTTCAAGTGGTAGTTTCATCCACTGCCTCTCCCCAGTCATGGGAAGGTTACTGGGTTTGGCTACAACTTCTTCCATGATTTGGAGGTTTTAGTTACCCACTTTCACCATCCATTCACCAAAACCCCGTTCGAACTATGATGCGAATTTGTCATCAAATCCCTAAAATTTAGCGAAGAAGCTAGGCCAATTTATTCCTTTATTTAATTTCAATCTCGAATGGTATTTGGGAATAATTTAGAGGACCCAACTAGAGATTCTCTCATGGTTTTCAATTACCATCTTTAATGATATCATTTACAAAAACAACCTACCCTTCCTTCAATGAAAATACTAGCCGAAAAATACACCAGTCGAGAGAGGACATGGGAGTTGGTTAAAGGTCAGAATGAGGTCAAAGCTATAGAGGTATGATTTCTCTAAATAAAAGAGGGTCCTCTAACTCATTCTATATTCTCTGAAATAATTTCAGTAAGGTTTTTTGAAGGCCTTAGGACAACTAGTCTAATGACAATATGCAGTGGTAAAGAAAATATAGTACAATAGAATAGAGAGAAATACATAGTATTACAAAATCTTCGTGTCAAAAAAGGGAAACCATTATTTCAATTGCACAAGATCATCATAAGGACATATGGCCACATTAAATAATACGTGACATTCATCCAACAATGACATCATTAATTTATGATTATTTTTTGCGACGATAAGGAGGGTGGGATATGAATATAATGCATAGATCATGATTTATATATGGGATGTGTAGGAGAAATAATAGAAAGGCTTTAGGATCATAATGTATGGTTACATATTATAGTATTATGATTAAAATGAGTGATAAATATATGATTAAAGGTACCCAAAGCAATGCTTTTTTAATAGTAATACCTATCATTCTTGATAGACCAATAGAAATTTTAAAGGCACTTTACCTAAAAAAATGTTACCTTGTGAAAAATTTAACTCATATTACACATGCATTAATATGATTGAGAATTTTTTGTTTCGTAGATTTGATCTTACGAGAGATTTGGTTGAGACAAGAAGGATTGAATTAAGAAAAGCGTGTCGATAGAAATCACATAAGAGAATTTTTTAGCCGACGCATTTTGAACCAACAAGTGTGGTTCATCTTCAGGACTAGATGAGGAGACAAGGCTTTAATAGAGAGAAATCTAGAGACCATAATTTCAAGTAATGGCTATATTTGAACAATAATATTTAGATTATGATATTTTTTAATTAATATATTAAAAACTAACAGAAATAAAATAAACTAATATATATATATATATATATATATATATATATATATATATATTCAAATCAAATTAATAAATAAATAAAATAGGGTCAAAAATAAAATATGGGGTTAAGGCCCATTAAAAAAAAAACAAAAATACTAAAAGGAGATAAGAACAAATAGGATGATAAAATACTTAAGAAAACACGGAGGATCAAGAATATAAACTCTAATGGAGAATAAACTCAAAACAAATACTATAAAAAGGACACAAATACCTACATAGATCAATCAACAAAAAAATTAAATCCCACAAAGGAGCCTAAAAATCTATCAGTAGATGATAGCGACTCAACTTCTACTAATAATCCAACCATCGTCTCTATTCAAATTATTGGGTCTTTTTTTTTATTTCTAGGGCCTCCCTGAATTTATGGGGATGGAAATCACTAACCCTAGCAAAGAATTTTGCCTCCTTAATGCATATGGGATGCTTATATTTATCTACATTATTTGTCAAAGAAAAGGAGTAGGTCGTGCCATACTTGATGTCAGTGGCATGCTCACGAATCCTTTGATTAACCGAATGATGGGTGTCACCAACTAAGGGAGTCACATAAGAGCATGGGCTAACATATGCACCCTTCATATTCTTGGGGTCGACTGGGTATTTTACAGATCTAAGGTAGCTTTGGATGGTATTTAAAGGATTTTTTGAGCTATGCTTATGTCATTACATAATATTTTCACTTTTACTATTCCAGTACCTGTAAAGGTATTAGAATGATATAGGAAGAAAAATTCTACCAGTTATATTTAAAAGGTGCCAGACAATGTTGTTTGATCACTTGAACTACTGTTGTTTCTCTCCTATATCCATCTTCAAAATCAATGGAATCATGGAGAACTCAAAAGATGAAAATGATAAAAGTGCTCCTCGCTGATTTACTATACAATTTTTTTTGTTATTGTTGGTGGAAATTTTTTACAGTGTTGACCTAGGATTCAACTGGAGTGTGCCAACAAAGGAGTCTTTCATATTCTATCATAACCCCAACATTTTCAATCCTTCGCAACGAAGGAAGGCCTCACTTAAGGTGTGTCGAGACTATTAAACGATGTGTTGGGGCTGAGATTGAAACATGATTAATTCTAAAATTTAAAACATACACTGAACTCATACTCTCTCACAAAAAGTGTGTGTAATATTAAAGATAAACATGACAACAATAAACATATATCTTTTAGTTTTTTATTTAAATAAGCTAGACAAATCAACACAACTTACATAAACAAATGCATATGGAACCCCACAAAAAAAATTCCTTTTCATTATAACCCACAAATTACAACCATTACATAACAAATCCACAAATAAATTGCTAGATATTTTAAAGACTTTGGACAATTTTTTTTTTCCAGACCACTTCATCAAAATAAAATAAGACACACAAAAAATTGAGTCTTCATTCTAACAATATAATGGCCCTTGTTCATTAATATATCTTTGTCCGAAACTCAATATTTTTTAGTGTATATATATATTCCCTCTCAATTCCTATTTTCACTTTCTTAATTTTGGTCCAACTTAGCCAACTTGACGATATCTAACTGCTTGTTCCACTTTTCGCTTCATTCCTTCATATCTAAAATCTCAATCCTTCTTGCATGGCTTTGGAAAGTTAAAATGTAAATTCTTTCTTTCCCTACTTTCTTTTCTCTTTTTTTTGTTTCCATTTTTCAACTTGCTTATCCATTTTATTTTTTTTCCATTTTTACTTCTTATCTCTGTGGCTCTTCTTTGGAAAAGTTGATCAAAATTTCTTATAAAAACGAAGCGTAAAATAGACTGGACCACAATCTATTGACTCACCCTTGATTCAATCCTTTGCTTCAAAATTTTTCCTCCCTATTGTTGTATAACTAATGGAAATACACTATGTCCCTATATTGATGCCTCTCCTTGAAACAATTCTTGTGGTCGTGTAGCTAATGCATACACTTTGTCCCTGTATTTGGTGCGTCTCGTTTGAACGAAGTTCCTAACTTAGGAACTAACTACAATACTTGAGTTTTAAAACTATTATAATTGTCTATAACATATCTCCATGCACTGAGCAAAGTGGTAGCATTGTCAAAAATTTGGTCATATCCTTTGTAACTGGTTTCTTAGAACACGAAGCAAGCAAAGTTTTCCACTGAGTATTGCCATCAAAATTGATCTTACAAAGTTTCATGTATTTGGATTTGAGTACAAGCTAAAGATCCTGTAGAATAGTTATGGCCTTGTTTGATTCCTCCTCTAAGCCACGAATCTTCTTATTTATCTGTCCAAGTTGTTAAAAAATATATGTTAAATTAACTTTAGCTAAAGCTTGCTCCATCACATTCTTTTTCTGCTCATAATGTCTATAAAGTTTAGTTATGTTTGGAAAGTAGTCCTAGCCGATCCTATACTTCATGCAATATCTCTTGTAAATCTCACGTGCATTGCTAAAGAGTATCCTGGAGAGCAGATCCTTCATCAATGGTCTGATTGATTTTTTGTTAAAATTGTTTGTAGGGTGAAAAGTAGAATTCCATAGTTCGACAATGGCATGGCAAAAATCCTTATTGGTAGAAACTACATATATATAGGTAGTCTCAAGATAGTCAAGCTTGAAAAAAATAGTATTTAATGGAAGCATGTCTAATATTCCTTTTTTGTTTCATATATAAATATTTTTTGCTTAATCTCAAGATATAACTATCTTGACAAATCTCATGTAATGAAGTATTTTGATTTTATATTAACCAACATTGATCCATTTTAACTATGGATCTATTAAGAAACCATCAAAGAGAGATAAATCTATGAATGTGGTAACCCTTTTCTGTCTACAAAACTTACACAAAGGTTTTCACTTGGAGATATTTGATTCCTCCGTGCCCTTGGTATATACAAATGTAAGATGGATTTATACTTTTTCTTAATAATTCTATTCATATTTATATAAATTTCACATTTTGTATATAATAAATTCCTTACTTTTAAATTTATTAAATCGTAATAATGCATATAATTGAATATACATGGGGTTTTCTTTTTTCTATGACATGTTTTATAATATTTTTAACTTAATTTTCTTTAATGTGATACGGAAAACATTGACTATATATTTATATAGTTTAGAAAAAAGAGGTTATTTAGTAAGTATTAAGTTTGTATATATTTATTAATTATATTTAAATATGTTATTTTCAAATCTAATAATTCTTTTTTTGTAAGTAAGTAGTGGCATTTTCATTCATATTTGTAAACAAAGATACAACCTCTGCATGTTGGTCTACTAGAATGGAAACCACACTAGCTACAATAAAACCATGTTTTTATCAAATGTTTTTTCATCACATTACTGATATTCTTCTATTTGAACCAAACTTCAGAAAAATACATATGAATTTTTCCTTCCTCACGAGTTCTATAGATCCTATACTGAGGAGGTTTAAGCCTTCGAACTAGCTTGACCTTAACACTACCATCTTGGCTATCTAGATTATATATAACAAAAATACCTTAATAGTAGCACAATAGAAGCCATAGATCAACAAAAAACATGTGATAAAAGTTATGGCTCAGGGACAATCTCTAGAAGGTGATCACATGAGTTCAACACACTAAGGATCACTCTCCAGGTGATATGTCTCCACCTGGTGCCTAAGACATAGACTCACTAGACCTGTGCCAATTGGTCGTCGCGATTGAATGGAGTTATGTCCAGATCACATGATGTAAAATAACATTAAACGTCTTGGCCAAGGTGTCCATTCGGTCCTTCTAGCGCTCTCCAGTGTCTACGAATGTTCGAAAATGAGTTTCTAGGTGCTCCATATGCTTTAGGATGATTTCCAACTATTTTTACCTATTGCTACATGCCAATTTTTCGCCATGACACTTGATAAGTTTATGGATATTATTACCATCCATGAACATGTTGAACCATCTCCCTTACAAGTCAAACAACTCAAAATATGTTAAATTCCATGAGAAATTTGGGTTAAATAGTTCTCACACCTTGTTAAGTTCCATCTGTGCCAATTTCTCTAGTGATTACTGTGCATGTGCTAAAATTGACTCTGAGAATAGCGCAAAGCTATGCTCCCTCTATAATTATATACCTGCATAGGTGAATTCTAGAAAGTAAAAATAAAAAGTACATTCTAGAAACATAGTTGGTTGAATAATTCATAATTGAAAGCTTCCAGGTGATAATTATTCGAACTATAACCGTCATAAGATGCATATTCATCCCTTTTCTCATGTTAACTAATCCTTCATTAAAGGAGGTTCCTTTTCTTCTTAGGGATTTGAAACTTCCCCCCTCTTCGATCTATAAAAGGACTAGAGGGTTGAGGAATGAAAGAGGTCAGCATTCAAAGAATACAAACTTATGTTGTTAGTTTGAGATTAGATAGCTTGTTATCTAAGGGGAATATTGAAGGCATTTTTGAGTAACCTCATGTCATCAAGGTGAAGGTTTTGAAACTCCTCTTATCTTCTGATTAATAAAAATGAGCACTTTCTTCCATTGATTTTTCTTTTGTGAATTATGAATAGTAATTGCTTATTATGTTCATTAAGGCAAGTTCAATCCCTAATTTCCTTGATCATTTGGCTAAGTTGTTTGAATTATTAAATCACATGTGCTTTTGATCCTTCTTATGGTTTATGTTTGCAGGTCCTACCAAGCATTGAAGAGTTATATCAAGTCACAAGCAATGATCTTCGTCAGGAATTTTGTGAAACTAGTAAGAGGTCTATCCATTAGTTAGACTACTTGTAATTTGTATAAGTTCAACTTAGGGAAAGAGTGAGTTAATTTGTCATGATTGTTTCTAGTTTCCATTTAGTATCTAGGGAGATATCTCTTATCTGCTAGAGGGATTTTTTGGTATAATAAATTGGCGACCATACTGGGGAATGTCTCTATTCTCGTCTTTTTCCTTAGCCTCACTTTCTGATTTTTCTCATTTATCTAGACTCAAGTATTCATAAATTAATTTCCTTTTAGATTTGATTAGTTGATTCGTGCATCTTTTATTTTTTCTTTAAGTTTTCCTCCGTGTGTTGTTTCTATTTGTACACAGACCGCATGTCTGTGACCTTTTTTCCATAGAAACTAACTGCATGCACTTTGTTTCTTGTGGGAAACCCTCACAGACCTTGAAGTTTTTTGAAAATATCGTGATAGATCCAACCGAGACTTGAATTTGTCTTTTTGAAAGTGTAATTCTATTTTTTTGGACCATTTGTTGTCTTTTTTGAACTTAGTTTATTTCTTTGTTGATGAGTATTTAAATATTAGGTCTTTTTGGAAGAATACCTTAGGGTTTTGACCAATTGATTTGCTGATTGTCAAAACAAGTTTGAATGTCTTTTTGTGAGTGATGTTCTTATTTTTTTCTGATAAATACATTGGTTAAGCTTTCAAAATTGTTTATTTGTATTCAAAATCACTTTGAATTACAAATTATGGTTTCTAAAGACCATGTTCTTTTGTGAAAGAATAATGCTTATTTTTTCTTGATAAAACAAGTTATTGCTTTCATCTTGCGAAAATTTTCATGATTACACTGTTATTGTCATCAAATCAAAGCATTCCTAGGAGAATATTTCTTTTCTTCATCTTCTTGATTGATTTATGTGTTTTTTAAAGTATCAGGTAATTAGGAGAAAAGAGTGCTTTAGTTTATTTTTATAATTAGGGAAATCTGGAAATTAGTTTGTTGAATGCATTTTTCATTACAAAATAGTGAAATTGTTTGTTTTCAGAAAAGTGGAAAACTTGTGAGTTGTTGCATTTTGTTTCTAAAAAATTAAAGAAAACTCTTTCTCTTCTCTAAATAGAATTTCATTGAATTTGAAAGCTTCTTTTTCATTTTAGAAGTGCATTAATATTTTGAGTCATGTCACGACATCATAAATTTCACCTCCATCACCCATTGAGTAAAAGAGCAGCTTAATAATACAACGTTAATTAAAATTCACTTAGACTTTTATATTTTTTAGGGCTCTTTCCACCTACAGTAGCTTAAGTGTAGAGCTTTGGGATAGGGAAGGAAGTAAAATTTCCAAAGCTACAGACACATAATAGAATCTTGAGTTAGGGAGAGAAAATCCATTTATTTCCATTTTTCTCTGGGAAGCTCTTCTTAGACATGAGTTAAGCACGATTTCATTTCAAATTTGGTGAAGTGATCCAACCCACTTCATTGGCCTAGATACATTGATTTACATGTATTACAACAGTACCGAAAGGTACTTGGGGTCACTTGAAAGTAAACCTTCAATTGATGATATGGAGGAGCCTTCAAGGGGATTGAGCTTGTTACTCTTCCCTTGGGTGTACGTCAAATCTACGAACACCCCCCCAACATAAAATTATTATATTTGGTGAACATAGTGACTATAATCCTAGGGCTCTACCTAAGGTGATGATAGATGGAATTTCATCTTGTACTTGGAATAGATGTTGGCGAGACTCACTTGGACTCTTTGGAGGGTAATCTTTGGTCGGGGTGGCTTATAGAAGAGTTACCTACACCACACCTTTTCATTAAGTAGGTTATGAGGTTAACTGGTCCAAATACTCATTTTCTATAAAACATTTCACATTGATCTCTTCAATGTTGGATTTCATCACTAACTAGTATATATTGATCTCTGTGAAGAGTAAGTTTGTGTGGTTTAAACTCCTTGATTTGTTAGCATGTGTTACTTTTTATGTTGTTCTTTTACTTTTTAGAGATTTAGGTATAATTTAGATATTGTGTGATTAATAAATTTAAAATTTTTCATTGTGGCCAAAATACAAAGACAATCACATAGGATACTCGGGGATCCCCCTAAGTATACACTGATTCAGTTAGAAAAGATTAAAGCAAAAAAATGTGAATCATCTGAAACTGGTACTGCAGTAGAAACTAAAAATTATACTAGTATAGATTCTGATCTAAGAGGAATTGAAGTTAATCAACCTATAACATCTACTATTCTGGGCTTCGAAGTAATGAAACTTGAATTTGATCAAACTCAAAATTTAACATCACACTTAGTAGCAACTAATTTACAAATTACCCAACTCGTTCAAACTAAATTAGATATTAAAGAATATTTCAATAGAAACCCCATTTCCGAACTAGATATTGACGAACCTGAGTCTGATATTTTTGAGCCTGAAATCTATACATCTGCTACAACACATACGCTGGATCCTACCCTTTCACCAGATGTCAAACTTTCCATTATTGATAGTCTTCGTCCTGGTATTATTTCCATTGAAGAACTTCCTTCGGACGAACAGAAAGGACCCATAGTTTCTACTAGTTAACCTATAGATATCTCAAAAATTTTGTTTCAATCTCTTAAACTTGACCCTTGGTACTTCAGACCCTTGAACTTTTTAGGGCAAGGAATTTTGTGTTACATGACTCCTTATTCTATCATACCCAGTTTTGATTGGTCCACAACGATTCCTATAATTTTTGTGTCAGATACATCCATGTTTACACTTCTCCAAAATCGAGACTGTATGGTGGTTTATTACCATATGGATATCACACTCTAGCAAGAGCTTATTCAGGAGCTTCTTCCTTAAACTCATCTTCAAACATGTCAACTAGTGTAATTAACCCTACTAATGAAGGTTTGGCATCTGAACAAGTCATTAATATGAGTTTTGGTAATGTGGCTAATCCATGAGCTAACCCAACAGGTGGCTATTATCCACTTGGGGGAAACCATCGTATCCTCTGCTTGGAGGAAAACCTTTTGGTGTACCTTACCTTGTAGTTTGGGGGAAACCCCCCACCAAAAACTACTTTAACTGTGCTCAAAAGCCTCAAACTAGTTTTCGTCAACCTGTTATGCCTCAACTCTCCTTTGGAATGCCTTACCCTAGATTGAACATAATTAAGAACCCTTCTCAATAGTCAGTTCCTGTTTCTTCTCACGTGGCTTTGTATTAACCTCACCAGCCTCTTGGACAAACTATGCACAACTTCCTTTTCAAGGTATGTCTTTTTAACTCCAACTAACCATCTAGACTAAGTCATCAGCACCTTCCCAATAATTGCTTCAGCAATCCACCCAAAGTACCATCAAACTATAGGGTAATCTGCTATGGAAATGATTGTTCAGAGCCCAAGTTCAAGTGTGCCTAAGACTCCCATTCTAGGAGTATCACAAATAATTGTCCCACTTACATCATAGGTTGCTATGCAACCTCTTGTTCAGTCTTTACTTGAGGAATCTAGCGTTTAATCCATTCCTACGATTTCTTCATCACCTTAAATACCTATTGTATAGTTGTTTAGCCTAATGTTCCATATATGCAAGTACCTTTTCAAGGGCTACCTTTCCAAGGTTTACCCCAGAGTCAGTTTCTTCAAGCTACACCTTTTCCAAATCAATTTCTCCAAGGTCAACCATTGCAAATTCAACCCTTTCAAAGACAGTTTGTTCAAAGTCAAATGGGTCTAAAGCTCCCCTTCTAGAATCAACTATATCTAGGTCATATGTTTCAACAACCTATTCAACTGCAATATTGTATGGCTCATCCTAGATACATAGGAGGTATGCAGATTCCAAGTGATCATGCTATCCCAGGATATCCTGGATATCCTCCTCCCGGTATGGGACTCGCCCGTCAGGGTTATCAATATCCATCACACGACCCTAATCGCCAGTTGTCATTCATTGCAACTTTGGATTTTCCTGACTTCTGTTAGTTAAATAATTATCCACTTCTTTATTTACCCTATTGGTTGGCTATTACTATTAAGTTGCCTAGTGATATTCTTCTGTTTGAAGTAAGTCAAGGGAATATCCATCCAACCATGTCATGACCTACCATCTTTCGTGTGCATGATGATTCTATTATATTACATATTTATCAATGAACCCTAATCGTTTCGGAAGAAAAATGGTGTGTATCATTATCGCGTGCTTCTTTAAACATGTTTAATGCCCTTGCTACATACTTTTTGATGCATTTTCAATTACCTGTTCGGTATGAAAATGGAGCTAAAATTTTGACTTCTTTAAAGTAGTCAATGTCTACCCATATCTTAGATCACATTCGCGAATGGAGATGACGACCTCACCTAGTTACAGTTTAAATTCTAGATTAGATTCTGGTCAAATGGTTTCTAAAGTCACTTTTACTAGTAATAACTAAATATGTGACTAAATGGGGTGTTGTAACTAATGAGCAGGTAATTTCCTGGGCTTGATATCTCAATCTTGTTTATACTCAGTTTGGTACTTTGTATGAAAAGATCCTATATTTACCCCCATATATTCCAAATAATTCACCTCTTCCAAGATAACATGTTGCAGATGGCATGATTAGTTCTGTGAGCCAGAAAATTATGAACATAAAAAAATTCTAAGAAATTTCAAGTTTCAGCTCTATCTGATTCACCTGACAAAGATCCTTCTCCTGGAATTACTTCCGAAATCAACGTCATAGATTCATCTACTGGTAAGGGTAATTCATTGGGTAATAATAATAGATGAAAAGGTAAAACTAAAAAAGATATCCACTCTAAGGAGAAACCAGCCAAGAATGAACCATCTGATGAAGAAAGAAAACCTTGATATCCTTCCTTGATTTGTGAGGAAGATCATTACACTATGGAATGCCCTCATCGGGCCGAAGTTTCCAAATTCATCAAAAGTTTTCCTAACTCATTGTTTTGAAGGATCCTTTCCCTCAAGATAGTAAAATGGTCTCTCATGGCCAATCCTTCCCATCCCGATCATCATATATCATGATGATGTCATCTAGAGTTATGGTAGAAACGAGATCCAAAGATTACACGTCAAAGAATCGTGTTGAAAACAGAGATGACTCCAGTCCATCTAGTCAAACTGCCACGTCTACTCCTCCTTCTTCTGAACCATTACATATTGAAAACCCAAATCTTGATGTGATAATTCCTCTGCCTCCTAATGTTATGCTTCGTAAGTCAGCCTTTAATCCTCATGCAAGGTGTGCCAAAAATTATAACAACGTTGAAGGTATAGCTATGTCACCTTCCACCATGTCTACCCTTGAAGTGCTGAAAACTTGTCCAGTGCAAAGGAAATTATTATTATTAGCCATAGGGGTTGCAGATCCTCAAGACTCATATTTGATTATTTTCGATCTCAAGAATCATGTCCCATGTATCCCACACCAACTGGCTTTTCAGATACCAGTTCACGTAAAAACTTGACGAGCTTTTCGAATAGTAATTGATGAACGAGCGTCGACATGTATTATTTCCATTCCTAGTTGGAAAGCCTTAGGTTCTCCAACAATCAATCAATCTCACATGACTTTCAAAGCCTTCGATGGAAGATGTTTTCATCGGTATGGAATTCTAAAGGATTTTCCGATTGAGTTAGAGGGAAAAACAGTTGCAATAAATCTTGAGGTTGTTGATGCTCAACTTAATTACAACATTTTACTTGGTCGGAGTCAGACTTTTTCCTTGGTGGTAGTAGTCGTGTTATGTAAAAAATTAGTTAGTCTTTAATTTTAGATTTATCATTTAATTTTAGGATTAATTAGACGAAAGGGCACGATCATAAGATCATGCCCTTTCCCCAAAGGGTGCCCGTGGCAGTATTTAAGCCAGGAAACCCCATTGTAAAAGACATCATCTGTAATTTTATCTTTTAATAAAACATTTATACATATTTTCTGCGTATCAAAAGTTTTTTTTTTACTTCATCTTGTCATATTTTAGCATGATTATGTTTCTTCACAAAGTAATAATTGTGAAGTATACCAATTGTCCTATTATTCCTCTGACACTAATTCTATAGACAATATCACATTTGTTGGAAAATGCACCCCTGCATATGAATAAGTTGGTGTTGGCCTGCTCAAACACTCATCTTTGATGGTAACTTTCACATTCTCTTGACCTCTTCTTCTTCACAATGAAGAACAAATCAGCACGATTACATCAAGTACTTTGGAAATGGAAGATCCATGGGAAGTATTGTTAGATTGGCAAATGATCTTATATGGTGATGAAATGCCTTATAGTCCTTCCGAGTTAGCCTATGAGGCCATTCAATATTTTTACAACCCATCAACATCTGATGATGATCAAATGAATATGATCATTGATGAATATTCTCATTTGTCACGCTTGGAACCAATCTCTATACCTGATCATTTTAACACAGAATTTTTAACTGATGAAGGGATTATGGAATTTATGACCTTGGATGAAATTCCATGGAACGAGACTCATCATTGTTCAACTTTCTTACCATATTTTGGTAAAATTAAGAGTAATTTTTCATCATTATTTTCATTTGAGACCCTTAACGGTCCTCGAAATCCAATATCTACCCTTTCTTCCAGTTCTGAATAGAATTTAGGGAACATATCGAAAAAAATACATATCGATATCTCAGTGACCAGAACAATTGAAAATATTCATATAGGAGCCTCTTGTTTGTTAGAAGAGATTTCAATTTACAAAGCCCTATTTCAGGAATTTTGTGACATTTTTGCCTGGTCCTATGAAGAGATGCCACGAATTGACCCTAGCATTGTTGTACATGAAATAAAAGCTTTTTCGGATGCTAAGATAGTTAGACAATGATTACATCCTATACATCCGTGAAAGGATGGTGCTATCAAAACTGAGGTTGAGAAATTGCTAAAATCAGGATTCATTTACCATGTTCCTTTAACTGATTGGGTATCAAATATTGCGCCCATTAATAAAAATCAAGGAACTATAAGAGTGTGTGTTTATTACCAAGATATCAATAAATTTTGTCCCAAGGGAAATTATCCAACTCCATATATCGACCAAATTGTCGACGATTGTGCCAAAAATGAAATTTTTTCCTTCAGTGATTTTTTTTCTACAATCAGATAAACATTCTCCATGTCGATCAATATAAAACCACAATTATATTCCCATGGGGAACTTTTCCTTATCGTAAAATTCCATTTGGAATAAAATATGTTAGTGCAATGTTTCAATGAGAAATTTCCTACACATTCCATGATATCAAGCATATTGTTCAACCTTATTTTGATGACCTCTGGGCTCATTCCATGAAATGGCGGGATCACCCAATGCATTTAAAAGTGATCTACATTAGGTGTAGGCATTACAATATTCACCTGAAGCCACATAGAAAAAAAGTTGTGTGCAATCCATTCACCTTCTAGGTTTCATTATTTGAAAGGAAGGCATTCATTTCGATCCCCTCATGGTAGAGGAAATTTTGAATTTTCCTCCTTCAAGCTGAGTCAACTTGAAAGTTTGCAAGGAAAGGGAAACATTTTGTGTAGATTAATCTATAATTATGTTGAACTAACACCAAGTTTTACTTGACTATTGAAAAAGGATATTCTATTTTTCTGGGACGAGCTTGTTGATAAAGCTTTTGATGTGTTCAATCATGCACTCACTAATGTGCCTTTACTGAATGCACCTGATTATCATCGAGACTAATTTTTGTACTTAGTTGCATCTGATGCCACCATTGGCATGGTGTTATTCCAAGAAGATGATTCTAGTAGTGAACATGTGATTTACTATCTGAGTAGGAGTCTCACTAAAACTAAGATTAAATATGCACATGTGAAGAAGATAGCCTTAGCAGTTGTGTAATATGTTCAACAATTCCATCACTGTATAGTTCTCCGAAAAATGACTGTGATTTCAGATTGTAACCCTATGATGTATGTTTTCATTAAGCAACTTCTAGGGATCAAATACTCAAGTGGACAGTCATTTTACAAGAGTTTGATATGAAATTTGAAAAATCCAAATCAAAGAAATCCTTGGTTTTTGCCAAACTATTGTGTGACTTCTCGATATTGATATCGAAACTATAGAAGAAGATTGTGTTGCTGAGGAATCTCTCTTTCTTATTAGTGTGTTAGATTTGTGCTATGGAGACATCATTATGTATCTCCAAACACAAGATTTTAGGCCTAATTTATCCAAAACTGATTGTTGACGATTCTGATACTAATCTGAACAATACAACATTATTGGAAATACTCTTTATGGTTGTGATGCTAATTCTCTATTCCAACATTGTTGATTTCTTAAAGAAGCTGAAAAAACATTAAATGACTACCACTCTAGAGAACGTGGGGCTCAAATGTCTGGGTATGCTATTTCCCAAAAGATATTTCCTGTTGGCCATTTTTGGTTGTCAATGTTTAAAGAGTGCACCACTATAGTCCAAAAATTCCATAATTTTGCAAATTTATCATCGCAAAATGCGATCACCTCCTGCTCCTTTTCACCCAATCGTAGTTGTTGGAATTTTTGCAAAATGGGGCATCAACTTCATCCCTTGTAACTCTCACTTGGTTAGGGGGCACATATATATCATCCTTGTGGTCGATTACTTTACAAAATGGGCCGAGACGATGCCTACATATAGAGAGGACGATGAAGCTACAACTATTTTCATTTTCAATCATGTGATTGCTTGAATGGGTGTCCCGCAAGGTATTGTTACAAATGACGATAATCATTTTCGTAACCTTGTGATGGTCAAAATATCCATGCAACTTTCCCTTTTCCATGATAGCTTTACTCAATATTATCCACAAGCTAATGGTTATGTCAAAACTATCAATAAAGTTTTAAGAAATATGATTAAATGGATAGTTGGTATCCATAAAGGAAATTGGCACTCTATGCTCTTTTCAGCACTATGGGCTTACCGCACTGCTTTGGAAACATTGCCTGGATTTACACCTTTTCAAATCATTTATGTTTTGGAAGCCATATTATGTATTGAATGTGAAATTCCATCTCTTAAATTAGCTATCAAATTATTAATTTCTACCTCTGCAAACGTAGAACACTTTGTACACTTATCCCAACTAGATGAAAATCATTGTAATACATACTCGCTAGCGAAGCTCACCAAAAACGTGTCAAAGCCCAATATGATCAGAATGTTAATCCTCGTACATATTCAGAAGGTGACCGAGTCTGGGTATATGATCAAGCTCATGACAAGCTTGGCGCAGGGAAATTCGAGCCCATGTGGCATGGCCCTTACATCATAAAACATGTATTAGCTAAAGGTACCTATGAGCTGATTGATTATGATGGTGTTCCTTTGAGAAAGCCTAGAAATGGTCTTTACCCAAAGAAATATTTTTCATAAATTTTTGGTGAAGATTTGTACATTATTTACCATTTTTAGATATTTTTGATAAATTAGTGTTTTTTACTGCTTCTCTTTCTTATCTCGTCTTTACACTTGATTTTCAAATGTCAAAGTTTTCTCCAACTTACATTAGCTTTGTTGATGGTGCTAGTCATAGTAATCAGAATTTATCTTCCACAACCTGGGTTATCTATTCACCTATTAACAAGCTAGTCTATATTCATGGTGTATGTCTCGGTCAAAAAATGAACAATATATAAGAATAGTCATTGAGCTATTAGTTGATGCCATTACATTCGTATCTGGCATTTGATGATTAGGTTAGAATTTTTAGCTCGTAGTATTACATTTAAATAGTGTCTATTCAGTAAGGAGTCCAACCATGTTAAGGATGTTTTTACGAGTCCATCTCTTGGAAGGACAATTTGATTATATCAAATATCAACACATTCCGAGATATTTATAAAAATTGACAGATGAATTGGAGAATAATGTGTTAAATAGACATTTGCAACATTCGTAAATTAGAAAAAACATTCATTCATACATTGATCGAGATAAACATAGATAAAAGTAGTAGAGTTTTCATTAAAATAGAGTTTGGGTGTGTCTACAAAATATGTCATCCGAGGACATAAGGATCCATGGCCTTTTATTTCTGGATAGTGCTGACACCAAAAAAGTCAAAACTGGTCCTAGAAACTAGAACAATTGGGCATGGTGATGCTCATGATAACACATGATAGCACAAGAAACGCGATGCAACAAACATTTAGCAGGCCAAGGAACCCCAACTATGTGCCTCTAATAGGTGTGCCAAATGTCATCAAATCTAGTCTCTGGGATGTTGGTAGTCAACCTCACAAGGTTGTGCTCCAACTCTTTCAAGATGTCATGTCCCTTTGGGTTCGTTGTCGTAGAAACGATATGATTTGTGTCTCGTCTATCATACCATCTCATCCCTGTTGAAATGAGAAATTCTTACTTAGATCACCTCACTGAGCTCCAACTGGAAGTGGGATATCAGGGTCACCTCTGTAATCTATCCCAGCATATGGAAAGTCCTTGATTAGAACAATCCATTCGCTCAACCAGTTGAAAAACACTGTCATATACCTTATTATAGGATCGTCACTGCCATGGCATTCTATAAGTGCAACCCACCTCATCAAGCATGGATCCCTCGAATCCCCCTCATCTACCAGAAGTTATTATGGCTGAAGAATAGGAACACTTTCTAGGGCAAAAGAAACTAAAATGGTACCATAACAAAAAAAAATCAGTTTACCATTCTGGCACCTATTTAGCTGGCTCTTCATATTTACCACTACTGCCTCGCACTAGTTATATACAGTGGACTCACGGTATTCCATGGTCATATGCATTTGTGCTTGAGTGGCTAGATGGAGGGAAAAACTGCCACACAATTAGCGAATAGTGAAAGAAATTGTCCTCAAGGGTAAAAGTTCGATGGACTGAATGTCAATCCATCCATGTTTGGGTGGTGAGCCCCTGCAAAAGTGTCGTAAGTATTGATGAGTAGTGTCTCCCCATGCTCTCAATCCAACAAGTGAAAGATAAAATACCCAATGTTATAACCTAGCCAGGAAATATATGTCATCGCCATCAATGTTGAGGCAATGATCAACAGTAACGAAACATTATTCCTGGACATTCCAAGTCCTCACAAACCATGTCATCAGATCTACCTCAGTTTTCATCGCAAGAATTAACCAATATTTTAGGAAGCCACAATTATTGAGAACCTACAAAGTGACTGGATCCGCCAAAGTAGCCACATCATTGGCTTCATGCTCTCGCTCCCTCCATTCCATTTTTTAGCAAGAAAATGACCCGAAATGACCATTTTAAAGTAGTCAGAATCTTTTTTTGAAACTTATTTTATGTTTTTTGGACCTCAAAGTTTGTTTTAAAAATATCCCACGGCACCTACGTGACTGCCCTGTTATGGACAGGGCACAGCTGCAAGGAAATTTCCAGTAGAATTTCACTCGGGTTGAGAATTTCCGTATGGAAAATTTTATCAGCCTGTGCGGGCTCGACTAAGTGAAACCTACGCAGGGTCGAGGACACATTTTTGATAAAATATTTGCCCAAGAAAACCAAATGCAAGCTTAAAACGAAAAAATACATGGATAGAAAGCTAACTTATGGAGAGATTGTCTCCCTAGAGGAACGACCCGTGATTTCATCCACTAGTTGGAACGGAATTAGTCATGGAAGTTTCACAGTAAAAACGCCTCTCTCTACTCTGAATTTGTGAAAATGAAAATGGTAAAAATAAATTACTTTTTCCCACTTTTATAAGTTTTTAAATCTTAAAAAGATATTATTTTTTATATGTTGAATCTTTTTAAGAGGGAAAACAAGCTTTTGAGCAGTTATAACGGGTTATTGAGTTTAAATGTGCAGGATCGTTTACGGAGTCAAGATGAATCATTTTTTACATTTCAGCAGACTTTTATCACATTTTATGCTCTTTAAAATTTATGAAAAGTTAAAAATCATTGAGTCTTAATCACTTTTTAGTCTTCTTCAAAAACAAAAAGATTTTTGAGCACTTGCTTGTTCGAACTCATAAAAGTAAATCAACAATCATCCACTCAGTATAAGTTTACCCCTTATGGACTGAGCCAACACTGTTTATGAAAAAGTTATACGTTGACCAAACATGGTCAATAGAGTTCTCCCTTGTATTATTTTATCCCTTTTCAGACCTGAGAGACTCAACTGGCAAAAAAGGACCTGATGAACTCTACTTATGTTTTTTCTTCTGACTCTCTAAAACTGAAAAACACCAAGTTTTACTTTCTCGGGGTTCCTTAAATTTTTGTGGTTAAAGAGATGAATGAGTTATCTTTTTCTGTATTTTTCAAAATCTTAAAACAAAATGACATTGAATTATACCTTTAATGGACTGGAAAAAATTAAAGTTTATAGGACTCGTTATGAATGACGAGACCGAACCATTCCTTCTTAGGGTTTGTTAAAAATACTTTGATGGACTCATCCAAAGATGAGCTTACAGTCCAAGAATATGTTATCCTTCTCAAGCTTGGTAAAAAATAAAAAGGTAGTTTCTAGTAATGTTGGGGATGTTGGCATTATGACACAGGTTTGGTGCTATGACACAGGTGTTGTCCTTGATGGCAACTCGCTCAAATAATAGATCACAGTTCAGGCTCTCAGAATGAAAGAAAAAGGGATATACACAGGTTCCTCTTAACCAAGTCATGTATACATGTGGGTCTGACTATCAAAAGGCGCATATATGTATGCACACATTTCATGAAAGGAAAAGCACATACATGTGGGAAAACTTATTTTTGGTCCATGGTATTTAGTCCATGGTATTTGGACCTATGGTTTTGGACCATGGTATTTAGTAAGGCCTAAGACTATAAAAGGGGAAGGAGATCATTAGGCAAAGGGATTCATGAAAGCATTGAATATCTTATGGAGAACAAGATCTAGAATTGGATTATGGTGCATAGTGTTATGGACATTTTTGTGCCTCACAGCATGGAGCATGAAATGTCGATAATTACAGGGATCCAAAGTCCCTAAACATGTTGTTCTTACCCCTAGAGGAACAAGGTCAGCAAACCACAGCACTTCCTATCAGTTCTCCACCTAAAAACACTCAAAAACAGGCTATTTTTGGATCATGTCAGCTGCTCCACTGAGCAACTGCGCTGAATGTCAACTGCTCCTCCTTGTACCTGCGCTGAAAGTCAACTCCAATGAAGGCTACCTGCGCTGGGCGAGATTGGCCAAGTGGCACAGTCATTCTGCAAGGTGTCAATTGCCCAGGAAGCTTCCAAACTGACACTTGGTTCAAGGGATTCGCCCTGTGATGAGTAAGAGGTACTTGATCTCCATGTGTAAGCAAGGATCTCCAAGTGGACTCAAGAACTGAAGTTTAACTAAAGTGGGAGAGGACACTAGTCAGCTTTATGCCAGCCTCAAGCTGACTCATCCTTTCTCCAAATCTCCTATATATAGAGCTCTTCTATGAGGTCGAAGGAGGCTGGAATTTTGTGCAAAGCAAGGAAGTGCTGTTGGTTTACAGTTAGAGTTATTGGGTGATTGTTTTTATAGAGGGGAAGAGGAGATTTCTTGCTGTTGGGGAGGTGCTGCTGGATTGGAGCCATTGATGGTTGTAACCTTCTCAGAACCCTTTTACTTCTATCAATAAAGCTTTGAATGTTCTCCTATATAATTGTATTGCATTGATGTATTGTATTTACTTGTATATCTGATTCACTCTAATCCATGCATCAGTTATGAGTACATGTTTCTTGTAGTTTCCCTCTCTTGTTTGTGCAGGATCTTTGTGTAGCTGGGCCGGCAAGAGAACAAGGAGCTGGAAGCAAGGGACGAAGAGAGAAGACAAGATCGACAAAAGTGAAGGATATCGGTTGGTCAATCTTTTCTTCCTTCTCTGTACTTTCATAAAGGAAAATATCAAAGCTTTACTTTCAGTTGTTGCTAAGGAACTATCACCCTTAGAGTAGGGATAGGGTCATTCCGAGTCGGATACTTTTCCCCACAACAAACTGGCGGCTCCACTGGGGAGCTAGTATCTTGTTCGTTTATTGTGTTTCTTGCTATTCATCTCATAAACAAGGAGAGCACCAAATCGAACTGCAATTGAGTCCTTCAATTGCAAAGTAGAGGGCAGCTGCTCTGGCTCAGTTTCTGAGCAAGTTTATGATTTGAAGAGCTGATCCAAAAGGACTCTTGTGCTCTTTGTGATAGCTTTTCATCCTCTTGATCATCCCTTAGCTTGTACTTGACCTATAGCTTTTTATTTCAGCAAAAACAGTGAATTTTTGACCTTTTTATGACCCGGAAACCCTTGTAAACGCAACTCTCGTGTCTCAATGCAGGCTGTCCAAAGGCAGTCTGCATTTCAGCGCAGGTACTCCCTTCGGGAACTGCGCTGAGAGTCAGTTTGACAGACCAGAGCCTACGCTGAACCAGTTAGGCTATGTCTTCCTGAGGTTTCCCACTGAGTCTTGGCCCTGTTTTCACTGTTATTTTGCTGCTGATTGCTTGTCATTTGTACTTGCTGTAAACCAACTTTCCTTGACATTATTCCGCCTCAGTTGTGTGATGAAACTGTGATTGTTCTTTCAGTATTTCTTGTTTCAGTTACAGTTTCCCATTGTGAAAAGAAAACCTGTATAGCTGTGGCCTCTTAGATCTTGAACTGTAAAAGTGTCGTCGTGATCTTAAGAGCTAGTTTTATTACTGTTCATGGCTGTTTGAGTTTGTTTGTTTTTCATTTTGTAGTTTGAATCTATACATTTCCAGTGTCTAAACAAGTTGATCTTAGGGTGTCTTTTGATTTTGGAAAAGCTTGTTTACTTTCGCTTGAAATTAGATTCAAAGTTATACAACAGCTTTCTTTTTGTAATCCATCCACATTAAGAAAGGGAAAAGAAAATACATGCATTGTGCATTTTGCATTTGACTGTGTGCTTGACGATTTAGGAAAGATTTGCATCTTAGTGTGTGCTCTATGATCTGTGTGAAAAGATTTGCCTTTCTTTTCCCTCAGTAGTTAAGGTTTTCAAAGTTGAAAGATTGAAAAGTTTGCTTCTCATCTTAGACTGCATTCAGGAATTTGTTATATACATCTCGTGGTGATCCTTAAAGGCAAACTGATAAGCAAGATCAACATTAAAATAAATCCAATTTACATAACAACGCTTTGTAACATAACGCAAACACATAGAGGTCTAGGTAGAGACGTGTTCCGGCGTCGTTAAACGTAGTGACTGTCGATCTCTACGAAGGTGGGTGATTCCTCCTGAGAGTCGGTGGCACTAATACGGACTTGTGCTCCCACGTACCGTCGCGTATATATTGGGAGACCCCTATAGGAACAAAGCCTTTATCCATAGGAAGCCGTGTCGGCCGCCCTACTGATCGCAATGCAGTGAACACAGCATTCACGAAAATTGACCACACGTACCGTAAAACGTATTCCGTGGTTTTGCGAAAGGTTTGGCACACCCTCTGCCTAGATCTCCAGAGCAGTTTCTTTTGGCCTTTTTCAAACTCTATAACTGAAAAAGTCCATCCGAGCATTTGTCACTTCGGGCTCGTTAAAACATCGAAGGAGACTAGAGTCATCTTTAGCTTTTTCTTGACTCTTTAAAACTGAAAAAGCAAGTTGTGTCTAAAGCGTCGTTATAAAATTTATTTTAAGCGGAATAATCATCACCTTTCCCTCGTTGATCTTCGAAGTTAGTCCACCACAAGTGGAAGTTCCTATAGAATCGCTAAGAAATCTTTTGGATAGACTAGATATGTCTGAACAACCGTCGACATCTAGGACTATGTCGTCCGACACAGCCGCAGCAGAGCCTCCTGCTGCTACTCCAACGATGTTCGCTGGTATACCATCTGTCCCGGCAAATTGTCGACAACAAGCCGGAGTCCAATCAGGGACAACGACATGGTTAGTTCCTATTTCTTCATCCGGATTATCATCTGGTATTTCTTATGTTGAAACTCGCCAAATTGATCCATTTGGAGGTCAATCTGGGCAATCGATCCCCTTGAGTTTCGGATTGATACCATATGGGGGGCAGTATGCCCTTTCATTACCTCCTCCGGGAGGATGCCCATCTGTGAGTTCACAACAAAGTTCAGGTCAAACTGGAATTACATCCAGCGGTTGGGTACCAATACTGCCTCAACAACCAGGAGTTGTATATTCTATGCAACCAGTCCACCCTGTGTCGAATGTTGCCACTATACCTGGTATGGTGATTGCGTCGCAAGTACAAGCGCTGCCTACTGTATGTCAACCCCAAGTTTCTCAGGTTGCCATACAACAGCCTCTTGTCTCGACATCTCAATCGCAAACTCAGGTCAGTGCCTCCTTATCTGGAGCGACTCAGGATCAAACAAGTACTGTGACTCCTCATCTTGGTCAATCATCTAGTATTGGGCATCAGCAAATGGTCCAACAACCAGAGCTGGTTAGAACTCAACAACTGCAATTCCAGCAATCATATCAAGGACCTGAGCAACAAGTCTTTGTAAGTAATGGGCAACCATACTATAATGGTTATACCCATCAACCTTGTCAAAGTTGCCAACATTATGCTGGTATGCAAAGACCCACTGCTCAGGTGATTCCATCTTATCCTGGATATGCTTCGCCTAACCTGAATCAACAGTTGCCCTTTGTAGCAACTCTAGAATTACCAGATCTAAACCGGCTGACGAATGATCCAATTGCTTATGCCCCTTGGTGGCCAGCGATTCCACACAAACTTCCATCAGACATTCCTAAATTTAATGGAAATCCTGGTGAAGACCCGTCGAATCACGTGATGACATTCCATCTATGGTGTTCATCAAACACCCTGAATGATGATTCGATAAGACTTCGCCTTTTTCAGAGGACGTTAACGGGTCCAGCGGCAAAATGGTATATTGAATTGCCTAGAGCTTCGTTCGACAACTTCAGTACCTTAGCTACAACCTTTTTAACCCATTTTCAATTACCGATAAGGTATGAAACGGGAACAGAACTCCTTACCAACTTCAAACAGACAACGGCCACTCATATATCTGATCATATACATGAATGGCGACGTCGTCGTAGGATGGTAAAAACATATGTTCCCGATCAGCTATTAGCTGAATGGTTTATAAAATCATTACTTCCGGCCATAACGGAAGATGTGGCCAAGGGGGGAGTCGTAACAGAAGAGCAAGTTATAGCTCGTGCGCAATATCTAGACTTGGTTTATACTCAGTCTGGCACGCTCTACGACAAAATACCTGACGCCCCTAGACCGGAATTCTCAATTCCTCCTCCTCGTAAATCAAACAATGACTCTCACGCCGGCGATGACGTGATTGGCAAGCACAAAATTTACAGTCAAAATGCAAATGAAAAACTTCTTGCCTCAGAAGTAAATGCCATGTCGACCGACAAGGGCAAAAAACTGAAGCAACTAGGGGGCAAGAAGAAAAAGACAGGAAGAAAAAGGAAACCCCCGGCAGGGTGTCATATATGCGATGAGGATCATTGGACGAAATATTGTCCACATATAGCTAAAGTTAAGAAACTCTTCAAGAGTTCAAAAACCCCAGCAGTATTGACTGATCCGTTTCCTAATCCAGGTCAAAATATGGTTGCTAATCAAAATGCTTCCGGATCCCAAGTGCTTATGTTGTCTACCTCGAAGCAACAGAATAATGCTTTGACAAGGAGTAAAGATTACGAGAATCCAAAGCTGTCGAACAACAAGGTTAATGAACGACCTAGTAGTTCAACAACAACTTTGACCGAAGTTGTGCCACCCATCGTTCCTGAGCCAATGATAAAGTCGCCAAAGGGAGTAGTACACAAATCGACATTTAATCCTCGTGCCAAAGGAGCACAGAATTATAATATAGTAAAGGACCTGGCCCAATCGCCGTCCACTATGTCGACACTTGAAGTACCACAAAATTGCCCCTCCCAAGAGCAAGCTTTATTATCAGCAAAAGGTGGGATTGGCCCAATGGATTCCAATCTTGTGGCCTTTGATCATAAAGGATATGACCCTCAGTTACCAGCTCAACTAGCTTTCCTTATTCAAGTGAAAGCCCTCAACAAAACTGTTCATCGAACAATTATTGATGAGGGAGCATCTACATGTCTTATGTCGATGAGTTGCTGGAAAGATTTAGGCTCACCACCCTTGTCGAAATCGTCAACGACGTTAAAAGCATTTGATGGATGATCATACACTCCATACGGGATTTTAAGTAACTTGCAAGTTGAACTGGGGGGCAAAACAGTAGGAATTGATGTTGAAGTAATTGATGGAAACCTCGATTACAACATCCTACTAGGAAGGCCCTGGATCTATGCCATGGCCGCAGTTGTGTCGACCTACTTCAGGAAGATTGCATTTCCCTTCCAAGAAGGAATTACAATCGTTGACCAACAAACTTTTCTCCCCAACAGTTCACAAGTTACAGGAAGCATTCCAATGATCCATGGAAGGAATCATTTGCTTCAAAATATTAGAATAGGTCTCCTAAAAGACCCTGCCTTAATGGGTACTTTCGCCCTACCGCCTCCAAGTAATCTGGCAGGAGTGGCCACGGTGGAAACCTACAAAATGAAATCTAATCCAATCTTCTGGTTGGATTCGGAAGATTCCTAAATATTTTGTCGGCTTCGAGGATAGTTCCTAACTCATGTCAACCTCGTTAAAAAATGAAATAAGGAGTCCTGAGGACGGTTCTAATCTTGTGTCAACCTCATTAAAAAATGAAACAAATCCCCGAGGTAAACCTTCATTCCAACCACCAAGATGAATGCAATGAAGCTTGGGGGGCACCCTCCTTTGACATGCGTCATTATGATGCTGGGGGCATGCAAAAGAATCGAGCAGTTTTTGTGCAGAAGTTCATGCTCGTTAAAAAATAAACGTAAATTGTGAGCAATCTTTCCCTAGCAGTTCAAGCTCATCCAGAAAAAATGAACCGGTAAACAACCTCGAGAAATGTAACCTTTGAAAGCCATATTAAAAGCCCTTGGTCGTGTTTATATGCCATCACCTCCATCTATTCATTTGGCCAATCGTTCACCTCCATATGTTTGTTTACCCATTTTGAGGAACAGCTGCGAAGAGTGATTTCACTTAGCCATCCTTGTGACACTGCCGTGATTGGAGAATTCCAACCTGTACCTGGAATCTGCTGCTATCCCTGTTCATCACTCGTTCCTCAAAAGACGAGTCTTCTTTAAGCTCTTTTCACTGACTCGTAAAATATGAAAAGTTTGCCGAGTTTTGGCCTTCCAGCTCGTTAAAGCGACCGGAAAGCTATCCCTCCTCTAGATTTTAATCTTTTTGGACCTGAGGGATTATTGCACAAAAAGATCGAGCGCTTGTTTTGTTCGGCTCGTTAAAGCAACCGAAAATTCATCCCTTCTGTATTGTTTTAAACTTTTTCGGACTGAAGGGATTAGATGACGAAAAAGGAATTTTGGAGTTAACTTTTCGTACCTTTTAAGACTCTCTAAAAATGAAAAGGACCGAGTTTTCCTTGTCGTTAGACTCGTTAAAATGATTAAATAGCGACAAACTTGTCTTTAGACGAGAACGAGTTTCCCTATCGCTAGGCTCGTTAAAACGTAGCGATGGGCTTGCCCGAAGGGCAGGTTATAGAACAAGCATATGTTATCCTCCTCAAGCTTGACAAAAATAAAGAGGTACTGGTCAGAAATGACTGGGTAAAAATTGGGAGAACATCAAAGCTTAATGGTAGCAAGTCGCTCTTGAACATGACACTTTTCTTCCGTACCGCATCAGGTTGGGTTGTTTCATTCACCGGTCTCATCACCATGGTCTTCGCCAAACCATCCACATTTTGGGGTAATGCTACCGATCCATCGCATCAGTGTCGTTATATGTTCAAGAGAGGTCATTCTGAAAGTGTCAACCGTATCCCATCCACTGCCATACATTATCCTTCATCCATTCATGATCGCCACCCTGAATCATATATCACAGCTTGTTTTCACCTCCACTAAAATCATTAGCTCCGTTCCGTGTCATTGATGTGGGATTCATTAAGGCCCTCCTTTGACGGATCGCTTCTTGTCGACTTCAGCTCATTATCCAAGAAGTTGATCTAGGAACAACCCCATCAGTACTTTGAAGCTTGCATGCCTCAATGGCAAGTTTCTCACTTCCGGCGACAGGTATACATCAATGACCTTCGACCAGAAGATTTTGCGTGGCGTTCGACGCCAAGTCCTTTATTCACGCCACGTGAATTGTACTGCAGTACCTTGAGGTTCATTATCATTATCGGTGATTCCTCTCACGCTTGTTAACGGTTTTCATCATTGACCGGTAATCAAGCGATGTCTTTCCATGTTCGACTTCAGCGAAATTCTCACATGGATCGACTTGTACTTAGAGTGAAGATCGAACGAGTTTGAAGACCCCGGATCTAGTTTCATCCATCCGGGTTGCGATACATATTCAGGAAATATAAAAGCATTTGTCATGTACATCATTGCAGCAGATGATAATCCTACTCAAAGGATGATAATTTCAGCAGAGAATTATCAGTCTACCATCAGACGATCGTCTGTTCTATGTACCAAAATGTATTTATAAAGTTGAGCATGGGAATGCCTGCCTCAGCTAGATCATGAAAAAAGAATGAAAAATAATGTATTGTATTGTATTGTATTACAGGGCACCTCTCAGCACTTGAATGAACTTCGGACCCTCTGGATAAAGCATTTCACCCGATAAACGGCCTCATACTTTAGGGGGCAACTGTTATAGACATTTTTGTGCCTCACAGCATGGAGCATGAAATGTCGATAATTACAGGGATCCAAAGTCCCTAAACATGTTGTTCTTACCCCTAGAGGAACAAGGTCAGCAAACCACAGCACTTCCTATCAGTTCTCCACCTAAAAACACTCAAAAACAGGCTATTTTTGGATCATGTCAGCTGCTCCACTGAGCAACTGCGCTGAATGTCAACTGCTCCTCCTTGTACCTGCGCTGAAAGTCAACTCCAATGAAGGCTACCTGCGCTGGGCGAGATTGGCCAAGTGGCACAGTCATTCTGCAAGGTGTCAATTGCCCAGGAAGCTTCCAAACTGACACTTGGTTCAAGGGATTCGCCCTGTGATGAGTAAGAGGTACTTGATCTCCATGTGTAAGCAAGGATCTCCAAGTGGACTCAAGAACTGAATTTTAACTAAAGTGGGAGAGGACACTAGTTAGCTTTATGCCAGCCTCAAGCTGACTCATCCTTTCTCCAAATCTCCTATATATAGAGCTCTTCTATGAGGTCGAAGGAGGCTGGAATTTTGTGCAAAGCAAGGAAGTGCTGTTGGTTTACAGTTAGAGTTATTGGGTGATTGTTTTTATAGAGGGGAAGAGGAGATTTCTTGCTGCTGGGGAGGTGCTGCTGGATTGGAGCCATTGATGGTTGTAACCTTCTCAGAACCCTTTTACTTCTATCAATAAAGCTTTGAATGTTCTCCTATATACTTGTATTGCATTGATGTATTGTATTTAGTTGTATATCTGATTCACTCTAATCCATGCATCAGTTATGAGTACATGTTTCTTGTAGTTTCCCTCTCTTGTTTGTGAAGGATCTTTGTGTAGCTGGGCCGGCAAGAGAACAAGGAGCTGGAAGCAAGGGACGAAGAGAGAAGACAAGATCGACAAAAGTGAAGGATATCGGTTGGTCAATCTTTTCTTCCTTCTCTGTACTTTCATAAAGGAAAATATCAAAGCTTTACTTTCAGTTGTTGCTAAGGAACTATCACCCTTAGAGTAGGGATAGGGTCATTCCGAGTCGGATACTTTTCCCCACAACACATAGTTGGATCTGAACCAAGGAGGAACCTAAGGGCTAGAAGAAGCATAAGTTCTATTGTTGGGTCAAGATCTTAAGGCTTGAATAGTAGTAGCTTTGTGTGATTTTGATATGTTATATTTGGCGCATGAGTTGATCTATAAATCTGATAATATGGGTATAACTGATGTCTGAATAAGTGAAAAGGGTAAATTATCTTTCATAGATTTGTATGCAGGTTTGACATAAGAGAGGCACGTATACACACTGGTTAAGTAAGTCAAAACAACATATATGTTGGATGGCCTTAATACGGAAGTGTACGCACGTAGGTTCTACATATTGAAGTAGCGTACGTCTCATGAAATATGTTTTAGCTACTTTTGTTTATTACTACAGTGTTATGGGTTCAGGATTGATTTCTGGTTACTCTTAATGTATTCTAGTTACAACATTCAAAGAAGTAATTCTTTGATTCAGTTTTGATTGAAGCAAAGGAGATTGGTTGATGCAGATGTATTTGATGTTTGATTATTGTCATTGATGGATCCAGTCTAAAAATTTATGAAACATGGTCCCTGGAAGAAAGAGAAGGTTGTAGCCTTTTATAGGTCAGCACCTACATACTAGTACATTAGGTAGTACAAGAGCTAAGGGGGTTGTAGCTCCCTTCCAGAAGAAGCTGGAGAATGAGAGAAGGTTGTAGTCTTTTGCAGGTAGAAGCCTGTGTACTGGTATAAGACTGCACTAGTATAGAAATATTGTAAAAATAAGTTTCTTATTAAAAGAAGATAGAGACGAATTGCAGCATGTGGTTTTCACCCACATTGCGTTTCCACCTAATATCTTGTGTCCATGTGTGTGATGATCTGTTCTGTTTTACTGCACCTGTTTACTGTTCTTATGGTTAGTGAATTTTTGATGCACTGATTAAAGATCAAAATTTAATGAATCATAAGTTTACTGATATATGTTGGTTGCCTTAGACACAGTAGCATATATACGCAGTTTCCCATAACTGAAGTAGCATATACAAATCTGATTGTGAAATGAAAAATAATTGATTTGATAACACTGATTCACCCCCCCTCTTAGTATTATTTCCAACAATTAGTATCAGAGCAGGTCCTTCAAAAGAAGCTTTATCGCTTGAAGGAATATCTATCATCATGAGCAACTACGAAAAAGAGGCATATATCAGGCAACCAATCTTTGATTGGAGAAACTTCGTCTATTAGAAGGTAAGAATCATAGCCTATCTTCAATCTCTTGGTAGAGAAGTTTGGGATATTGTGGAAGCAGGATACACATTTCCATCAGCAACTCCTACAGATACGGTTGGTAAGAAGCAGTATGAAACAAATGCAAAGGCTATCAATACTCTATTAGGGAGTTTATCTCAATCAAAATTAGTCAAGGTTATGCAGCTCAAAACAGCAAAAGAAATATGGGACAAGATCATTCTAGGCTATGAAGGAGACGATCAGGTAAAACGTCCAAAACTACAGTCTCTCAGAATTAAATATGAAAATCTCAAAATGTATAATGATGAAAGTGTGGCTAATTATTTTTTACGTATAGATGAGATTTTTAATCGTATGAAAAACTCGAGTGAAGAAATAAAAGAAGCAACTTTGGTTGAAAAGGTTCTAATATCTTTGTCTTTTAAGTTTGAATCAAAAGTTTTTGCCATAGAAGAAAAGCAGAATCTACAGAGCATTACCATGTCACAACTGCACAAAATCCTAACTGCCTTCGAAATGAGAAAAGGGTGACCATCAAATAGGAGAGAAGCCGCATTCAAAGCTTTAGGAAAAGGAGATTACAATGAGTTAGGACATATGTCAGAAGGAGAGGAAGAATCAAACTTTTTCAAGAACCTTCAACGGGGTTCTGGAAGATTCAGAGGTAATCTACCTTTCAAATGTTTTTCTTGTGGAAGAGTCGGTCACTATGCAGCCAAGTGTCCTCATAAAGATAAGCTTGACAAAGGTAAGGAACCAGTTAGATGGAATAGAAAATAGAATGTAAGTAAGAAGAGCTATTATACTCCTGAAGACAGTGATGGATTTTCAATTACTGATGAAGATGAACAATGTAATGATTATAGACTTTTGATGGCTTTTGAAGATGATGATTTCTTGGATGCTATGGATGAAGATGATCTCTATCAAGAAATTTCTAAACTTAAAATCTATTTAGAAGAAAAGAGTATGATCATAGATACTCTGACTTCCAACTTGCTGAAAGGAAGAAACACAATGAAAAGTTAGAATGTGAATTTGTGGTAGAAAAGATATTGAGAAAACAAAAGCTCTTAATCTTAGATTTTCTAAAGGATCTGAAACTTTAGATGAGATTATCAAAGTGCAGCATTCTCCTCTAATCAAGACAAGTCTTGGATATTCTAAAGAAGCATCTCAAGCACAGAAGCCATCCACCTCCAAAAGTTATCTATATGCAGCAAGGAAGTGAACAGGTTGACAATCTATGGCAAAGGCATAAAGCAAATAACCAGGTAAATCAAGGTCAATCTACTTCAAGGATGAACAGAGATCACCAAGTAAATCGAGGGGAATCTACTTCAAGGATGAAAAGAAGTTACAACCAACCACAGGTAAGTCATTCTCAATTTTCCTATGTAAACTACAATAACCTAGACGGTAGGTTTGATAATCACAAGAATTTCTTCAATGGCCAATGTTTCTCTTGTCATAACTTTGGACACAAAGTTGCTCAATGTGTTTCCTACAATACCATCATGACTAGAGAAGCATGAAATCAAAGGAGTGTGACTGGGATCATGAAAAGGACCTACAATAACTTTTCTACTCTTGAAAATGAAATAGGATGTTCTATTTGTAACAACTTTGGTCATGAAGATTCTGAATGCAGGAGTAGGTTTCGGCAAATAACTTAGAAGGAGAAAGTTTCATTGAGTCCCAAAACATGGAGAAAGAAAGAAGGACAACCAGAAAGATGTGGAATAGCCTTATATGCGGAAGGATAGGAAAATCAGTGGTACATCGACAATGGATGCTCGAAACATATGACAGGTGATAAATTAAAAATTTAGTCATATAGTGCCTTAGAAAAGGAAAGGAAGGTCTGATTTGGAAATGACACCCCTGCACTCATAAAAGGTAAAGGTTATTTTCTTTTGAAAGAAAAGGTCAAAGCTGGAAATGCTATGTATGTTGATCACTTAAAGCATAATCTATTGAGTGTCAGTCAAATGTGTGATCAAGGAAATGAGGTAACATTTCGATCAAATGGATGTATTGTTCGTG
This sequence comes from Pinus tabuliformis, assembly GCA_031772625.1. Lineage (NCBI taxonomy): Eukaryota > Viridiplantae > Streptophyta > Pinopsida > Pinales > Pinaceae > Pinus > Pinus tabuliformis. The sequence goes on from CM062820.1 coordinate 535,392,909, forward strand.
AGATTAATACAGGAGAAACAGTGATCAAAGTCATAAGAACTCCAAATAATTTATACATACTTAAGGGAGGACAACAAGAATGTTATCTAAGCAAGAATGATGAACACTGGCTATGGCATAGAAGGTTTGGGCATATAAGCTTCTCTCAGATAAGGAAAGCATGCAAATATCAGGTGGTTCATGATCTCGTTGAGATCAGAATTCCACACAATACAATATGGAAATCATGTCAGTTTGGCAAGAAAACCAGAACTAATTTCCCTTAGAAGGAAGGATCAGCTAGTAAGCCACTCGAACTTGTCCATACTGATGTCTGTGGTCCATCTAGGAAAAGGTCACCTCAAGGAGAAGAATACTTCATATTGTTCATTGACGGCTTTTCTAGGATGTGTTGGATACAACTTCTGAAGCATAAAGATGAAGCTTTCGAAAATTTCAAAGCATTCAAAGCCTTTGTTGAAAATGAATCAGATCGCAGAATCAAATGCCTTAGGTTTTATTGAGGAGGGGAATTTACCTCGAATGATTTTTTCGATTTTTTTGAAGAACATGGAATAAGAAGGGAATTCTATACTGCAAGGACTCCTCAATAAAATGGAGTAATTGAAAGGATGAACAAAACCGTTCAACAAATGGCTCGTGCTATGCTTGTTGAGTCTGGAACTCCCGCAACCTTCTGGGGTGAAGCTGCATTTTCTGCCATTATTATTCTCAACAAGACAAACATCCGGGTGAACAACACTCAGACTCCTCATGAACTTTGGTATCGTAAGACTCCTACAATAAAATACTTCAAAATTTTTGGAAGCAAATGTTATATCAAAAGGACTGATTAAAACCTTGGCAAGTTTGAACCTAGAGCAGATGAAGGCATTCAACTTTTTACTCTCCCCGCAACAAAGGATACAAGTGTTACAATAATAAAATCCAAAGATCTCGAAGATGATAAGGACTATCCTTCATCATAAAATTAGACTTATAATGAATAAGAAACATATGAGGCACCAGAAGAACAAAGAAGGGTAGAAGAAAAGACTCCATCTAGGTATGTCTAGAAGAATCATCCAGAGACTCAAATTTTGGAGCAGAAAGAGGCAGGTGTACAAATAATAAGAACTATTTCAGAACCTTCAAGCTATCTAGCATTTCTCTCCTCCACTGAACCATGAAACGTAAGTGAAGCATACAAAGATGAATGCTGGGTCAAGGCCATGAATGAAGAACTTGAGCAGATTGAAAAGAATAACACTTGGGAGTTGGTTCCTAGACCAAATGATAAGAATGTCATAGGGACAAAATGGATATTCAAAAATAAGTTGAATGAAAATGGATATGTTATTAGAAACAAGGCTAGACTTGTTTGCAAAGGGTATGCTCAACAAGAAGGTATAGACTTTGAAGAAACTTTTGCACCAGTTGCTAGACTTGAAACCATAATAATGTTCCTTGCTCTTTCTAGCTTTCAGAAGTTCAAAGTATTTCAAATGGATGTGAAATCTTCCTTTTCAAATGCAGACATAGAAGAAGATGTGCATATTGAGAAACTAGATGGATTTATCCTTGGAAATGATCCAAAACTTGTATGGAGACTTAAGAAGGTACTCTATGGTCTCAAACAGGCTCCAAGGGCTTGGTATTATCGTCTAGACAAATACCTCCATCAACAATGTTTTTCAAAAGGATCAACAGATAACAATCTATATATAAAACTAGATAATGATAAATTGCTAATACTTGTTGCATATGTTGATGATATCATCTTTGGTAGCAATGAAGAAGCCATGAGTCAAAACTTTGATTTAGTGATGCAGAAAGAATTTGAAATGTCCTTGCTTGGTGAGCTCACATATTTTCTTGGTTTACAAGTCCAACAAAATAAAGACAGTATCTTTTTATCAGAAACCAAGTACCTCAAGAAAATCTTGAAGAAATATGGCATTCGAAACCAGTATGTACCCCTATGGTAACAGGATGTGGCCTCAGCGCAAATGATGATTTAGCAGTAGCACATCAACCAACCTATAGATCCATGATTGGTAGTCTGCTCTATCTGAAAGGTACCCGACCAAACATCATCCATGCAGTGGGAATATGTTATGAAACCAGCTCAAGAAAAGATAGAAAAGATAGATCAACGCCTTATAATTCAGCCTCTTCGAGGGGGCAACCTCCTTTACATTAAATAAATGAACAATTCTTGAATGATACAAATGAAAAGACCTCCTTTCTATATATAGGAGTCCAAGGGGTTATAACATAACCAGAGCTGACATAACAATAATAATGTAAGGGCACAAAATAACAATAGTGGGCTTCTATGGGGCACAATAGTAACAATATGGGCACTACATGGGTACAACAATACAACAATACAATAAGTGGGTTGTACTAATAACAATAAGGGGTTACACTAGTAGTATAGGGGCCTAACATGCCCCTCTCCTTCAAAAAGCGTTGTCCTCAACACCTGAGTAGTTCTTGATGCTTTTGTATAAAATTCTTGTCCTACCATGTGGAATCTTCAGCGGGTAAGTTCTTCCACTTGATGAGATACTTTGAAATTGATCGATTTCGTAGCTGTCGGGTTCTTGTTTCTGTGACTGCTCCAGGTTCCAATATGATTTTTCCTTCCTCTTCAATTTCTGGCAATATTGCTTGAATAGGGATCTTTTGCAACCTTTGAATAAGTGGCCATACTTCTTCGTCCTTCTTCCATTCATCCCTTGCTTCATTTATCCAATCTAGTTGGATAATAGAAATAGCACAAAACAATGCTTTCACATCCTCATCCTTGAAGAGTCTTCCCATTCGGTAAGGTCGCCATTTTTTAAGTGCATGTAGTATTGCTAACATTTCCTTCTCATAAATAGCTTGCTTGAGATGTAGCAGTAAAAATACCCAATCACCTACATCAAAACATTTTTCACTACGATGTTGATCTACTTGTTGTTTCATTTGATTTTGCACCGAAGTGGCTTTATCCTTTAAAATTTGGAGAAATTGTTGTTGATGCTCAGTGTGATCTTTCACTGCTTGAACCTTTTTCTTCTTGATATGTCCTTCTATCTCTGGAGTTTGAGTGGTAATTTCTTCCAATCCTTTACAAGATATGGTCAGATTCATTTCTTGATGCTCGATGTGATCTTTCACTTCTTGAACATTTTTCTTCTTGATATGTCCTTCTGTCTTGATAGTTTGAGGAGTGGTAATTTCGACCAATGAATTACAAGATATGGTCAGATTCATTTCTTCTTTATCGATGTGATCTTTCACTTCTTTCACCTTTTTCTTCTTGATATGTCCTTCTATCTTGAGAGTTCGAGGAGTGGTAATTCTTGCCAATGCTTTACAACATATGGTCTGATTCATTTCTTCTTTCTCTGGGGTGGGGTCCTAGCATATATCTTCTTCTTTTGATGTTTCTTGATCCTTTTCTTCCTCCTCTTCATATTCTATGTAAAATAATTTCTTCTCAACACACTTATGACCTTTAGTGCATTTGCTATCACAATTGTAACAAAGCCCTTTTTCTCTTTTTTCTTCCAATTGTTGTGGTGTAACCCTTGTAGGTTGTGGAAGGCTAGGAGAAACAACACTTCCATCTTTATAGTTGTGAGGGGTATGCTTCCTGGTTTCCATAATTTTTCTTTTCAATATGTCAAAAAGCCCTTTTACTCTTTCCAATTGTTGTGGTGTTTCTCTAAAGAAGGTGTTTCTCTTTGTATCCTCATAATGTGCTATCAATTCCTCCATGAAAATTGACCACGTAACAAGTTTTTTACGAGAACAAAGCCCTTTATACCATAAAAACTGATCCGGTTCTAAATATGAAGATGCAATACATACCTTTTGTAATAGTTTTACACCATCTAGATCAAAATATTGCTCCATCTGAAGTATCCAATTTACCGGATCCTTGCCATCAAACTTCCTCATCTTGCTTTTTCTTGATTTTAGGAGCTAGACCTTGAAACGACTGTAACTTTGTGCTTGTGGATATTTAAGTTCTAAAATTGCTACCTGTAGTAGCCCTCTGTGTCCTCTTTCCAATGGCACTAGTCTGATCCAAATTGGATTCTTCAAAAAAAAGTTATGCACAATCTCCCAAGATGACCTGATTATAGACCTTTCAAGAAGAGCGAACTTGTATGAAGTGCCACGTGTCAATTTTTCGACCTTTGGCTCTGAAAAAGATATACAAGAAACTAGAGTCCGTTCTCTTTCTGTACCTTCTTACGAAATTTCAATCCAATTCTCAGAGAGAAAGTTATGACTAGTTTCCCCAGGTCACCTGTTTTGAATGTAATTCAGGAGTCTGCAAAAAGACCAACTTCCTCAGATCATATCTCCGCCAATATCACGCGAAAAGCTCTGAAATTCGGACCCAAGGTTTAGTGAGATTTCTTCTCAAATTGGGTTTTTTTGCGACTTCTGAAATGTCACAGAACAAACGTTATAGTGAAAAGGCCACAATGACCGGTTTGGAGCAGCGAAACCCTAGAATCCAAAGCTCTGATACCAAATATTATGAAACCAGCTCAAGAAAAGATAGAAAAGATAGATCAATGCCTTAGAATTCAGCCTCTTCGAGGGGGCAACCTCCTTTCCATTACATAAATGAACAATTCTTGGATGATACAAATGAAAAGACCTCCTTTCTATATATAGGAGTCCAAGGGGTTATAACATAACCAGAGCCGACATAACAATAATAATTTAAGGGCACAATAATAACAATAGTGGGCTTCTATGGGGCACAATAGTGACAATATGGGCACTACATGGGTACATCAATATAATAAGTGGGTTGTACTAATAACAATAAGGGGTTACACTAGTAGTATAGGGGCCTAACAGAATAGTTGGAAGATTCCAGGCAAATCCAAAAGAAGCACACCTTCAGGCAGTTAAAAGGATTTTCAAATATCTTCAAGGAACAAAAACCATGGCTTATGGTATCTTAGAGATATAGATCTCGCACTTCATGCATATATAGATGCAGATTGGGCAAGAAGGATGGATGACAGAAAAAGCACTAGTGGAGGTGCATTCTTTATGGGTTCCATATTAGTATCTTGGTTCAACAAGAAACAAAGTTCAATTGCTTTATCTACAACTGAAGCGGAATATGTGGCTGCTGCATCTTGCTGCACACAACTCCTTTGGATGATGCAAACTTTGCAAGATTTTCAAATCACTTGTACTCCACTTATCTCTATTTTATGTGATAATACAAGTGAAACCAGTATTTCAAAGAATCTTGTCATGCATTCAAATCCCAACCACATACGTATCAAATATCATTTTCTCTGAGAACAAGTGCTTGAACAAAAGGTCAAATTGGAGTATGTTCCCTCCAAGGAACAAGTTGCTGATATACTCACCAAACCACTACCCAAGGAGACATTTGAATACCTTAGATAGAAGCTGGGAGTAGTTGATGCATCATCTTGTTGTTGAAACTTGTATGCTTCAAAGAAAAGTGGTTGTACGCGAGTTTAATGAGGAGAATCTATGACGGTTTATGTCAATACAGTCACGTATATGTTGGTTTGAAGACAAACAGTGGGCCAGGCTTAGGATGAAAAGAGTCTGATATGGGTCTGACATAGACCTTCTGGCACAGGTTTAGGGGGAGCATATATACTTCTAATAATGCATTGATGGCACTATCTTAGAAGATTTTGGTTCAAGTTCACAATGTTTTTGGTTTCAGATGGAATAGGTGCAAAAGGAGAACATGGTTGTTGGTCTGAATGATGATTGACAGATGTTGCTGATGATAGTCGTTGATGACTATCATAGTCTTGTTGTAGATATTTCATCTCTATGTCATGTATTTCTTTTCGTATGAAGGTCATGTAATGAGCTGTTTTGGTTTCCCCACTATGCCTAGGATGGATGATGTAATGTTCTTGTTTTATCATGTGTAAACCTTTGGTGTATCCCCACTTGGTTGGATGGATTAGTCAATATTGGTATATCCCCACTTGGTTGGGAGATGGATGTATGTATGAGTCTTTGGTGATAGGAAGGTCATTTATGATGTATAAAGTCATGTTTCTTCTCATAGAACATCTTCTTGCAAACCTTGCCTACAGTTAGGGGGAGCATGGACAGCGTAACAGAGCAGAGATTTTAACATGTACTTAGAGGGATCATAACCCTTTGCACTTGATGACAAAAGGGGATAATGAATTTGAGTGACTTGGGGTTGCCATCAAGTCCAAACAGGGACATTGTCGGAATTATGGCGCAAGTTTGAAGCTATGACATAAGTGTTGTCCTTGACGTCAACTCACTCAAATGATAGATCACAGTTTAGGCTCTCGAAATGAAAGAGGAAGAGATATATGCAGGTTCCTCTTAAGCAAGTCACATATACATGCGGGTTTGATGATCAAAAGGCGCGTATATGTATGCACACACTTTCATGCAAGGAAAAGTGTGTACATGTGGGAAAACTTATTTTTGGTCAATGGTAATTAGTCCTTGATGGTTTTGGACCATGGTATTGAGTAAGGCCTATGACTATAAAAGGGGAAGGATATCATTAGCCAAAGGGATTCATGAAAGCATTGAATATCTTATGGAGAGCAAGATCTAGAATTGGGTTATGGTGCATAGCTAGATCTGAACCAAGGAGGAACCTGAGGGCTAGAAGAAGCATAAGTTCTATTGTTGGGTCAAGATTTTAAGGCTTGAATAGTAGTATCTTTGTGTGATTTTGATATGTTATATTTGGTGCATGAGTTGATCTATAAATCTGATAATCTGGGTATAACTGATGTCTGAATAAGTGAAAAGGGTAAATGATCTTTTATAGATCTGTATGCAGGTTCGGCACAGCAAAGGCACGTATACACGTTGGTTAAGTAAGTCAAAACAAGATATATGTTGGTTGGCCTTAATACGGAAGCATATGCATGCAAGTTCTACATATTGAAATAGCATACGTTTCATGAAATATGTTTTAGCTACTTCTGTTTATTACTGCAGTGTTTTGGGTTCAAGGTTGGTTTTTGGTTACTGTTAATGTATTATGGTTACAACATTTGGAGAAGTAATTGTTTGATTCAGTTTTGATTGAAGCAAAGGAGATTTGTTGATGTAGATGTATTTGATGTTTGATTTTTGTCATTGATGGATCCAGTCTGAAAATTTATGAAATGTGGTCCCTAGAAGAAAGAGAAGGTTGTAGCCTTCTGTAGGTCAACACCTACGTACTAGTACATCAGCTAGTACAAGAGCTAAGGGGGTTGTAGCTCCCTTCCAGGAGAAGCTGGACAACGAGAGAAGGTTGTAGCCTTCTGTAGGTAGAAGCCTGTGTACTAGTATAAGACTACACCAGTACAAAAATATTGTAAAAAGATGTTTCTTATTAAAAGAATATACAGACGAACTGTAGCATGTGGTTTTCACCCACATTGGGTTTCCACCTTATATCTTGTATCCATGTGTGTGATGATCTGTTCTCTTTTACTACACCTGTTTACTGTTCTTATGGTTAATGAAGCTCTGATGCACTGATTAAAGATCAACATTTAATGAATCATATGTTTACTGATATATGTTTGTTGCCTTAGACATAATAGCGTATATACACAGTTTCCCATAACTGAAGTAGCATATACAAATCTGATTGTGAAATGAAAAAAAATTGATTTGATAATACTGATTCACCCCCCCTCTCAGTATTGTTTCCAATAGGGGAATGTTCGGGAAGGTGTCCATTTTACATCATCAGTTAAAAGGTAGCATGTCGCTCTTAAACGCGACACTCTGTCAAATGCATGTTCGCATTGGGGAATCCATTTTCCTTACATTTAATCAAACCTCGTTGAAGGTCATCATGGTTTTGGGTATTATCGTTGAGTCAAATGGTGCCAAATAATTATAATTCCATTTTGTGTTCAAGAGAAGTTCAACCTTGGTTCAAATCCTTTTGTAAAATATTAGCCTTCATTCATGTCAACCATCCCTAAGTCACTCCTTGTAACTATTTTCGAAAATTGATATCATGTTTCATCTCATACCATTTCCTACGACGAATCACTTCCTATCAACTTCAGCTCATCATATGGGAAGTTTATTTAGAAGCCTTCAGTACCTTGAAGCGTACATGCCTTAATGGTAGGTTTTTCTCTTTTGACGACAAGTTCTCATCATTGGCATTCGATCAAATGATTCTATTAGTGTCCAACTTCAAATCACATATTTGCACTTCATATATTGTACTAGGAGTACCTTGAGAACCATTGTCATTATTGGTGGCTTCTGTGACGCTTGTTAACGGTTCACATCATTGACTGGTAATCAAGTTTTTTCTTCCATGTCCAACTTTGAGACATTAACCCACATGGTTAGAATCATACTATGGATCAAGAGATGGAGATCAAGGCCCTTGATCTAGCTTCCCCAATCCAGGTTGTGAGGAGATTTTATATTCATGATTATGTAGACAGATGGTTGTGTCCATGTTGTGTCTACCATGCATATGATATTAGCTTTTCCATGCTTGTTCATTGAGTTTGCTTTACTCTAAGTTTTGGAATGCCTACCTCAAAGATGTTTTTTGATATATATTTTTCGTTATGTTCTCTTGAATGTTCCTTGTAGGTTTTTGACAATTGCTAATCTGATCCTTGGGATGATAATGCACTTCAATCTTTTGAATGTATTTTTCAGACTTTGCACTTTAGGGGGAAATATATTACACGTCAATTTTTCAGCATGTCACTTTATCAATTTATGGATATTATTATCATCGATGAACATGTTGAAACCAGCTCCCTTAGAAGTCAAACAACTCAAAATATGTCAAAGTCAATGAGAAATTTAGGTCATGTAATTATCAAACCTTGTTAAGTTCCACATGCACCGATTTGTCTAGCGTGTCCTGCGTATGCGCCAAAATTGACTCTGAGAACACTGTAGAACTGAACTATGTTTGTAACTATAAACCCACACAAGTGAATTCTAGGAAGTAAAAATAAAAATTACATTCTACAAACATAGTTGGTCGTATATTTCCCAACTGAAAGCTTCCAGGTGATGACTATTCGAAGTATAACCCTCATAAGATGCATCTCCATCCCTTTTCTCATGGTAACTTAATCCTTCATTAAAGGAGGTTCATCCTCTTCTTGGTGATTTGAAATCTCCCCTCTTTGATTTATAAAAGGACTAGATGGTTTAGGGATGAAGGAGGTCAGAATTCAGGGAATAGAACTTATGTTGTTAGTTTGAGATTGGATAGCTTGTTATCTAAGGAGGATATTGAAGGAATTTGGGAGGGACCTCATGGCATCAAGACGAGGGTTGTAAGGCTCCTCTTATCTTTTGATTAAAACAAATGCGCAGCTTTTTCCCATTGATTTTGTATTTTGTGAAAGACAAATAGTTTGTAATTTTTTATTATGTTCATTAAGGCAAGTTCAATCACTATTTCCCTTGATCATTAGGCTGCCATTTGAATTACTATATCAAATGTGCTTTTGATCCTTTTTATGGTTTATTTTTGCAGATCCTACAAAGCATTGAAGAACTATGTTAAGTCACAACCAAGGAACTTCATGAGGCATTTCGTGAAATCAGTAAAAGGCATATCCATTAGTTAGACTGCTTGTAATTTGGATAATTTTAACTTAAGGAAAGAGTTAGTTCATTTGTCACGATTGTTTCTAGTTTCCATTTAGGATCTAGGGAGATCGTTCTTGTCCACATGAGGGATTGTCTCATGTAACATCTGTGACCTTGGTTTCGCAAGCCTCTGCTAGCCTTAGCAATCACCTTTTACAGGAGCATATTCATGCGCCATGCAGTATCCACAATCTTTTGGAAAAAGGTTTGATGGCTCTTGGTGAGCCTTGTATAAATTATCTAGTCCATCTCTTCCACCACTCGAACCTCGGATTTGTTGGCCCTTTGTTTCTTGAAATCCTATTCTAGCAGTGCCAGGATCACTTCCCCTTCTCTGAGACTAAATTAGGATATGATTGCTTAGCTTCCTAGGAAATTGTCTACATTCTAGTTTTCTTATAGGGGATTGCCTTCTATGGGCCTCCTTGACACCTACCCTAATGATAGGTCTACACACAAATACCCATATTGTTGTGATTAGAGAACCTCCAAAGTCGAAACAATGTTCTTTGAAGTTTTTCAGTCATTTGAACTCCTCGCGACCATGTTTCACTATGAAAAAATGCGAAACGAAGATGGAAATAAATAGTTGTTGTTGTGCAGACCCCAAAGTTTCTACTACTCTTAAACATTCCTAATTCTACCATTATTTCCCATTTAGAGTGTGATATACTACACAAATTTATCCGTGCCAACCTCCCACATACTCTATTCATTTTCCTCTAGTATCTCTTCATCATCTCCAAATTTGACATAGGCATTAACTGCTTCCACTAACAATTATTTTGGAATGTATTAACGCCTCTTGTTGAGACCACGAGAGAAGGAGGAATCATACTGAGGTTAGTACCTCCATCATCCACCACATTTCCTATAGTAACCATCCATGTACCCCACGGTTGGTTTTTCCTAGAGCCACCTAGTTTCATCAATATTATGTTAGATTGCATGTTGGATTGGGTTCTCAACTTTTGTTAATGATTTATCGTGTCTTAAGATTTTCCCCCTCTGGGGCTTATGAAATCCTCAATATTCTCTTCCCTATGTGAACCTTTCTCAAGCTAGTTTAACTCATCCAGATGAGCACAATCGAATTTTAATGGTCTATCTTGGACCTATACCCATTTGCATTCATAATTTATATGGTCTCACTCAAACCCTTGTTAGCCAACCTATCATCCAACTTGTTCACTAATATGTGTAATAGGTTGAACTCAACGATTCACATGGTCTCGCTATGTCCCTGAATTTTATTTATGATATTTCCTAGTTTTCCTTGATTTGTGACCTTACCTATGTTGGTGCCACAATAGAGTTGCTTCGTCACCCTTCTCACTAGAACCAAGTCCCCTTGAATGGTGATGTTGTGAATTCTTTCCCGAACAAGAAGTTCAACCCCTCTTTCAACACATGAAATTTAGCAATGTTATTTAAATACTTTGGATCCTTGCTTCATTGTGTCTTATGATGCCTTGGCCCCCCACACTAGCTTAATCGGGCTTTCCTTTTGTGGACCCATAGAGGATTAATTTTAGGAATCCTTGAGCTAGTGGAAACCGTGATGTTGTATCCCCTTGAGTTGGTGTTCCTTCCTCCTATTATGGTAATATTGAGAACTTCTCAACCCCATAATTTCGAGTATTATATTTTCCTAGTCCATTGGGTTGTTGTCCTCCATGTTTTTAAGATTTATACTAAGGATTTTTTCTCATATTTGTCACAGGATATGCGTAATTAGGACAATGGAGGGGAAATATTTACCCTAAAATATTAAATTGGTTTCTTTCCTTCAGGATGACCCAATTCACAAATCTTGGACTCAAACACTAGACACAGTTTACCGAAACATTTTCCATGATTTTTTCTCGCCAATTGCTTTGTTTCTCCCAAATGTTGTCTCATTATCTGACCAATTGAAAAAACACTAGAGATACATAGTCACATAAGGTAGTAGTATAATCACACTAATTGAGATGGTGGTTGATGGATTCCTCTTTCTTCTCACAAATAATTCATCTTGAGGGTTCAATAAAACCTCATTCACATAGTTTTTCCCAAGTTAATATATATCTATGCATCACCAACCATGTGAACAATTGTATTTTCAACCAATGAGGGATAGAATAAAGTTTATTCCACACAGTGTCTATAATTTTTTGTTGGTGCCCTCTTATGTAAGGGTAAGCTTCCTTTAGAGTAATTTATCCTCCATTTTACCTTCCCCACCTTAACTGGTCTTCATCCTCTGAGAAGATCATTCTTCTCTATAGCATATTGTCTAGGTCTTTACCAATCTTGACTAGTTGTTCCTCTGAGTAGAAGCTCAAAGATGTCCAATTGCTCCATTTAGGGCTTTCTGCCCTCGATATAAATACTAGTGGACTTCCCATTTCCCAACTATCTTCATTTCCTTCTAAAGGTCCGTTCTCACTTGCGAGGCTAATGTAGCTTCATTTTTCCATGCATCCTTAAGGAATAGGGATTTTTTTTTTAAATTTTGTATTCCCCAAAAGTAATATCCTTGTATTACCCCTCAATTTTTCCAAGCGAGAGTCGAGGTGGCTGAGCCAACCATCTTATCATTAAACTTGATGACGAAGCCCAAGGGAGTGTAACATCCTTAATCCATATCCACCACAATTTAGGCAACAAGCCTCATTTACCATCTCGAGATCCTAAAGGCCTGAACGACCCTTGGATTTGGTTTGCAAATTTTTCCCCATCCTACCAAGGCCCATATTTTCCTTTCCTCAACTACCATCCAAAGGAAATTCCAATCAATTTATCTTTTTCTTTGGAGGAACCCTTTGGGGCTTGGTAAAACAGAGAGAAAATACATAAGGATGGCTTTGAGTACCTCTTTTGTACACATTGACCCACCCATGAAATTCAGGTATTTGAAAGTCCACCTATTAACATTATGTTCTAATTTACATATTAGGGTTTCCAAGGTATAATTTTTGCTAGATTTATCTGTCAATGATATTCCCAAATCACTTGATGGTGATGCTTTCCTCTAGAATCCTAGGATATTTATGATATTCCTCTACACAATAATGTGAGTGTTAAAAAATCAAATGATTGATTTTGATATGTTAATCTCCATACCTGCAGCTTCGGCGAAGTCATCTAGTATTTGTTTGTAGGTCTTACTTCTTTGACAGTGGGCACACCATTGAGAATTCTATCAACCATGAAATCTTAATGGGTAGTTCGATTACATTTAGGGTCAAGTTGTAACCCTTTGATCCCCCATAAAACAATTTATTATTTAATGGTTCTACTAAGTGCCTCCATTTCCAAAATAAAGATAAAAAGAGATAGTGGGTCTCCCTTTCTGAAGAACCTTGTGGGGGAAAGGGGCCTAGTTGTGGCTCCATTGACCATAATTGATAAGCTTTGATCAGTGACTAGTGACATAACCTATTGGACACAATGTTTATTAAAATTAAAAGCCTACAATGTTCTCTCCATATATTCCCAACTCAATTTGTCATAAGCTTTAGCTATGTCCAGTTACATTACCTTTCCTTCCTTTTTTGGTACATCAGGGAGTGGATAATTTCATGAGCTTGGATTACATTATCTAGGATTTTTCTCCCCTCATGAAAGATGTATGCTCTTCTAAGATAAAAATTGGGAGCAAAGGATTCAATCAATTTACTATAACTTTGGAGATGATCTTATATATAATGTTACAAAGAGTGATAGGATGATATCGATCTAGGAAGTTTTCTTCATTTTATTTTATGATCATAGTAATGAGGCTGGAATTCAAGGCCTTAAGAATTATTTTTGATCTATGAGAGTCTTCTACTACTTCATAAATATCTCGGCATACAATATCCCAATATGGTTTAAATAAATCCATCATAAAACCATCTTGGCCAGACGATTTTCCATTTGGAATATCCAACACTATTTTTTACAACTCCTCCAAGGATACGGGCCTCACAACATTTGCAGTCTACCCCTTCACAATTATCGTTGAGACATTCTTCAAAATTTTATGGATGCCAGTTGATCTCTCGCCTTGGGATTTTTTGGCTATTTCCTAAAAGCATTGAACAAAACTATGCTCAATCTCCTGATGGCTATGGCATGTGTTCCCATCTCTATCCTTCAGTTTTAGGATTTTTTTATGATTCCTATGGGATACTATGGTTTTCTGGAATAAATTAGTGTTCCTTTATCCTTCCTCAAGCCATTGAACTTGAGGTTTTTGTTTCCATAATTTTTCCTCTTGTTTGCATCTCTCCTCCCATTCCCATTGGAGGGATTGCTCCTATTCCTTAATTTCAATGTTATATCCCTGCTAAGCTATAATTATTTGAAGCTCCTCCATTTCTTTTACTTTTTCCTTTCTGGACTAGAAGATATTTCCAAACTCATGCCTATTCCTAATTTTGATCTTATCTTTGACCTGTTTTAAATTTTTTTGTACTTTAAACATCTTAGAGAATCTCACTTCTCCCTCCGCCTCCCACCATTTTTTCATCTTGTCCAAAAAGTTAGGATGATCCAACTAGAATCCCTCAAATTTGAAGGTTCTATTTGTTAGCATTCCCATAATATGGGCCTCTAAAAGGATATATTAGTGGTCAAAACCACCAAAATGTAGGATATTTCTTTCTTGAGTGACTCCTTGGAGGATTATATCCATTGGAACTAAGAATCTATCCAATCGAGAGGCAACCAAATTTTTTCCCTCTCTTTTATTATTTGAGGTTTACATTCCACTAGTTACTTCTATGTCCACTAGCTTCATTTTATCAGTCAAATTCTTGAAACTCTCTAAGTCACGATCTGATCCCCTTATTCCTCCTTTCTTTTCCTCTAGGGAGAGGATCATGTTAAAATCCCTTACCAATATCCATTTCCAGATTGGGAACCTTGTTCGGATATTCTCCAAAGATTGGATGAATTTGAGCTTCTCATACATCATTTGGGGGACATACACATTAGTACATAGTATTGGATCACGAGAACCAATATATTGTATAACTAAAGACAAGGAGTACCTAGTGGATTCATAGGATATAAGTTGTACCTTTTGGGGGTTCCACATGGTTAAGATTCCTCCTACAACATTCTCAGCTTCAATATCTACATAGTTATATCTCTGCAAAAAAATTCGACAACTTATTCTTAAGTGATATGTTGAGCACTTAGTCTCTTGAATGAAAATGATATTTGGGTTTTATTTTTTCATCTTGTCATTAAGAATTGTTTGTTTTCTTTGGCTATTCAAGGTTCATAAATTCCATGCAAAAATTTTTATTTGAACACAGGAGGGGTAGGACTTAGGGTTTCAGGATTTCATCTTACTTGCGTTTATCAACAGGGAATTGAGCTCCTAGAGGGTAGAAATGTTGGATTACCTTCCTCTTTTCTGATGAGCCTTCTTAATAGCGTGGATTCTTTGGGTGATCAGTTTGACTCCAAAACCTTTTGATTTAACATGCAATATCATGGTTCCCCTTAGTCTAGTATCTTCCCTAGTGAGGACAAGATATTGTACAGAATCGTTTTTCTTTGGGGATCGATTCCACTCCTCTTGCCTTCCACTATTCTAAGAGATGTGGATGATCTAACACTTATAATTACACAATCTCCTTTATATTTGCATTTTTTTTCCCTGCGTCACCTAGAATCATATCCAAGTCAACATTTGACTTTTGAGACTAGACAAGGTTGCCTAGATCTCCTTCCTTCACTTGGGACTTGCCTAGTGTCCCCTGGCTTTTTGCATTGGTTCAAGGATCCTACATCCTCATTTCCTGTGTCTATGGTTCTTTCGATTTGAAAATATCTTTTTCCTATCGTAGGGTTTGATAAGGTAACACGTCATATCAGTTCTTAGATTCCCTTGTTTTCCTCGAAGGCCTCTCTTGGTGTTTCCTTCATATTTTAACATTTGTACCCACTTTTCTGAAACCCTCAGAGTCCTTGCCTAAACGAGATCTTGGGTGCTCTATTTTTTACATTAAGAGGCCATTCTCCAAATATATTCTCATTTTTATGGAATCTTTTACATAACAAAGGAATTTTCTCATAGCTAATCATCTACAACCAGATTTCATTGTGGAATTGTAGACTTACTACATCTGGGAGGGCACCTGATATATGAATTTCGACATAGGTCCAAAAAGACATAGTGTATTTACCCTCTTTGGTTACCTCTGATAGCTTCAGAAAGAATCCTATCGAGTTATTGATAGCTTCTAGAGTCTTTGGTGGTTAGTAATCTAGAGGAAAAAAATATAATTTTATGTGTACTAGAATGAATGTAAATGTTTATTGTTCTTCTAAAGTTGTCCTTCCAGGTTAACATGTATAGCACTACTGAGGAAATAAAGTAAAATCCTCCCTCAAATACCATATGTATGTCTTCTAGGATAAAAAAATATAATTGTACATAATGCTTTGGATCCCATATGGAGTTCAACTTTCCCTTTGCGTTTCCAGACATACTGAATCCAAGTTTTTAGTAGTTTCTCATTTTTCGAAATCTCCATAAACCTACAGATGAATGCATACATTTTCATGTGGTCTTTGTGGGCTTGGGGTTTTTGATCCATGAGCACTACCTTATGGTTCTTCTTTTCACTTTAGATTACATGCTCCATTTGGGCCTAGATGTGAAGGCCCAAGTCCTTTCTCTAAGAAATCTTTGTTAACTGCTTTGTAATTTTCGTTCTTTTACTTCGCAACATTTTTTGACCCCACCTAGTTGTTTCCATGTCCATTCTCCCTGTCCCATCACTATGAGCCTAAAATCCACCTTGGGTTCCTTTTCTTCTCTCAAAAAAGACATTACGATAGGAGGGAGAATACCTCCCTCCTCCTGTTTCTTCCATGAAGATTCAAAACTTTATAGACTTTGGTTTTCCTGTATTCTTGGTAGCTCTACTCATTGCTTCTCTTTAAGTATACCAATTATGAATAACAATCATTATTTAATTTTTTATAATAAAATGTATCTTAGTTTATAACTATTATTTATATTTTGTATATATTTCACATCTCTATATCTATAAGAAAAAAATTATTTCTAATTACATGTTAATGTTGTTAACAATATTAATCATTATTATTTAAATTTAGTTTTGTGTGTTATGCATATTATGAAATTTTCATTTTTATTAATGAAAACATAATTACAATATAAGAAATTGAAGTGAAAAAAAATAAAAAATATATTACATTTTAATGGATGTGACATCATGGTTTTTTTGTGACTCGGTTGAACCTAGGCCAGAACCATCCTACTTATTGGATGGAAGAAGAATGAACAACCCATAATAGGATGTTTGTCACCAACAATGTATGAAGCTCTACCCAGCTTGGATGCCGCTTGGGATAGTTTTTAATTCCCTGAAAGTGGCTTCCATTCTCAACCCCTCCACATAGAGTTTGAACCTGGGACCAAGTTGATACTAAACCCCATGCCAGTTAACCCATTTATGCCTCATGCATGAAATTTTATTATTATTTTAGTTAGTATTTATTTTTAACCAAAAGGGAGGTTGGGGTGTGAGGGGGCTTCCATCATTCAACCTACCCAACTGGCTAGTGGATGTGAGGGGATGTGGTGGTAATAATTTTTATGATAGAAACCCTCTTGGGATCTCGCTTGAGCTGAGATGCATGTAATCTCCTCTGTCCCAAGCCCGTGTAATACAACATCATTGATATGTGACCGCAGTGTTAGGACTATCACATCCCTACTTCTTTAGTGACTAGTTTCAATACAATTGTATCCATTTTCCTCCTCCCCGTGTTAATTCTCTCATTTGAAGCTATGGGGTACTTGTTCCATTTTCCTGAAATTCCCACCTCAGATCTGGTTAGAAAGAACTTGGGGATTTTTACGGTCCACTTCTATGAGCTTAAGCCAGGCCCACCTCTAAAATTCAAGCTCTATTTTTTTGCATAAAAAATAACCAAGTTCCCCTCCTCATCGAAAGTTCTAGTGGCACCTTCCATTTTGCTTCCTGGATGTTTGAATGAGTTTTTATTTTTCCCTTTCACATCTCAGTAAGTGTGATTGCAAGTGAGCATGAAACTTGTTACTATGGCATTAGACCACTATAGTGGTTGTCGATTTGATAGCATATGGTTTCCATAACTAATTACTATGTATTAGAAACTGACCATTGTGGCACTACTACTATAGTGGTTGTCGATTTGATATTATATGGTTTCCATTATTTTCTTTGTTTGATTTCTCCTAATCATATTAGATATCCTACACTCACCTCTTTAGCTTGCATTTTTTCCATCACCCTTTGTATTCCTCCTAGTTTGCGCTTGAATCTTTGCACTCCTCCCTGTCTTCTCCTAAAGATCTATATTCATCAGTTAGTTCTTCTATGTCAGGTTTTTGTCTTCTTTTGTAGGATTCCTTAGTAAATTTACCATTTTCCATCATCCAACATCATGCTCTTACTACTTCTCTATGACAAGTTGATTTCCTTCCTTGGTTGTAACTTTTTTATTATTTGACTCTCTCTAGTTGGGTCCACTCCACTCCTTACAAGGCATATCCCAACGATTCCATCACTTATCCACTCATCTTATCGACTATTAGTATCCTTTTCTAGGCTTATGATGTGCCCCATTAGTGAGCATGCATCCATAAAGGGGTTTCCTACTATAAAAAACAAGCCTCTTCGTGGCACACATGTCCACTCGTTTCAGGAACTAATTGCCATGTTTTTGACCTAATCCGATGTGCCATCGAGGAGGAGTTAGCTTGTATGACACAAGAAGGGGCTTCCCAATAGCAATAACTCTATCACAACACATGCACCCATAATGTACCATGTATCGAGTGTAGCACTCTGGTGACCTCCTCTATCTGCACTAAGAAGAGGATGCTCCCACAATTTCCCATCCATCATCCAACAATTTGTTAGCCTCTCTAGTGTGCTTTCTTCCCTCTCTAGAAGGCTTTGCTTGAGTGGATCTCTCCACTCTCTGAACCTATGCATGTGGCTTCTTGACATCAATCTGAGGCCCCTCAATGTTAGGAACCAAAATTTCCTCATATGCATGTAGCTCAATGTCCCTCTAAAGGGATACTTGCATGGCCTTCTCCTAATAAAACCATATATCTTTGTGAACTATTGTCATCTAACTGGGCAACATGTACACTTGATAGTTGTGGGGTGTATTAGTGTACCCCACAAAGATCCCTGACTCTATTGTTGGCTCAAGCTTCTTTCGTGCATCTTTTGTCACATGGCAATAAATTGATGACCCAAAAATTCTTAACTGACCAACATCTAGTCTCTTACGGGAATAAGCCTGCTTTAGTGTCTTCATCTCAAGTATCTGATGTGTGCTATGGTTCTGAACATAAATTGTTATGTTTCATGCCTCAAGCCACAAGTGTAGTGGTAGGCCTTGATCATGTAACATTGCCCATGTTGCCCCTACTATGCTCCTATTATTCCTCTTGGAAACCCCATTTTGTTGAGGGTTATTGGGTTTCGTTAACTCTTGTTTTAATCCCTTCCACTGCATATAAGTTATTAAACTCATTGTATACGTACTCACCACCGTCATCACTCCGTAGAGCTTTAACCTTCTTTCCAAACTCTTTCTCTACTAATGCTTTGAACTGAAAAAACATTATGAAAGTTTGATCCTTTTTCTGCATAAAATATACCCAACATTTATGAGAATAGTCATAAAAAAATATAACATAATACATGTGTTTGGCCATGGAAGCTGTCGAGAATGGTCTACACACAACTGAATGGACTCTCTCTAGAATAGACTATGCTTGACTGTCTCTCTCCCTAACGGAGCACTTGGTGTCTTTTCCCAAAGTACAACCCTTGCATGTATCAAATTGCTCAAGCGTACCTTTGGGAAGACCAGTAGAGATTTGCTACAATATATTCAAAGCTCCATGATGCAAGTGGCCCAATTGTTTATGCCACAACTCACTGACTTCTCGACGCAACATATTTTCCACTTTTAAACTCAAAGCAGCACAATCCTCTACCTCTATATTATTGAGATTTTGAACTCAAATCCCTATCTTCTTTACTTGTCCCGTGGATATTTGTCGAAGGAATGCCTTTCCTTTCAGAAACATCACATCATAACCTCTATCCTCAAGCATGGAAATAGATACCAAGTTTTTGGTGAGTCCGGGTAAAATTCCACTATCTATTTTGTGTTAATCCATAAAATCAAAATGAAATTAAAATGATTGTTCTCTCTAGAATAGTCCCAACACTCAGCAAATGCAATCTCCAACTCGTAAGAAAGCTCAAGGCCAAAGCTTAACCTCTTCACAAGATCCCAAAGTCTCTATTCCAATGTGTAATTCCTATGGAGGATAGATTGTATTTGAAGGGAAATAAAACCTCTAAACACTACGCAATCCCTTAAGGATCAGTTCCTTAATGCATGAACTATCAGTGCAACTTAGAAAAACTAAAACAAGTAGTACATTGTTCCTATACTCTAGTGTCAACTGGTTCTTTCTCATAATCGACAATCATGAGTTTCTGATGAGTAAATATTCAATTAACTAGGGTAGCACTCGTGGAGTTCATTAGTGACACCACCGACTATTAACTCACTATTAGTTCTCTCAATGAGTTTAAGAACTAATTTAACTGAAGTGGCTAATGAAACTCGGCCTTCTATTTTACAACTCACAATTAACACACACTGGACTCCCATAAAGTAGGGACAACATACACATGAGGAAATAAATACTTCCAACTCGAATTTCCTAAGTTAAGTAAGTTTAATAAACTTAATTTAAATATTTTAATTTGCTATGAGAATAGAATTCAAATTTAATTTCGAGTTTAATTCAAGGACAAATTAAACTTGAATTTCTTGTTTCTATTTCTCAACAATAATTTTAATGGACCACTTCGAGGAACAATATGACATCGTACACACTTTGGAACACCTTCATCATCACTTGAGGGACATCGACCAATGCTTGGGCTATTGTGACCAACATCGTTGCCTTCCTCCCCAATAGGTAGCACTCTTGGCAACACTGAATACCAACTGTGATCCCTTAGCTTAGTATTCTTATGCTCTCGTTGATTTTCATTATGACTATCTAGTTCATTCTCCTAGGCAATTTGGTCCATTTATTAGTATATATTTCATCTATTTATTTTTTTATTAATAATGCTTTGTTATGCCTCTTTATGGTTATGTTTCCTCATTGAAAGACTCACCTAGTATATTTAGTATATCCATGTATATTCCAATTTAGAAGGAAATAGAATATTTACCCTAAAAAAATTCTTGATTATATTTTAATTAAGTGTTAATTTTATATGGCCTACTCTACTAACACCACAAATTCACCTGGACAATAGATTTCTTACCGAATTCTTGTAAAAATAAAAAATAAAAAAAATCATAATGTTGAGTGACACCACAAATTCACTTGGACAATAGATTTCTTACCGACTAGTAAAAAAAATAAAAAATTCATAAAGTTGGAGTGTTTGAATAAATTAGTTGATGATGGAAATGGATTCATGACCATTAAGAAACCCTACTCCACCCAAAATCGTGATATTTGAGAGCTATACTAAGATTTTTTAAAAAAATTGCCGAATTTTGATTATAATCTTGAGAGAATTTCAATTATTTTATGGACTAATTTGTCGCCTCTTTAGACTACATTATTTTATATTGGTAAAATATATTTTGAATAATAATAATGATTAAAAAAATTAATAAAGATAAATTAGATATAAAATGTTTTATTCTAAAAATAAATATTAACTTAATAATATATAAGTAGGTTTTTATAAACTCTCGCATATACTCGCATGAACTCGGCTCTGCGGCATTCTCGCATATCTATTGAACTGTGTCGAATATATATCCGATGTTCGGTACAGTGCATTGTATATAATCTTCTGCGGGTTCGACTAACCATATAAACTCTCGCATATACTCGCATGAACTCGGCTCTGCGGCATTCTCGCATATCTATTGAACTGTGTCGAATATATATCCGATGTTCGCATTTATATAAAGTCTCGCAGTTTTATAGTCTCGCTTCGGTGTTATATATTTTCCCGGCTTCGGTGATCTAAACAGCGGAATAGTGCATTCTCGCATATCTATTGAACTGTGTCGAATATATATCCGATGTTCGTATTTATATAAAGTCTCGCAGTTTTATAAAGTCTCGCTTCGGTGTTATATTGAACTATTGAACTGTGTCGAATATATATCCGCTGTTCGGAACAGTGCATTGTATATAAACTTCTGCAGGTTCGACTAACCATATAAACTCTCGCATATACTCGCATGAACTCGGCTCTGCGGCATTCTCGCATTCTCGCATATCTATTGAACTGTGTCGAATATATATCCGATGTTCAGAACAGTGCATTGTATATAAACTTCTGCGGGTTCGACTAACCATATAAACTCTCGCATATACTCGCATGAACTCGGCTCTGTGGCATTCTCGCATATCTATTGAACTGTGTCGAATATATATCCGCTGTTCGCATTTATATAAAGTCTCGCAGTTTTATGTCTCGCTTCGGTGTTATATATTTTCCCGGCTTCGGTGATCTAAACAGCGGAACAGTGCATTGTCTATAAACTTCTGCGGGTTCGACTAACAATATAAGACCATATGATCAGTTCTGAGGCTCGCATATAAACAAGAGGCAGAAGCTCGCATATAAGACCAAGGCAGAGGCTCACATTTAAGTCACTGGCTTGCATATATTCTTCTGCATTTGAACCTGATTCTGAGGCCCGCATCTTCGATGATCCTCTGCAATATAAGACCATAATCTTCTATGATCAGTTTTGAGGCTCGCATATAGTCTCGCGAAACAGTCTCGGTAATATATAAACAGTCTCGCGATATACACAGTTTCGGTGATATATGAACAGTCTCGGTGATATATAAGCAGGCTCGGAAGATATATAAACAGTCTCATCTCGACGATATATAAACAGTCTCTTGGTTTTAAAGCTCGCAATCCAAAGCTTGGAGATCTTGGCTCGCACATCAGGTTCGGATATCAGGTACACACATTCCTTATCTTTCTCTTTTTAATACATATTTTCTCATATAATTTCAAGTATGAATACTTCACCACAGTTACCAAAGATTACCAAGGGCAGACCTAGCACAGTTACTCTACAAGGCCTCTGTGAGTATATAGAGTCTTTAGAGAAACGCAGAGAAGAAAGAGAAGCCAAGTTACAAAAAGAGTTAGAAGCTGTGCTGGAAAACAAATTTGCATCTCTTGAAAACACTATCCAGAAACAAATAGAAAATAAAATAGAACTACTGGAGAATAAAATGGAGGCAATGGAGACTAGATTGCATGTTATAGAAAAACAAAACCAAGATACTAACCAACCATCCCAGCAAGGAGACGCTGATACCTTAGAGGGTCTTAAAATGAAAGACATGATTAAAGAATTAGAAGAAAAAGCTAATAGCCACCTCACTCTAAATAGTGTGGTAGATAAGTTAGATATTAAACCAATTAAAGATGAAATGAAAAAATTAATAGAATTAGACCACGAACGTAACAAAAGGACCTTAAACCTTATAATCTTTGGTTTAAAAGAGGAAGAAGATGAGGATACTTTAGCCTTAGTCCAGACAGAATTACATAATAGATTACAAATTGAAACAGTATGTCTCACAGAAGCAACAAGGTTGGGGAAATTAACCGAGAATAAAGGAAGATTAATCCGCATAAAGGTGAGCTCTACTGATCATAAACACAACATACTTAGTAAAACCTCAAGTCTAAAAGGAACGGGAATATTCATAAATGAAGATCTCATTCCAGAAGATCAAGCAGAATTAAGAAAGGAGGTACAAAAGGTAAAAGAAGCTAGAAAGGAAGGAAAATGGGCAATAATCAGGAATAGAAAAGCCTTTATTCGAGACAAAAACCAAAAAGATAGTAATCAATAGCAATCAAACATGCTCCGGATCCTTTCTTGGAACTGCCGGGGCTTCCCATGGAACAAAGGCCCCAAGCTAAGTTGGATTTCAAATGATGTTGATATTATTTTTCTTGTTGAAACTTGGGAGCACGAAGAATCTAAGGTCCCTAACATAGATGGCTTTACGCTATGGTTTACATGGAACAAGCGATCCTCCCGTAGAGGCATTGGGGGAATAGCTTGTTACATTAAGAAGAACATCTCCCCCTATGTTAGGCTTTATAAAAACGACCCTTACAACCAATTTAGTTGGATAGAGATCAGAGACATTAACAATAAAAAATTCTACATAGCAATATGTTATTTCCCCCCCATTAATTCTAACTTCTATAAGAAGAAGAATCTAGATAAAACTAACCCTTACAATAGTTTAGAGAACGATATTTCTAGCCTAAGGAATGATGGTAATATCCTTTTAATAGGTGACTTCAATGCCCGAACTTCAAGCAACCAAGCTATTATTTTAAGCAATCATTCCAACCCTAATCCTCTTTGGTTAGACGAAGACCCTACCCTGGCTAGTAGGTACAAAAGGAGCTCTGAAGACCTCGGGGAAAATTTGTTTGGGTCAGAGCTTGTCAAGCTCTATAGTGCTCAGGATCTCATAATTTGCAACGGTCTAAAAAAGTGGCCCAATTCCAGCAAGATGACCTGCATCCATGGACTTGGTAGCAGCGTGGTAGACTACGTTATTTCTGATCTTCCTTTATACAACGAAATGATAAACTTTGACATCTTAAACGACCACGAGCCTGACTCCGATCATAGGCCTTTACTTATAACCCTCAATTTTGTCATGCATAGAGTTCCCATAGAAAATAATACTTACAACCAAAAGAACTTAATATTTGATAAAAATAAAAAGGACCTCTTTCTAAATGAATTAAAAACTAATTTGCCTCCTTTATCTAGTATAGATAACATAGAAGACCTATATCATAATTTTACTACAACCCTCTCATATTTTATTAAAAAGTTCTCAATTGAAGTCTCTAATAATAAAAGAAATAGCAAAACCAATCCTTGGTATGACAAAGATTGTAAAAATGCGAGGAGAGCAATTAAGGAAGCTGTTGATGATTCTCTTAAAATGGACAAGATAAGAATATACAAAACCCTAATTAAAAGGAAAAAGAGGCAGTACAATCGTCAAAGACAGGAGAATCTCTTACACCTCTCTAAGGTAGCTCCTAAGAAATTTTGGAGGCAGATTCTGACTAGGAAGACTAAGGATAATAATAAAATCACTCTTCACGATTGGAATTCTTATCTTAAAAAGCTTTATGAATCTCCTAATGTCACGGATAATTTGGAAACCCTGCTCACAACGAAAGAAGTCTTCTCTTTAGAAGACATTAAGTTTGGGGTTAATCGCCTCGCGAATGGGAAAGCTAAGGACATTGAAGGTTACCAGGTAGAAATCTTAAAAATTGGAGGCCCTATCCTCATCCCCCACATCCACAAGCTTTTCAATCAAGCTTTTAAGCAAGGGTTCCCTAAACCTTGGACTGAGAGCCTCATTATCCCTATTTTTAAAAGTGGAGATACAAATAACCCCTCTAATTATCGAACAATTATGATCAGCCCTCTCTTAGCCAAATTATATGGTAGTATTCTGGAAAAAAAGTTAAGCATATGGCTTGAAAGTGAAGGTAAGCGGGCTAAAGGCCAAGCAGGTTTTAGAAGGCATCACTCAACAACAGACCACCTTATTACGCTAAGGATCATTGCGGAGGAATGCCGTAATGATAAATCCAATTTATTCTGCTGCTTTGTAGACTTTAGAAAGGCTTTCGATACAGTTCCTAGATACAACCTTTGGAATAGGTTAGAAGAGCTAAAGGTTCCTCTTGAGTTAAGAGCTGCTGCTATAAGGCTATACGAGAATGTAATTGCCAAGCTAAAGAACAATGAGGGGTGGTCAAAAGATATTAAGTGTAACATCGGAGTTAAACAAGGTTGCCCCCTCTCCCCTACCCTATTTGGCATTTACATAGATAAGCTCGAAGGTTATTTAGAAGAAGCAGGATGTGGTGGCACAATCTTAGCTGGGATAGTCATTATCCTTCTTCTCTATGCTGACGATATTGTTCTTCTGGCAAGGTGCCCTTCTGATCTTGATAAGCAACTCAAGATTCTTAAGGATTTCTGCTCTACCATGGGTATGACTGTTAATACAGACAAAACAAAAGTTATGATTATCAAATCTAAGAAGGACACTTGCGCTAATTTTACGCATGACAATAATAACTTGGAGGAAGTGTATTCTTACAAGTACCTAGGAATTGATATCCATCACAAGCTCAACTGGAACCATAGCATTGAGAAAAGGATCAATGGGGGATGGAAAGCTTATTTTGGTCTTCAAAATAACTGTAAAACAGCAAACCTCGTAATGTGGGATAAAAAGAAGTTCCTCTTTGAAACTTTAGTCACTCCTGTTATCTTATATGGCTGTGAAGTTTGGGGCTGCAGCATCTCCAGAGAATCATGGAGGAAGATTGAGCAAATCCAGAAGCGTTTTATAACTTACAACCTGAAAATTAAAAGTAACACACCCTATCCTATTCTCCTTATAGAAGCAGGTCTTTCTTCTATTGAGAGCCTAGCTATGCTCAGGTTTCTGATGTACAAGCACAAGCTCAATAACATAGACAATCATAGACTTCCTAAGCTAGCTTTAAATTCCAGCCAAAATCACCTAAGGCTTAACCGAGGATGGCATAAGGACACAAGGGCCTGGTTAAACTATTGGGAGATCAATGAGAATGATGCTTTGCAAAACATAAATAACATTAAAGATATTGTTACTTCTAAGTTCAAAGAAAAATTGTGGTGTGAGAAAGATTTAGCGTCTAAAAGAAAATTAAGTTATTATAAGAAGGTCATCAACCCCACCCTTGAAGATCAAAAGTATCTCTCTATTCTAACTAGCTCAAAAAAGAAAATTAATATAGCAAAGATTAGAACGAATTCTCATGAGCTCCATAGCGAAACTGGCCGCTGGGTAGTTCCTAAAACACCATGGATGGAAAGGATCTGCCATATTTGTAAGAATGGGAGCATCGAGGATGAAAACCACTTCCTCTTAGAGTGCCCTGCATACAACCACATTAGATCTCAATTTCACAACCTTTGTTACAATACTGACCTTCCTAGCCTTTTGCAATGCCAAAATTATAGTGAGCTCGGGAGGCTTCTCTCCAAGCTTTTTGAGCATAGGAATAAAATCTTAAATCAAAATAAATAATTTGTCTTTTTAGGTCCGATAGATCATTATTTGGTCTCAGCGGACGTTAACCACCACCATCATCATCATCAAAAAATAAAATTTACTATATTTATTATTTATATTTATTAAATATTAAGTATATAAATATTTTAATAAATATATTTAATTTTCAAATCACAAAAAATAAGGGATGAAATTTATGATTGTTAAAAAAAATGTAAGGGGTTTTGGTAAAATTGATTCGAAAAAAAGGTTAAAAGTATCACTTTATTTATTAATTTAATAAGTAATTCTATGATGACCAAACTAATTTAAAGTTTTATATTATTTTTGTAAAATATTTTATAGTGGTGTAATGATGAAATGACTTTTCTCAAGCTCGCAAAGGTTTGGTCTCGTGGCGATCGTTTGTGCTGTTGTGCAAGTCACAAGTTCGAGTCTCGTCTTACCCGAGGGTTGTCCTTGCGGGCGTGGTTCCTCATAGAGGTTATAGTGGTAGCTGGTAGGATGAGGTTATAGTGGGATGAGGTTATAGTGGTAGCTGGTGGGAGCTGGTGGGATTCGATGGTTCCTCATAGAGGTTATAGTGGTAGCTGGTGGGATTGGACCCCGCTAGTCAGCAAAAAAAAGAAATGACTTTTCTCAAGGCATTTCTTTTGGTTAATTATAACCAAAATTCGAGTTTAAGTAGTTTAATTTATACAATGTGAATGCCCTAGAAGTTTTTAATGGTGCTAAGTGCCTTCATGCATTCAAAAACATATGTTAAAGAAAAAAAAAATCACAATCTTGCACAAAATTTTAGTGTCATATTTAGGTGAAAAAAGTTATATCTTCTATAAGTTTGACTTCTCTTTTTCTAGTTATGAAAACCCTTTCAATAAAATGAATAAATTTATTGTCCTTATTAATTGATTTAATTCTCATATTGATTTAATTCTCATAGGACAAGACCCATGGTAATAATAATAACCTAGAGCCTACTAGTGACCAGAAATGTCTCTCCATAAATTTGAAAATTTGTAAAGAGAATAACATCCCATTATGACAGCCCCTAAAACAAAATAATAATAATAATAATAATTAAAAAAAAAAAAAAAATTAAATGGGAAAAACTACACCAAAAATGATGTAATGGCCCCATAGTTTATGACATAAAAAAAACCTAGATACCCCAATCTAAACCTAGTAACCTATGCAGATGTTTGGAAGTCTTATAAATATTTGTTTCATTTCTTACCATTTTCAATTTAGGTTCTCGCTCAGCTTTCTAACTGCAGCACTTGTTCAATCCAATCGCGCTGTATTCCGTCCGTGGGAGGGAAGAGCAATCTTTGGCCCATTTTTATAGTGATGGCAATGGCTCTCGATAGATTGTCTGCACTGCCCGACGATGTCCTTTCCCTCGTCCTCTCTAAGCTCACCATTATAGATGCCATCAAATGCTCTGTCCTCTCTCGTCGCTGGAGATTCCTTTACAGAGAAATACCCCATCTCATCCTCTCTCCCTATCGTGTCTCATCACCGAATCAAGCGCCTACCACATATGATTTGTCAACTGTGGAAAATAGAATATTCGACGTATTGCGGTTCCATTCATCGGATCTGAAGTCCTTTACACTCACCGCAGACATTCACAGTATGTGGGGTCCTAAACTCTCTATGTGGATTCCTGAAATCTTTGTTAACCCTTGGCAGTTTACACAGCAAAGCGTGTCGGAATGGATGCGGTGGGTTGCCAAGAAGAACGTGGAACATCTCTCTCTCGAATATTGCTACCAAAAGCAAACCCTGCCGCCCTCCCTTTTCTTATGCAGTCGTCTCACTAATCTCACACTCAACAAATGTATTCTCACTACTTTTCCAACTGATTTCGCGGGATTCCAGCATCTCACTGAGTGCAGCTTCACCGATATCGAAATGACAGACGACATCTTAGCACGATTTCTTTTGCATTGTCCACTTCTTCGTAAGCTGAATTTGTTTATATGTTCTGGCCTGAACAGGCCTGTCATTTTATCTCACAGCCTTACAGATTTAGTTCTACATGATTTTTGGGAGGGAGGATTGACAGTAAATTGCCCTAAACTTCAAACTCTGAAGGCAGTCACGTACGGAGAAGATTTGACAGTGAATGGAATGGGATTTTATGAGCTATCCTCAAGGATCGACAGATTCGAAATGGAGCGTGGAAATAATTTGATTGAGCTGGCGTCGAGTTCAGGTGGGGATGCAGGATGCAAGTTGTCTGTCAACAGATTTCTTGAATTCATGGGTACGCTTAGGTCATTGAAAGTGCTTACCATGCATCTTGGGTGTGCATCTGATGGGAGAGAAATGATGGCGGTGCCTCTGCTGAACCTGCTCTCGAGGCTTCCTAACCTTCAGCGATTACACCTGCGCGGACAGCCCATTCTGGTAAGTGAATAACTCTTTTGATGAACCGCAGCAGGGGATTCTGTCGATTCTGGTAAGTGAATAACTCCTTCGATGAATTTCAGTCGGGGTTAGAAACGCTTCCATCTCAGATTTATCCGTAAGAGTTTTTCTTTAATCATAAATCACAGAATCCCACAATCCATCCCACAATCCTCTATTGCGGGAAACTCCTATTCTGTTTCCCACTTTTCATTTCGTCGCCATTATTGTTGAGATGTCATTATTGTTGAAAGTGCAGGTTGGGGTATATGTATGACTTGTATACTTTGTAACGCAGGAAGATGCAGAAGGAGATCCAATTGCACCAGCTTCAACGTACCCACTTGCTAATCTTCAATTAGTAGAGATAGATATCAACAAATACGATGCGAGAGTACTTCGTTTGTTGGGTTGCCTTCTTCAAATAGCTCCTGGGCTCAAAGAAGTGAAACCGCAACCTCCAGAAGATTTTTTCCAAATGTGGGAGTCTTTGAAGAAAAGTCGTGACCAGGGAACGATCTGAGAGGAGATTCCTCTCCGTGAAATTTTTGTTCGTCTGTGATATTACTTGCACAATAGTTGTTTGTCAATGTTTTTGGTTCCGGTCAAATTGGATTTACCAGACAATTATTTTCATGTATTCACGGTGGAAAGCGTGAGGGACTTTTAAAATAACATTTGTGATTTATAATGTGCAACTTATTTATGAAAACCTTGATGTAATTGATTAGATACGATGATGAACGTGCGAGAGATTTTTAAATAACGTTTTGATTCCTTATAATGTGCAACTTATTTATGAAAACCTTAATGATTAGATCAGAATAGCAATTTGGTGAGTGCAATTCTAGATATACCCAAGTGTGTTAGACATGGACATTATGGAGGTTTGATTTGATTTATTATTCTATTTTTTACGACTTCGATTTTTTAAGGTTTTCTGGGTTAATATATTTTACATTCCTGATTATATTTAATGAGTTTTGAATAGTTTTGAAATTTTTTTCTCTTTAATGTTTTTTTATTCATCACTGGGTTGATTTTAGGTTGGGGCAGCACCCAATATTGTATGAAATATCCCTAGCTTAGATATTGAAAAGCATTGTGGATTGGATATTGTCATGTTCTTCCATATAGTAAAAGAAAATTGATGATTTTGATTCATTAATTACCATTCCTATAGCCTCACTAAAAGCATCTAGACCTAAGTTTAAGGCATATAGAACTCTAAATGATCCTTCACATAAGATGACAGTATCATTCATAAAAAGAAAATGTTAAATTGTCCATTTATTTCCCAAAGGAATTCCTTTGAAGAGGGGATGAGAAAGGGCACCCTTTATAATTTTATTGAGACATTCTACCACCAGCTAGAAGAGTGGAGTATAAACAAGCAATCCTTGTCATAACCCTTGACTTACATTGAAAATAGGGGAAGTTGCAATGTTCATAATGAGTGCAAAACATGCTAAGGAGTTAAACCAAAGATCCAAGCTACAAACAACTGGTGAAAGCCAAAATGGAGTAGAAGAAGTCTTATATATAACCAATTTTCCCTATAGAATGCCTTCCTTGATAAATCCACATTTAGACAATTCCCTTGTGATTGTCACTATCAATAATGTGGAGTCCCTCTTCAACTAGACCAATCCCATCATGTATTTGATGACCCTTGAGGAACCCAAATTATTTAAGTGAGATGTTGTTCGAAAGCATTGTTTTAGGAACTAGGCTATGATTTCAGGTATGATCTTGTATATGGAGTTGCCCAGAAAGACAAGTCTAGAGTGATCAATGGAGGAGGGGTTATCTTCCTTTGAGATAAAGGAAATGAAATTAGTGTTTAAAGGAGCTAAAATAGTCACTCTTGATCTCCATTATTCCACCCCTTCCACCCCCTTCCACGGGGTTCTCTCCAATAAATTTTAAGTAGCCAATATGGAATTCATTAGGAAGCCCATCCAACCTAGGAAATTTTCCCTTTTGGAAGCTATTAATGGTGGATCCAAGCTCCTCCATTTAAATTTCCTCCTTTAGAAACTCATTGTCTTCTTCATCCACAAAATAACGAAAATACGTTTCCACTCTTAGAATATGATCTAGGTTTGGTTGCCACCTCTGCTATAGAGATTCACAAAATAATTAGTACCTTCCTAGGTGATCTTCTGGAAGGTGGAAAATTGGGAACCATCCTCCTTAACTATATACCAAATTATATTGATGGATTTCATGTGATTTAAGTAGTGGTGAAAGAATTTAGTGTTTTCATTTCATACTTGAATCAATATGCCTCTTCTTTTCATGCTCTTGTCCTTATCTAGGTAATTTTTTCACTTATGGGCTTCCAACAATTTTACTTCTTGAAGTTGTTCTTTTTTTAGCATTCCAAATCACTTTTATCGAAGGGCCCCAAGCATAGATTTTACCACTTATAGAAACTTGGAGTTTGATTCATGTTATTTATTTTTCAAAGTGATGGTAGTTGCTTATTCCATTTTTAGATTTGATTGAAAGTGCATCAAGGAAGGTTCTCAATCATTTTTAGAGAGAGGGATCCATGCATTTCTTATGCCTTGTAGGATAGATGGATCTTTGAGCTAGTGAGGGTTTAATTTAAATAGATTGGAAGGCTTTGGAGGAGCTTGAGTAATATTAAAGAGAATAAAACATTGATATAAGGTTCATCTTGAACAAATATACTGAATCTCTCATATAGCTATTATCTCAAAAAAAGAAATTGATTAAGCCTCTTGGAAATCCTTTCACCTATGGCCCTATTATCTCACCATGTAGGAAGAATATTTGTAGGATGAATATATAAAAGAATAACCTAATATATCTTCAATGAAAAAAATCATTTAAGGGACTAATATTGGCAACAAAGCTCTAAACATCCCTTCACCAAAGTGCAAAATTTAGATCCCCCAAGGATCAATGGATTGGAGAGGATGATTGAAAGAGAGAAAATAGTTTCCAAAAATGGATCCATGTTGATAGGGGCCATATATGTTTAAAGTTGATAATTGGAGGACCAGGTCCAGAGAGAAAATAAATTTCTAAAGAATTATAGGGTGATGAAGCTAATGAAGTTGAAAATCTATGTTCTTCCATACAGAAACAAGCTAGCGAGACCTCCTATCTACATCTAGGGAAAATAATACCAACCTAGGAAGAGGGTGCAGGAGGGAAGCTTCCTAAGTCCCCTCCATAATGGTTTCATGAAGTAACAAAACATGCAACAAATTATTTCTAATGAGCCTCCTCATCACTATTATCTAGTTAGGGTTGTCTAAATCCTAATAGTTATATGATAAAACCTTCAAGCGGCACCATTCCAGGGATCTACGCTATAAGACACCCATTTAGAGAGTGTTTTATTCCCACCCTAAAATCTCCTTGTGTATATTTTTGAGAAGAGACTAAGAAATACTTTCGACTTCAACCTACTTTTGTACCCCAAAAGATCACTCAAACCCCCAATTAACGAGGCTAGTGCCCTAGAGACCTCTCAATACTCTCAGTTTAGGGTTGGTTTATAATACGACCTTAGATCGAACTCATTCTTTTGCTAGGGTATGGGGAGGAAATACCCCAAGGGGAATGAGGGGGTGAGCTCTTACAACTCCGTAGGGGAACAATGTGAGACAAGGATCCCTTCCAAGGTAGCAAGGTGTGAGATAATAAACTAGGCGTAGAAAGTACAAGGCAGTACCAAATCAAAAACACCATACTCAATAGGAGGATTTGTACAAATAGGAAAATGAGAAAAATGGTGGGGATTGGGGGACATGTTGTAGGGAGATGAAAACTTCCCTCAGGCCAACTTGAAACAATGGCTCTAGATGTTACATACATAGGTACAAAAGAAAACTAGAATACAACGTATTCCTTTACCTCATTTTCATACTGCAATTTAGAAGGGATGATGGGGTGAGATACAAATTTCTAACCTATTTCTAATATTTATGAGCCATTGGGAAATCAAAATTTAGATGGGCATAAGAGTGATAATGGATGCATTTAGAGGGGAAACATTCATATTCCAACTATTACATTATTTATCTTTGAATCTTAAGACTATGATGTTCTCCAAGACCATAACTAGATTTGAGCTGATCAATATTCGAGAAATGCCTATCTGAGTTTGAAAGAAATTTTCTAATTTAAAGAAGAATCTAAATTTACTTTTGATTTCCTCAAATATATCCATCATTAAGAGAACCTAAGAGATACCTAGAAGCCTGACCCAAGTCAAGATGACCTTCTTTATTATTTTAGTGTGGGCATCAACCTCAAGGAAATAGGACCCACAATCCCCAAAACAATCTACCATAAAGATATTCATGAGCATCATTCCCCAACCTAGCAATACAAACCATCCATCCCCATGAACGAATCAAACATTACAGGATATATCCAAGTAGTGTTGCATTTTTTTCTATGTCCACCTACTCAACCACTTAGTCAACATGCAATTTACTAACTAAAACATCCAACAATAACCTCCTATGCTATCTTCCTAATCTTGTTTGGCTGAAGCACTTTGCTAAGGACCAAGTTGGTTTCTACATGTCATGTCCTCATTTTTCGTTTCCTAGAGACTTGGATATATATATTCTAGAAACTTGGAGATCCATCTAAGGGGTTTTTAAAAGAAAGGGGAGGAGATCATTTAAGATGTACTTGAGAATTTTCCTTTGTGTGGAGAGGTTTGGAGAACGAGGTGTTCCCAACTTCATTAGTAGCACCAAGATGGAAACCAGTGTAGTAGGCAAGAAAGCTTTTATCCCGTTAGTCAATTCATTCAAAATGCACATGAGTGCTGATTGGTTTCAACTTCATTTTGAGAGGCTAGGCTAGGTGTAGTGTTGTAACATGCATATTCTGAGGCTAGATCTAGTTTGTTGTTGTTTGATATTCACAGTTATTTCCATCTATTTCATATTTCCATGTACTCCTATTTAATGTTAACATAATAAAGCTGAGATTAGCTGCATTTTCCTTGTTCTCAACATTTCCAGTTATTTATTGTGTTGTAGAAATTTCATGAATTTCTTATAGTATCAATATTGTGTATTTTCTTGGCTATATTTGTGGATTAAAAATATTGTTGGAAAAATTTAATATAAATTTATGGTGTTTTATGCATGTACTTTATGGGATAATTTCTTTGTAATGAAATCACCATTATTTTAGCCAAATATCATTGTATAACTAAGAATTGGTTTGGCGTAACACCAAGCCAAGATCAATCCCACCAAGCGGAGATCACCTTATAAGGGTGTGTGCTAAGTCAAAAAATAATTTGTCTAATGTTGAGGGGCAGTTGAGAGTCCTAGCGAGGCAGTAAGAGGATTATACTTGGAAGTCTCTGGGAGTACCTAGATAGGGCTTGCAACATGGGCCATCCACTCTTTTCCATTATAGAGAGAGGGGCAAGGTTTCTTAGAAAAATCTTGTTAAATTAACTCGGAAGAGCAGCATGAACTGAGCAGGGAACAACATCATCATAGTATAATTTTTCCACAAGCAGGAGCCCATGTGTTCAATCCTTCCCATAGGCTGAATTAGAATCAGACCATGAGTTGGTATCCTATTCATGGAGATGTATTTTTATTCAGGGACATAATGTAGAAAGAGTCCTTAGGTGTGAGGTATATTTCATGCTTCATTTGGCAGTGGGATGCATACCATCAACTTATTAGCATTCGAATATAACATCAATGTAGTGGGATTGACCTCGGTTTATGTGAGGGGTTGGACTAGAGAGAGTTGATGAGTTGGTATTCTATTGGCAGAGTAACATCTATGGTCAAAGATAGCGCACAAGTCAAGCCATGATGGAAGGATGAGGATGATTAGTTATTGTGGTTTTTGGATTAAAGTGGACCCATGGATGACAAATTGAGTGAGTGGTTTATTTGTTATTCACCTATTGAGGAACCCATTCATTATTAGTTAGATTGGAGGAATGTCGCAGTACAGTGGTTCATTTGGGATCTTGTTATCATTTTACAAATGCGTCTATAGTGGAGAGTTAGATATTACTTGAGGGAAACCAATCTCAGGGTGGGAGGATTTGTCATGCCCCATTTTTATTTTCCTATATAGTCCAGCCAAGACGGGTTTCCTAGGTATGTAATGGCTAGGTCGCAAGAGAAAGATTATGTTATGAGGGGTCTCAGAGGAGTTTTGACGGATTTTTATGGGATCTCATGACAATCACTTGACATTGTAACAACCGTGGTGAAAATTCTATGTAATAATGTAGATAAAGGAAAAATAAGACCATGGGCAAGGGACACATATTCCAAGTTGAATGTTGGGCAAATATATCCTAGTGTGCATCACTTGATGTGTGTTTTGGCTAAGGAAAATTGACAAAGTTTAAGGCAAAGGCATTAAAAGGAAAAAAAAACATTTTTTGCACATTTATTTATGAAAAGAAAGGAAATTATGAGAAAAGGAAGGCAAAAGGTCATAGGCTGCATGTGAGGAGGAAAATGAAGGAAAATAATGTAAAATGAAGAAATTAGAGGCCTCAATAAGAAAAAGGATTGTAAGGATCAGTTGGTAGGTTTCTCAGTGTTAGGCTTTCTCAGTGTTAAGGTTTTGCTATTTCAAGTTTGGAGCTCTCATTATTCTCTCTCTCTCACTCTTGGTAACTTAGATTTTCTTTGAGCACTCTAGTGTGGACAAAAGGAAAGGGAAAGAAAGGAAAGGAAAGGAAAAGCAAGCAAGTATCAAGGAAAGGAAAGATGGATCAAGAAACTTCAATAGGAACACTTGGAGGTAACTTTTGCATGTGTTATTTCCTAGCTAGTTTGGACATGCATGGCTTTGCATGTTCATGTATGGTTCCCTTGTTATGGGTAGCTTGTTTTTTCCGAGTTATGAATGTGGATTTCAGCCTAGCCTAGCTTTTTTCCCGATGCCATGATATGTTGGGATGTTTATTTTGACTTTTGTGCTTTGGTTTGAAGGATGGATTTTAGAATCGTTATGGAGGTGGTCTCAAGTTCCATTCCCAAAGGCCTAGAAAACCATTGACTGATTTTGGTAGGATACAAGGTAAAGCTTGACGGTGAAGTCTTGGTTTAGGGCCTAGTGATTCAGGTTTGGATTGCGGTAAAGCCTGATAGACTGGTCTTGGTTTATGGCTTAGTGATCTAGTTTGGATTGCAGTAAATCGGTTGTGATTGGGGCACCAGTTTTGTTTTCATCACGATTTGGTGATGGTGGAGGTGGTTTAAACTCTAGATTCCCTTGGTTTTTCTTGGATTTGTTGTTATATGAGATCCCATATTCATGCTTAGAATATGGCAAGGGGGTGATTAGATGAAAGAGAGATTTGGTTCAACCATTTCTATGGTCGGCTAGTATGTGGAAGTACCAAACATGGTCGGATTTTTGTATGATTAATAAAAGCTAAGATTTCTTACATTTGCATTGATTTATATGCAGATTTAATGGTTCTCATATCTCTAATAATTATATGGTTTTATCTTGGTTATTAGCATGGTTGAATGACTAGTTTATGCCATGGTTATTTCATACATCTACTTGTAACTGTTAAATGAATGGATGCAAGACCCAATTGATGATGTACTAGTTCAATGGAGAAGGAGGCAATTCTTATGGCTCTATTTCGTAAGTTGGTTCATTCGTTTATGCTTTGTCATGTATTCTATAATTGTAGGTTGAAGTGATGCCAAGTGTTTGATAGAATGTCAGTCCCGGTTGGGGATTCTTAGGCCTTGTCCTGAGGATGATTTTTGATTGATCAACATTGTCATCATTTTTTTAATGCATTCTGGAAGTTACAACACGTTCTAGGTAGAGGCCAATATTATGGGCTAGAAAAGTGGTTTAATTCCTGGGGTCATTGGCACATAACTAGTAATTTTTGTCCACAGTCACTCACAGGAAGGCCTCTGAGAGTTAACTTTAGTTTTTCATCGCTCCCTTGCTCCTAGCATGAGAGCAACTATGGACTAAGAGTTGCAGAATAGCAGTGCGTCTAAGTAGATGGATTGTCTCCTTATGGTTTTATTGATGATGTTGGATGACTGTATATGATGTTCCATCGATTCCACATCCTTAAGATGACATAGGAGATCAAATCTGATTGTAGTAGCATCTCTTATCATGTTTACCCAAGTTGGCATGGTTACCTTGGGTAGACCTGGGAGGGGGTGTTATAGAGTGGTACCAGAGCATGGTTGCACTATCCTTGGATGAATTTGTTGGTCATTCATGCATGTTAGGTGCATGTGTGTCTCTTACACTTGTATTCCATGTGCTTGTTTCATTGCATAATGATTGATCATTTTCTAGTGAGGTTGTCATGAGGAAATTGTTGTTGATTTTATGGAATGCATCATCAAGAGTATATCACTCGTTACATGGGTTATATGAAACTTGATTACATCATTGTATGTTTGGTTTTATTATTGGTTATTTCATTACATGCATCGGTATTGTAGGTTTATTACAAGAATTGATAACTTATGTTAGACTACGTGCAATTATGCGTATATGTAGTTGATTAAGCATTTCTTATGCAAGTTGATAGTTGCATGAGGCAATTGTACAATGAGGTAATGGTTGTGGTCATGCATGTATGGTATTGGTAATAGTTAGGCATGAATAGTAGGTCAAACATGACTTCTGATGTCATGGTATGCAATTTAGGTCATCAAGGCGCTGTTGGTATGTTATGATGCTAATGTTTTGAATGAGGTAAAGCACGAGATGTGGATCATCAAAGTGAAGTTGGAGCATTGGACCTCGATGCAAGAGCAGATCATCATACAGGTATTGCATTTTTGGCATGTAGGTATGTAAGTGAGTGATTGTTATATGAATTAGTTTTATATACATTAGGGTTATGCACATGTGTTTTGATGGTATGGTTACATTCATGATAGATGTTGTCTAATTAGTATAGTTATATGCACATGTGTCAAATAGTCAAGAATGATAGTAACATGTAGTTGTATGCATTGATATTGTTTTTTATATTAGATAAGCCGATTATTATGTTATATGCATTGATGAGTATGTTATAGGTTAAGTTCTTGTTTTGCTATGATAGTTAGCTTGACAATTAGGTTAATATATGTTGTTGATGAGAAGGACAATTAGCTTGATGATTAGGGTATAGAATTTATACATTAATGTTATATGTATCATGCTGAATTGGATTGGCCTATGTAGATGGTTATCATTATGACATTCAGGTATGAGCCAACATATTTGTGATATGGTGTTGTACTAATCTAGATTGACTTTTCATATGTGTGAATGATAATTATGTATGAGTCATGATGTGAACATGCTCGCTAGTGGCTATTCTAGATATTATGATATTATTTATGTTTGATTTGATATGTTGTGAATCTATATCATGCTAACAATATTGATTGTGTAGACAAGATAACCTCCCCTAAGATATAGTAAGGTATTGGTTTGCATATATCGTATATTTGGTGCTTGACTATTTGATTATGTCATGCAGTCAATATATTTAACATGATATTATGCAAGCTGGTTGAATGTTTGATGAGTTTCATAATATGAGAATTTGCTCGAATGATCTTGTTTAATATATTTGCACTAATACATAGGTGTTGACACAGTTGATATGTACATGAAGTGTAGCAAGTGATAGTTGTTGCATTATGATTGATGACTACAAGTTGACTATGGATTATAACATGATTGTTAGTCCTGATAAAGGTTGCTTTTGAATTGATAGATATGATTGTTTTGATATGTCAAACATGTGGTTGACATGTGTGAGAAGTTGCAAGAGACATGCTTGGTATTAGCGTGACAAGGTAATAGTTGATGTTTTTATATAACTAACAGGTTGGTGATGTGACAATACATAGTAAGCCTCGATTGAAACAAGTTAAAAGGGTCAAATGAAGGATTTGTACAAGAATTTGTTTAGTTATGTTTGGAAACCCTAATTCTAAATGAATCAATGCTTTGCATACACGAATTTTTCTTAACCGTGATTTTGTTGACATTGCGTGGATATATGCTAGATTCACAAACATGTACTTGACAAGTATATTCGCTAGTCTCTTCTTACGTGTGGATCTTTCAAGATTATTGGAGTCCCTTGAGAGATGGTGTGGATGTGTCCAATTACAAGGCAGCAAGCTTCACATGACAAGATAAGGTAACTAATGTATTGCTATGTTTATTTATGCATTGACATTATGTTTTTACGGCAGTATAATGCAGAGAGTTGCATGGCAAGAGAGATTGCCATGAATCTTGAAGAAGGGTTAGGTTGAGCTTTCCTTTAGAGGCATTGGGAACCATAAGGATTGAGTGATGGTGTTTGATGTTAGTCTCGTGCTTTTAGTATTTTGTGATTATTGCACCTATTTTACAATTTTGAGTGTGTCTGCCACATAACTATGCCACCCTGTTCTGGTGCCATATTGTTGTTCTGGGTTTTCATGATCTTCTTCTTGTTTGTTTCTTGGGTTTCCTTTTATGTTTTGAGTCTTGGGAATTGGTTGGGAAAGAGGAAATTTAGTGGAGCCTTGGGGGAGTCATATGGTAACCAACATGTAAGGTAAGAATCCGATGAAGCTTTGTGCATGAGTAAGTAAATTTTAAGGTAATACTATGAAAGTCAGTTGGATTGGTTTGTCCATAATGGTCAATGGATGCTGGAAGTACAAACATGTGAAAGGTAACTAGAAAATGTTAACACAAAAGATCTGAGGTGGCATATGCCTTAGCTATGTTGGGAATGATTGTTCTAAATGTTCTCCAAGTTTTGCATGAATATAGGAAGTTCTCTTAACCTAGATCTTATGTTATCTGGTAAATATTTTACGATTATGATGATGTTTATATATGTATGCATATATGTATGTATGTGATTGTCTCACACAATGATGATTATTTTATTCCAATGATTATATATGTATGCATTTATATATCTATGTCACTATTTGACAGGGTTGTCAAGGATCATTCTTGTGGACGAATGATTGCTTATACAGGCGAATGACATGAAGAAGTTTCTGAAAATTTTGCACAAAAGGTTTCAGATCTGCTCCGCATACTCTCGGCCTAAAAAACAATATTGCTCCAATACCGTGTAGAAAATCCTATAGAGTCATAAGATAACGAAATTGTCTAAACCAAGAGATAAGAATCTACTTCTACTCTTTACGATGGAAGACCATAAACATCGAGAAAACAGTAATCAAGAGAGGAAGAGAATCAAAGGGACAGAACATAATAAATATCCAGGGAAAGCCACAACTCAAAATATTACTATCTGTTTTGCATTAATCTGAAAAATTCAGATGAAATTACAATGACTGTTATCTCAGGACTCGACAAGTTCAATCTCCAACTCATAAGCAAGATCAAGGCCAAATCTTAGCCTCTTCACAAGCTCTCCAAGTCTCTATTCCAATCCGTAATTCCAATGGAGAAAAGCTTGTATTTAAAGGCCAATAAAGCCTCTAAAAATTATGCAATCCCTTCAGGACCAGTTCCTAAATGCATGCACTATCAGTACAACTTATAAAAATATAAAATAAGTAGTACACTATCCCTTCACTCTAGTCTCAATGTGGTCCTTCTTAGAATCTACATGCATGAGTTTCAGATGAGTAAATATTCAGATAACTAGCATAGCACTCGTGGAGTTCACTGGTGACACCATTGACTATTATTGGAATATTAGTTCTCTCAATCAGTTTTAGAACTAATGAAACTGAGCTAGCTAATGAAACTAAGTCTTGTATTTTACAACTCACAATTAACTCACACTGGACTGCTATAAAGTAGGGAGAATATACACATGACAACATAAAGACTTCCAACTTGAATTTCCAAAGTTAAGTTTAATAAACTTAATTTAACTATTTTAAGTTGCTATGAGAATAGAATTCAAATTTAATTTTGAGCTTAA
Source organism: Pinus tabuliformis (assembly GCA_031772625.1). Classification (NCBI taxonomy): domain Eukaryota; kingdom Viridiplantae; phylum Streptophyta; class Pinopsida; order Pinales; family Pinaceae; genus Pinus; species Pinus tabuliformis. The sequence goes on from CM062820.1 coordinate 535,434,155, forward strand.
TTCCGAGACAAATTAAAATGGGATTTCTTGTTGCCATTTCTCAACAATAATTTTAATGGAACACTTCGAGGAACAATATTCTGTCGCACAAAAATTATCTTATCATGTCAAATTTCTCTTGTTGGGTCAAATTATTTTCTACTAGTTGAATTTATTGGTGAAGAGATTATTCCTTGTTATCATTAATAAATTTGGTTGGGTTTCCTATTGTGGCATTTTTCAATAAAAATTGTGATTCACTAGCTCTCTAAATTTTTGTTAGAATTTATTAAAATTAGGAGAAAATTACTTCTGGATATTTTTTGAGAAAATTTTTAAATTTTTTTGGACTGAGAAATTCACACTAAATTAGGGATATCCAGAGAAGCTAAAATATGTTGAATATTTTTATGCGTTTTCCTCATTTTTATGATAGGACGTCATGGTTAAAATTTTAAAATTTATGGGCAGTATCCAAGTTGTAAATTAAAATTCCTTCGAAATTTCATTTTTTTGGCAAACTCAGTAGGTGTTAAGCCAAACGATTTCTCAGTTATATTGTTATGCTGTGAGGAACTCCAAGTTAAATTTTCAAAATTTTCTAAGCAGTTTTGAGTGTACAAACATACAGTCTTCTTTAGTAGCAAAAACGATATTTTTTGGGTAGTGCATGCTACCTGTTTGCACGATTTCCATCACTTGGGTCTGTTTCATTTAGCCTGGGTTTTGTTTCTCGTAATTATTTATGTTGTGAACGTTTACACTTTATTTGCGAAGTGGTTGAAAAAAGTACTACTTTCTAACTATTTCTTAAAATTTCTCAATGAAAGTTTTTAATATTTTCTGAGTTAGTGAGCAAGTATGGTGAGTCTACAGGAGGTGTTCATATTATATTTAGACTTTTGAGAAATGAGTATGTCTTGATCTGAGAGATCTATGTATTGAGTTAACTAGTCACTATTGTGTACTTCTTGATGTACTTATGATCATTAAATTATAGATAAGTTCAGGGAACTCTTGAATAAACTGAAAATATTGAATAATATAGCATATGCAACATTGGACAAAAAAACAAGTACAACAACAAACCATTATCAAGAGGGGTTCACACCCTTATTTAGCAAGAGTGTGTCCAGGATGTGCAAAATGGGCTGAAAATAAGACACAAAATCTTTACATTTGGGACATATTTAAAACACAAGAGGGCCACAAGGAAATTCCTTTCTAAGCTAGATGAACTCCTTTTCGAAGTAAACTAATTAAAAGGGAAGAAATTATTTTGGGTTCTAAAACCATCTATGCTTATTCTCAGTGTTATGAAACCAGCTCAAGAAAAGATAGAAAAGAAAAATCAATGCCTTAGAATTCAGCCTCTTCGAGGGGGCAACCTCCTTTACATTACATAAATGAACAATTCTTGGATGATACAAATGAAAAGACCTCCTTTCTATATATAGGAGTCTAAGGGCTCATAACATAATCAGAGCCGACATAACAATAATAATGTAAGGGCACAATAATAACAATAGTGGGCTTCTATGGGGCACATTAGTAACAATATGGGCACTACATGGGTACATCAATATAATAAGTGGGTTGTACTAATAACAATAAGGGGTTACACTAGTAGTATAGGGGCCTAACATGCCCCTCTCCTTCAAAAAGCGTTGTCCTCAACGCTTGAGTAGTTCTTGATGATTCTGTATAAAATTCTTGTCCTCCCATGTGGAATCTTCAGCGGGTAAGTTCTTCCACTTGATGAGATACTCTGAAATTGATCGATTTTGTAGCTGTTGGGTTCTTGTTTCTGTGACTGCTCCAGGTTCCAATATGATTTTTCCTTCCTTTTCAATATCTGGCAATATTGTTTGAATTGGTATCTTTTGCAACTTTTGAATAAGTGGCCATACTTCTTTGTCCATCTTCCATTCATCCCTTGCGTCGTTTATCCAATCTGGTTGGATAATAAAAATAGCACAAAACAATGCTTCCACATCCTCATCCTTGAAGAGTCTTCCCATTCGGTAAGGTCGCCATTTTTTAAGTGCATGTAGTATTGCCAACATTTCCTTCTCATAAATAGCTTGCTTTAGATGTAGCAGTAAAAATACCCAGTCTCCTACATCAAAAAAAATTTCACTATGATGTTGATTTACCTGTTGTTTCATTTGATTTTGCACCGAAGTGGCGTTATCCTTTAAAAGTTGGAGAACTTGTTGTTGATGCTCGATGTGATCTTTCACTGCTTGAACCTTTTTCTTCTTGATATGTCCTTCTATCTTTAGAGTTTGAGGAGTGGTAATTTCTTCCAATCCTTTACAAGATATGGTTGGATTCATTTCTTGACGCTCAATGTGATCTTTCACTTCTTGAACATTTTTCTTCTTGATATGTCCTTCTATCTTGATAGTTTGAGGAGTGGTAATTCCGACCAGTGAACTACAAGATATGGCTGGATTCATTTCTTCTTTCTTGATGTGATCTTTCACTTCTTGCACCTTTTTCTTCTTGATATGTACTTCTATCTTGAGAGTTTGAGGAGTGGTCATTATTGCCAATAGTTTACAAGATATGTTCTGATTCATTTCTTCTTTCTCTGGGGTCGGGTCCTGGCATATATCCTCTTCTTTTGATGCTTCTTGATATTTTTCTTCCTCCTCTTCATACTCTATGTAAAATAATTTCTTCTTAGCACACTTATGACCTTTAGTGCATTTGCTGTCACAATTGTCACAAAGCCCTTTTTCTCTTTTTTCTTCCAATTGTTGTGGTGTAACGCTTGTAGGTTGTAGAAGGCTAGGAGAAACAACACATCCATCTTTAAAGTTGTGAGGGTTAGACTTCCTTGTTGCCATAATTTTACTTTCAAATATGTCACAAAGCCCTTTTACTCTTTCCAATTGTTGTGGTGTTGCTCTACAGAAGGTGTTGCTCTTTGTATCCTCATAATGTGCTATCATTTCCTCCGTGAAAATTGACCACGTAACAAGTTGTTTACGAGAACAAAGCCCTTTGTACCATAAAAATTGATCTGGTTCTAAATATGAAGATGCAATACATATCTTTGGTAATAGTTTTACACCATGTAGATCAAAATATTGCTCCATCTGAAGTATCCAATTTACCGGATCCTTGCCATCAATCTTCCTCATCTTGCTTTTTCTTGATTTTAGGAGCTCGACCTTGAAGCGACTGTAACTCTGTACTTTCGGATCTTTAAGTTTTGAAATTGTGATCTGTAGTAGCCCTCTGTGTCCTCTTTCCAATGCCACCAGTCTTATCCAAATTGGATTCTCCAAGAAAGAGTTATGAACAATATCCCAAGATGCCCTGATTATAGACTAGTTCAGTAGAGCGAACTTTTATGAAGTACCACGTGTCACTGTTTCAACCTTTAACTCTGAAAAATATATAAAAGAAAACTGCCGTCCGTCCTCTTTTTGTACCTTCTTACGAAATTTCAATCCGATGCTCGGAAAGAAAGTTATGACAATTTCCCCAGGTCACCTGTTTTGAGTGTAATTCAGGAGTCTGCAAAAGGACCAACTTCCTCAGATCATATATCCGAAAATGTCGCGCTAAAAGCTCTGAAATTCGGACCCAAGGTTCTGCACGATTTCTTCTCAAATGGGTTTTTTTTTTTACTTCTGAAACGTCACAGAAAAAACGTTATAGCGAAAATTCCACGATGACCTGTTTGGAGCAATGAAACCCTAGAATCCAAAGCTCTGATACCAAATGTTATGAAACCAGCTCAATAAAAGATAGAAAAGAAAGATCAACACCTTAGAATTCAGCCTCTTCGAGGGGGAAACCTCCTTTACATTACATAAATGAACAATTCTTGGATGATACAAATGAAAAGACCTCCTTTCTATATATAGGAGTCTAAGGGCTCATAACATAATCGGAGCCGACATAACAATAATAATGTAAGGGCACAATAATAACAATAGTGTGCTTCTATGGGGCACATTAGTAACAATATGGGCACTACATGGGTACATCTATATAATAAGTGGGTTGTACTAATAACAATAAGGGGTTACACTAGGGGCCTAACACTCATACAACATAAGTTTTTGGAGAAATATTGTGAAGGGATCAAAATTCCAGTAACATCATGATACTAACCCCACCTATACCTCCTTATAGCAATGATGTTATGAGGATAGCTTTTAGACTGATAGTGGTGACCTTTTCGGATTTGGATAACAGTGAGGGCAGTATATTTGGAAAGGGGCAACATGTTCTAGAATTCGTGGCCTTAGTTAGATATTATGGCCTCATGTTTGAGATGGAGTGTGATGACTTGATCCTGCAGATGTTTCAATGCTTCTTCAACATTACGAAATGTTATCCTTCCATGGTTATAACACATGTTTCCTATTTTATCTTCATGCGTGGGAGGATGTGATACCATTTTTAGGGAGTTACAATCTAGATTTTTGGACATTTGCAGGGAGGAACAATTTTTTTCACCTACTTCTACAAAATAGCCAAAAGGTTGGCTGAGCAAAACATCGGGCTATTCAAGGGACGATTGACTCAGGAGGAAATGTGGTGGATTTGTGGTGACTAACCATGTAGCAAGAATTAGATAAGGAGGAAGGGTCTTTGCGTCATTTACAAGGAACCTTGGGGATGTAAACACTCATTCATGGGTGACACTCGAGAGATGAGAGGGGCAGAGTAGGAGCAGATTCCTTCTAGATTTGAAGATTTGGATTCTTCTTTGGATGAGTCCATGGGTTCATATGAGGATGCCATTGAAGAGCATGAGTAGTCATGTGGATTTATTTACAATAGGAAATATGTATATTCCGTTGTGTATAATGATCAGTTAGTGGAACCTATGGGATATATTCAGGGTGATGAGTCACTAGTGAACATTTAGCATGAGTAGCATATGGTGAAGCGTGAGTCAATTGAGGAGGATGTTATACACAATATGCATGATGAGCCTTTTGTAGAGATCCAGTTGGAGTTTCATGTTGAGCCCATGATAGAAGAGGATAAGTAACCATGTTTTGGACCAGCCATTGATAAAGAGAAGACATATGTACAAGCATCTAGCATAATTGTTTCACTTTTAGTTAGTAGTCGTCACGAGAAGAGTGATAATTTTAGGATAAATATTATGCCATTGAAGTAGAAGATCCAAATAGTCCAAGGACCATCAAGCAATAAAAAAGTAATATTGAGGATGCTATGGGGGTGTGTAATAATTCAACAAATAAGTTATCTAATGTTGAGGGGAGGTTGAGGGTCCTAGAGAGGAAGTAAGAGCATTACACTTGGAAGTTTCAGAGGAGCAATCTTCGGGAGTACCTAGATAGAGCTTGCAACATGGACCATCCACTCTTTTACATTATAGAGAGAGGGGCAAGGTTTCTTAGACAAATCTTGTTAATTAATTGGGAAGAGTAGCATGAACTGAGCATGGACCAACATCATCATAATATAATTGTTCCACAGGGAGAAGCCCATGTGTTCAATCCTTCCCACGGGTTGAATTGGAATCAGATCATGAGTTGGTATCCTATTGATGGAGATGTATTTTTATTCAGGGACATAATGCAAAGACAGTCCTTAGGTGAAAGGAATATTTCATGCTTCATCTGGTAGTGGGATGCATACCATCAACTTATTAGCATTCGAACATAACATCAATGTACTGGGATTGACCTCGATTTATGTGAGGGTTTGGACAATATATTGTTGATGAGTTGGTATTCTACTAGCAGAGTAGCATGTATGGTCAAATATAAGGCACAAATCGAGCCATGGGGGAAGGATGAAGATGATTAGTTATTGTGATTTTTTATCAAAGTGGACCCACAGATCATAAATTGAGTTAGTTATTTGTTTGGGATTCATCTATTCAGCAACCCATTCATTATTAGTTAGCTTGGAGGAATGTCATGGTACATTGGTTCCTTTGCGATCTTGTTATCAATTTACAAATGCGTCTATAGTGGAGAGTTAGATATTACTTGAGGGAAACCAATCTCAAGGCGGGAGGATTTGTCATGTCCCATTTTTATTTTCCTATATAGTCCAGCCAAGACGGGTTTCCTAGGTATGTAATTTCCAGGCCGCAAGAGAAAGATTATGTTATGAGGGGTCTCAGAGGAGTTTTGAGGGATTTTTATGGGATCTCATGACAATCAATTGATGTTGTAATAACCATGGTGAAAAATCTATTTAATAATGTAGATAAAGGAAAAATAAGACCATGGGCAAGGGAAACGTATTCCAAGATAAATGCTGGGAAAATATATCCTAGTGGGCATCACTAGATGTATGTTTCTGGCTAAGGAAAATTGGCGAAGACTAAGGAAAAGACATTAAAAGGAAAAAATACATTTTTGCCGCATTTATTTAAAATAAGGGAAATTAGGAGAAACGAAAGATAAAAGGTCACAGGTTTCATGTGAGGAGGAAAATAAAGGAAAATAATATAAAATGAAGAAATTAGAGGCCTCATTATGAAAAAGGATTCTAAGGATCAGTTGGTAGGTTGCTCAGTGTTAGGATTTCTCAGCATTAAGATTTTGTCATTTCAAGTTTGGAGCTCTCTCATTATTCTCTCTCTCTCTCTCTCTCTCTCTCTCTCTCTCTCTCACTCTTGGTAACTTAAATTTTCTCCGAGCACTCAAGTTTAGAGAAAAGGAAGGAGAAAGAAAGGAAAGGAAATGAAAAGAAAGCAAGTATCAAGGAAAGGAAAGATGTATGAAGCAACTTCAATAGGAACACTTGCAGGTAACCATTTGCATGCGTTATTTCTTAGCTAGTTTGGACATGCATGGCTCTACATGTTCGTGTATGGTTCTCTTGTTGCCACTGGCATGGTTTTTCCTGATTATGACTGTGGATTTTAGAATAGCCTAGCTTTTTTTTGGATACCATGGTATGTTGGGATGTTTATTTCAGCTTTTGAGCTTTGGTTTGCATGATGGATTTTAGAATCAGCGTGGAGGTGGTCTCAAGTTCCATTCCCAAAGGCCTAGGAAACCATTGACGGGTTTTGGCAGGATACACGGTAAATCCTGGTGGTGAAGTCTTGGTTTAGGTCCTAGTGATTCAGGCTTGGATTGTGGTAAATCCTGAGAGAATGCTCTTGGTTTAGGCTTAGTGGTATAGTTTGCATTGCATTAAAGCCTGAGACATAAGAATATGGAAAATTATTCAAGGGTAGTGATGGATTTTAGATGGCATTCCAAGTTTTGTTCGGTTGTGATCGGAGCACTGGTTTTGGTTTCATCGTGATTTAGTGAGGGTGGAGGTGTTTAAAATATGGATTCCCTTAGTTGTTATATGAGATCCAAAATTCATGCTTGGAATATGGCAAGTGGGTGATTAGATGAAAGATATATTTGGTTCAACCATTTCTATGGTCGGCTGGTACATGAAAGTACCGAACTTGGTCATATTTTCCTATGATTAATAAAAGATAAGTTTTCTTACTTTTTCATTGATTTATATGTGCATTTAATGTTTTTCATATATCTAATATTTATATAGTTTTATGTTGGTTATTAGCATGGTTGAATGACTAGTTTATGCTATGGTTATTTCGTACATTTACTTGTAACTATTAAATGGATGGATGCAAGACCCAATTGATGATTTACTACCTCAATCGAGAAGGAGTCAATCCTTCTGGTTATGTTTCTTAAGTTGGTTAATTCGTTTATGCTCTGTCTTGTATCCTTGACCTGTAGGTTGAAGTGATGCCAAGTGTTTGATAGAATGTTAGTCGCGGTTGGGGATGCTCACGCCTTGTCCTGAGGGTGATTTTTGGTTGATCAACATTATTATCATGTGTTTAATGAATTCTATAAGTTACAACATGTCCTAGGCAGAGGCTAGAATTTTGGGCTAAAAAAGTGGCTTAATTCTCAGGGTCGCTGGCACAGAAGTAGTAATTTTGGTCCACAGTCACTCACAGGTAGCCCTGTGAGAGAGACTTTTAGATTCTGGTGGCTCCCTTGCTCATATCATGAGAGCGACTATGGACTGAGTTACAGAATAGCAGTGCGTCTAAGTGGCTAGATTTTTCTAAGGGTTTCTTCGATGATGTTGGATCACTGTATATGATGTTCCATCGATTCCACTTCCTCAACATGGAATAGGAGATCAAATTTGATTGTAGTAGCATCTCTTCTCATGTTTACCCCAATTGGCATGGTTACTTTGGGTATACCTGGAAGGGGGTGTTATAGAGTTGTATTAGAGAATGGTTTCACCATCCTTGGGTGAATTTGTTGGTCATCCATGCATTCCAGGTGAATGTGTGTCTCTTACACTTACATTCCATGCGCTTGTTTCATTGCATAATGATTGATCATGATTGTAGTATGGTTTTCATGAGGAAATTGTTGTTGATTTTATGGAATGCATCATCAGGAGTATATCACTGGTTATCATATTCTGGTCCCTCAGCATGTTCAGGCCTCTTCAATCGCTTATCAAGGGAAAGTTGTTGATTTCACACATCCTTTTCTTCTAGAAGAGATTCATTCATACTTAAACAAGGGGATATATTGTAACTTTTTCTAAGTTCGAAATTTTTGGATGGAATATTGGAGTCCATGCCAAATAAGGTGCTTAAACAAGTTGATATATTATATCCCGCCGTAACCTCATGGATCCTCAATGGAGTATCCAATTGGGAAGGTTCCTGCTTTCTCACCACAATCTGTATATTTTCTCCAACTTTGAAATTTTGGGTCTCTCCAGCTTCCTGGCCATTGTTTCCCTCAATTTTGGCAAGGTAAATGAATCCCTCATGTTTTCTATTGTTGTCCATATCAAACAATTGTTCTCTAATTGGACTTGCAACAGTTATGCCATAAACAATAAAAATTCTTTCCTGGCATGTTCCATATTCAACTTCATTCTTTTCTGCAGCTATATTATATCCCTCTATAACCTCACGGGTCTTCAAAGGATTATCCAATCGGTAAAGTTCCTACTTGCAGGCAGCTTCTGTAACAATCTCTGAGATATTTTCTCGAAGAGAATCATCAATAACTGAACAAAGTAATGCATCATTATTCTCCATAATATTTGGCTTATATAATGGATCACTAAACTCCAGTACCAAAAAGAGAATTCAAGCAAGAAGAAATATCAAGGCCTTTTGTAAGCATAGGCATCTTCAATGGAGTATCCATGTTAGATGGTTCCTGGTTGCTGGCCACTGTGTCTACTTTCACAAGTTGTATATTTTCTCCAACTTTGAATTCTTGTGTCCCTTCAGCTCCATTCTGTATAGATTGTTCTTCCTGGTCATCCTTATTACCATACTTGAAACAAGTCATTCATACTATTGAAATGGAGCAACCCTGCTGCTAGATAAAGCTCAAACTTGATGAGGGTCTTCTTACTGTTATTCAAAACGTTTTGTAGGGTTATGATTTCAAACCCTACTTCGACTGAAACCCCAAGTGTAGAAGATAGTTTTGATTTTGTAATGCTAATAGTATAGACAGTGGATGTCAAGCGTATCACTGACCTCCAGAACAATCTGCCCATGCATATGCTCTTTGTTGATTATGATATTAAAGATAGGCAAAGGAAATTATACCAATGCGATAGATCATGCTTCAGAGAATGAAGATTAGTGGATACTCCTGGACTTATTATGGAGATTGAAGACACAACAAAAGTTTGACATTCCTTAGAAGTGAAGTCAGATGATCTTTGGTATCATAGCAATTTGTTCCTTTCACTTCTTCATAGACACCTTACTAGCTAGTAGTATTAGTGAGTTCTGAGGGAGCAACATATATTTTCTTAATATGCCAACTATATGCCCTACAATTGAATCTAAAAAGTGAATTGTCAACAATGGTGTCTTGTCACTTAAAAAAAAAAAACTCAATTGTGCCTTGTGGATCTTAAATTCAAAAAGTTTATTTATGTTGGTCTCTATAAGATTACAGTATTCATTAGGAGTTGTTTCCATGGTCATATAAGATGATGCCATTTGATGTTATTGGTTATATTACATATAAACAATGAATTATCAACAATGGTGTCTTGTCACTTAAAACATACTCAACAGTGCCTTATGGATCTTAAATTCAACATGTTTATTTATGTTGGTCTCTATAATATTACAGTCTTCATTAGGAGTTATTTCCATGGTCATATAAGATGATGCCATTTGATACTATTGGTTAGATTACATATATATAGAGTATCGATTCCATATTAACTATGCATCAGTGCCAAAATATGTCGCAGAGAAGCAATGTAGATTGATGCCATTAATTCAAACTGACTTTGTTGTAGAGGAACGTGTCAGTCGACTTGTGTGTTATGTTATACATAATGCAGAGGAACAAAGTCTTATACATCGTGATCCATATGAACTGTGTAGAGCCAAGAGCCATTGGTAATAGAATTGGCAGTAACAACTTACCAAGCTGCTCTACTATTGTTGTTCAATGAAGCTACGAAGCTGAGCGATGTAGAAATTAAACCTCAACTAAATTTGGAAGATGAAGATCTTATTCGACTTCTGTATTTAGTTTCATCTCGCAAGAACACGATTCTTCTAAAGGAACCTAGCACTGCAACAATATCTATAAGTGATAATTTTGAAATGAATCCTCCCTTTTCGCAGAAGTTGAAAAGGATTAAGATTCCACTTATAGATATGAATGCAAATGAGAGGAATAGATTGATCTAAAATGTAAAAGGAGACAGACATTTTGAAATATATTCAACAACAGTTCTCATCATGAAGGCTAGAAAAATCTTACCTCAGCAACAACCAATGAGTGAGTGTGTTGAATAGCTTCAAAGCAAATTCAAGCCCGAACTTAAAGCAATAAAATCTTGAATTCAAGACTTAATCTCAAAGGAGTACCTGGAACATGACAATGAAAATAGTAATTTATTGATATATATAGCCTAATATCGTTGATTGAGATGCAAGTCGAAAACAAATCTGTAAAACTTATGGTTAATTTTGTTTTATTTTAGAGAAATAAAACATATCACAGATTGGATTTTCCATGTGAGTTCAATTGACTAACATAGAAATACTCTATTTTGTGATAGAGGATGAAGAAGTTTTCCAGGTCACTTGCAAACCACTCACCCAGTTTTACCTTCAAGAGGAGGGACTTTAGATAATGCATGGTTTTTGTGCCACAACTCATCACAGGAAAGAACACTGCTCGACTCATGCTACTGTTCCTTAAATTTTCTTTTATGTTTCAGACAAGGAATTCCATCCCTTCATCTACAAGTAAATAACATAAAGTGGCGATGGATCGATATATAATTTGAAAGTATTAGGATCTAAAGGAGTGGTGGTTTTATCCACTACTCCAGCTAGTGCCTAAAAAATATAAAATTTGTGTTTGGTGGTTGTGAATTCCATTGTCACTGAAGGTAGGTATAGCCTAATTTTCCGTCCAACAAAATCCTATCAATTATTTTGGATATACCCTCCTTACCCTTCCTTTAATTACACCAATCTTATGAAGAGCATGCACTTTCAGAACCTAACCACATTTTTCCCGTGTAAGTGAACACCTAGGATCAATTTCTCAATCTCTTCTTTAGCTTTAATGGGCTTCTTCCCCTTACCTTTGTTGGTAGCAATGTTTTTGATGTCGACCAATCAAACTGTAATCAAAGAGCCCCCAACTCCAATGGTTTTTTAGACTGGTTTCACTTGATCTCCACGTCCGAACATTCAATGCGTGAAGCAATAACAACAAATTATTGGAAAGGTGGCCAATTATAGTTTAAAATGCCATCTTGGGAAAGAACTGTCTCTATTGGACATGTAGGTTTCTTAGCTGTCAGGATTCAAACATTTGTACCTCCACCAAACTCCTTCATTACATGTATGTGATGGACACTTCGAGTGAACCGACTTGAGTTAAAAACTCCAAGTGTTGATCTCTGAGAAAACTGTACATAGCAAGTTTCTTCCCAAGAACTAGATCCATTAGAAAACACATTGCCTCACAAATAGAATTGATGTTGTTTATATATTGATCGCAATCAAGGTTCAACTGAAAGAGGCCATTTGTGAGGATAGAAGACACTCAGACCTAGGTGGAACAATGGATAACAATCATCACCGTCAACATAATAATTAATGAGTTTCATATGAGGAAATCAGCAGAAAAAGAGAGATGTGTACATAGCTAGGAATATACCAATGCAGTCATTGCTCTGGCTTTCTTGTGGTGTTGGAAACCAGGCCTATTTTCATGGGATACATAAACTAACTATGGCAATTTATTGCCAAAATTGTCAACTCCCCCTGATTCAGTCACTAACGGAGGTTGCAAAGAATTTTCAAATGGTGTGCTAGTAACAACCTTATCATTATCTTATGTAAGCTCATGATTTTTCAATGTCGTACTACATTTTGATCCAAATAATGAGTACAAGCAAGGAGATATATCATGGCCCTCAATACGTCCAAGAGTCTTCAGTGGTGTGTCAAAGGATTCCATCCTCTCTTCCAGTGTAGGTGATGACATATTCTGTGAAACAAATTGTTTACTTATCTCCTGAAAAGAAAAAATGAAAAAACGTCATACATACAGTGCACCAACTATGTACTATGTTCCTTAAGATGAATCTAATAAAGAAGATGCAAAAATATGGAGTTCATACATAATTAAGCTTACCTTTTCAAAATCCTTTGATGCTGTTAGATTTTCTTTGTGCAGATTCTCTAGCTTCCACAAACTAAGTTGTCCCACCAGCCCAACACGACTCTCCTTTAATGAACTGTGCATCGCCTCATAACTCCCTATGGATTTCCTTGGCCTATAAAAAGAAATGGTATCTATGGTTTTCTTTGTGCTTCCATTAAGTTTTCAATTCATCGGCCTTCTAGAAGGTGTAGCATAGAATGACTCTAGAAGTTTTCCTTGTAAGTCCAATTGCAAAGTTTGCAATCTATTGCTCAAAGTCAGTATTCTGTCTACAATTTGCTTCTTTTTGGATCCCCTTTATTAGGAACATTCATATTAGCCAAAATAGTAGAACTTTCAACTACTTCTCCAGATTCTATCGCATTTTCTGTAAGGAGAATTCTTTCAAAATGCTCTGTCCCTTCCAAAACTATAGCATCCTTCTCCATGACAGAAACATGGTCTCTAAGTGTGTTACCGGGAAAAGTGTCTATTTAGAACTGCTCTATCCCACTAAGGTGTGACAGCTACCTTAGAAACAAACAGAGAAAACTACTTTTGTATTTCCTTTATGAATTAAAGATAGAGGGGGATAGAAAGAACCGACCTGTGTCTTGCGCTAGTCCTTTGATCCAATCCCTCTCTTCTTTTACAGCTTCCAACTACCTTCTCCCTTACTTGCCCAGCTTCACCAAGTTCCTGTAAGATCACAGAAGAAGAAAACTACACAAATACATGGATCTATATTCATAAAAAGATTAGGATCAGATTTAAGCTAAACATACAAATGTAACAAGCATCAATGATACACAAGCATGTAGGAGAAACTCAAATAGTTTTATTGATATAACAAGAAGATCCAGGAGGAGTTACAACCGATGATTCCTGATCCAGCATCAACCTCCCAGCAAAGAAGCCCCTTCTTCACCTCCAACAAAGCATAAATCACCCAATACTCTGATCTCTATCTCAAAACCAACAACAATTCCTTGCAATGCACAAAATTCCAGCCTCTGGATCTCTGGGATGAGGGATCCATATATAGATGTATGCAAGGAGGATGAGTCAGCTTATGATTTGACTAGTGTCTTCTCTCTGTCAGTTCTTGCTTCCACTTGGAGACTTAGAGCCTCTTACTCATCCTTGGTCGAATTCAGTGAGGCAAGTGTCATTGGAGAAGATTTTGGAAGCTTCCATTGTCTTTCCACCTCGCGGAATGGCACTGCCATTTGTCATTTCCCGCTCAACGCACCCTGATAGTGCATTTAGGTGCATTGCAACGCACCTAGCTAGTCTATTTAGGTGCTATGCAACGCAGCTAGCCAGTGGAGCAGCTGAAATGATCCTGATTTGACTGATTCTGAGCAGTTTCTGGTGGAGAAATTATGGGAGAAGTTGTAATTTGTTGACCTTGTTCCTTTAGGGGTTGGAACAACACTTTTAGGGACTTAAGATCCCTTGGTTTATGGACATTTCATGCTTGGAGCTGCAAGGCACAAAAATGTCTATAACAGTTGCCCCCTAAAGTATGAGGCCGTTAATCGGGTGAAATTCTTTATTATGAGGATCCGAAGTTCTTTCAATGCTGGGAGGAGACCTGTAATAAGATACAATACAATACGTTATCTTCATATTGTTTTTCATGATCTAGCTGAGGCGGGCATTCCCATGCTCAGCTTTATAAATTCATTTTAATGTACATAGGACAGACAATCGTCTGAGTGTAGACTGATGATTCTGGTAGAGCCATCATCCTTTTGGTAGGATGATTATCTGTGCTGCAATGTTGTACATTTAATGTCTTTATTTTCCTGAATATATATCACAGCCCGGATGGATGAAACTAGATCTGGGGTCTTCAATCTCGTCCGATCTTCACTCGAAGTACAAGTCGATCCATGTGAGAAATGTTCTAAAGTCGAACATGGAAAGACATCGCTTGATTACCAGTCAATGATGTAAACTGTTAACAAGCACGAGAGGAATCACCGATAATGATAATGACCCTCAAGGTACTACAGTACAATTCACGTGGTGTGAATAAAGGACTTGGCATCGAACACCACGCAAAATCTTTCGGTCGAAGGCCATTGATGTAAACTTGTCGCCGGAAGTGAGAAACTTGCCATTGATGCATGCAAGCTTCAAAGTATTGAACGGGGTGTTCCTAGACCAACTTCTTCGATAATGAGCTGATGTCAACAAGAAGCGATCCGTCAAAGGAGGGCCTTAATGAATCCCACATCAATGACACAGAACGAAGCAAATGATTTTGATGGATGTGAAAACAATCTGATGATATACGGTTCAGGATGGCGGTCATGAAGTATGATGTATGGTAATGGATGGGACACAGGTGACTTCTCTGGATAACTTCTCTTGAACATGTCGGCGACACTTATGTGATGGATTGGTAGCATTTACCCCAAATGTGGATGGTATGGCGTGACCATGGCGATGTGACCGGTGAATGAAACAACCCAACCCAACTCGGACACGGAGTGGAAGTGTCATGTTCAAGAGCGACTTGCTACCAATAAAGATTCTTTGAGTTTTCTTCCCAATTTTTCCCCAGTCATTGTTGACCAATACCTCTTTATTTTTGTCAAGCTTGAGGAGGATAACGTATGCTTGTTCTATAATTTTCCCTTCGGGCAAACCCATCGCTATGTTTTAACGAGCCTAGCGATAGTGAAACTCGTTCTCGTCTAAAGACAAGTTTGTCGCTATTAATATTTTTAACGAGTTTAACAACAACGATAACTCGGTCCTTTTCATTTTTAGAGAGTCTGAAAAGGTACGTAAAGGTAACTCCAAAATTCCTTTTTCGTCATCTAATCCGTTAAGTCCGAAAAAGTATAAAACAATACAGAAGGGATGAATTTTCGATAGTTTTAACGAGCCGAACAAGATAAGCGCTCGATCTTTTTGTGCAATAATCCCTCAGGTCCAAAAAGATTAAAATATAGAGGAGGGATAGCACTTCCTATCCCTTTAACGAGCTGGAAGGCCAAGGACTGGGAAATCTTTTCATATTTTACGAGTCAATTGAAAAGAGCTTAAAGAAGACTCGTCTTTTGAGGAACGAGTGATAAAATAGGTAGCAGCTGATTCCAGGTAAGGTTTGGAATTTTCCAATCATGGCAGTGTCACAAGGATGGCTAGTGAAATCACTCTTCGCAACTGTTCCTCAAAATGGGTAAACAATCAAATGAAGGTGAATGATCGGCCAATGGAAAAGTGGAGGTGACGGTGCAAACACGACCAAGGCTTTAATGGCTGAAGTACTACATTCACGGTAGTTATTTACCAGGGAATAGTTCATTTTTTAACGAGCTTAAACGCGGGTGGAAACATTTGCTCGGTCCGGGTTTATTTTTTAACGAGCTTGAACCTCGCGGTAAACACTGCTCGATTAATCCAGTCATATAATAAGAATGTCTCATATAAAAACTGAAATTTTTAGATTTTTGCCCCACATCCTTTCTTTATGCAAGTTAGGTAACGACTAATCTAAAAAATAGGTAAATAATCGCTCTTTTCTTTGCTCCAAAAGGTTTGCATGCCCCCAGGTATAAAACATAGTTTCAAGGTTACCTCTACTTCTATCCGCCAAAACATTTGTTTTACCGAGAGAGGCCTACCTCTTACAGGTTACCCAAAGATTGTTCTATTCACACTGCAAACAAAACACTTCTTCGGCGATGTCTATCGAAACAAACAAAGGTGAGCGACGATGCCCGCCAACTCACATAACTTTGACAAGAGAATCTTGTTCTAGAATAACCCCTCTTCCAATCACGGACGGGGTACAGACTAGTCATATTCTCCCATGGAAACCTACCCTATACCCGAATTTTTCCTGCCGAAGCAGACCAGGATGCATGCCCCCTGGCTTTCAGTCATATCTGTCTGAATTACTCGCGCTCATCGGGAGGACGGACTGGATATTGAGACATTTCTTGCGTGAAAAGAACATTTAGGGATGGTATATGACTATTTGCTTTGTATGATCCGGGGAATGAAAGCTGGTCCACAAGCTTGACCACTCTTCCTTCGTGCGAAAAACACATTACTCTAAAGAGTGAGGAGACAATCGCTCTCATGCAATAAATATAGTCTCGTCCAAGGAGTAGATTGTAATCTAGGGGTCCTTGAACTACCATTACGTTCAGGTGAATGGTTTTCCTTCTCAATGTTATGGGCACATTGGGAAGGATCCCTAAAGGTCGACTGGTTCCTTTATCAAAGCCTGTCAGATTTCTCATCTCAGGCAAAAGCGATGGTGAACCAAGCGCTTTCCAAGCAGTCGAGGAAAGGATACTCACAGAAGCCCCCTCATCTATGATGGTACCAGCCATAACCATTCTATATATTTGAATGATAATTCGGAATGGTATGCTTGCTGGTAAACGGGGTCTGCCTAGTTGATTTCAGTCGAAGGAGACAACTAGGTTGCTTGGAGGTGGGACCGAATAGACGGCTGGGTACGACTCTGACGAACTTCCTTCCTGCGGTAAAGGAACGGGTATATTGCCCCCATGTTCGTTGGAGTCTGTGTTTATGAAGAGAATTTGGACGGTGTCATCCTTGTTCTCCTTAGTGACTGTATCATCTGAAGATGAAAACTCTGAAGGCAAGACCGGGTCAACTGCCGCCTCGACCTTTTGAATTTCGTTGGTATGGATCTAGATGGTTTATCTTCAATGATAGGTGCTTCAGCCGACCACCTGAGCGGGCCAGCTGGATTCTCAACTAGTGACGGACTCGGCAAGAGTTTTTTATATCCAGGAGGAAGTCGTAACGGTGAAACCGGACGATCATCCAAAACTCTTTTAGCTTCGTCTAAGAAGGGACAACGGTGGATGGCATGATTGCCTTCGCACAGTTTACAGGGAAATCTAGCTTTCCCTTTTTGTCCTGGGGCTTCACTTTCGCTAGTTGACAGTGTGCTTTCAACATGATCATCAGAGGTTGACGACACCGGGTTGTGCAAACGAGGAGACCAGTCCCTTAGTATCCGGGGGATGCAGGGACAATCTCTGTGAAAGTGGTCTCCTTTGCAAATGACACATGGCGATTTAGGCCTGGTCGGTGCAGTGTGTGGATTTTCGTCAGACGACACTCATTTTCCCCCATTTGCCTTTGGCTCCTTCTTCTTCTTCTCTTTCTTCTTCTTTTCCTTCTTCTCCTAAGGAACTTGGATTTTAGCTTTACCAGCTCCATCAAGCGAAGAGGAAGGAAGAGAGGAAGAATTAGATGAAGTATAAGGTTGGTGGGCAACTCTGGACTCGTCTAATTGCTGATTCGATTGTTCAGGAATAGTGGTGTTCTGAACGACAGAGGTTGAGAAGAGCCATACTAGCAAGCCAATTGTCAGTCCTAGAAGCGACAATGTGGCCATATGGGGTGCACCAACATCTCCCCAAGAGGAGAAGGGACTAGGATTTCCTCCAAGGGGAATTCCTTGGTTGGTAGACTCCATTTTCTCAACCCAAGATTAACATAGGAAAGGGGTAATGAATATTTCATTTAAAATAAATTTTTAGATGCTTTAACACAACTTGTTTTTTCAGTTTTAAAGAGTCGAGAAAAAACAAAAGATGACTCTAGTCTCCTTCGATTTTTAATGAGCCTGAAGTGACAAGTGCTCAGATGGACCTTTTCCGTTAAAGAGTCTGAAAAGGAACGAAAGGGACTGCTCTGGAGATCTAGGTAGAGGGAGTACCAAACCAATCGCAAAACTGCAGAATACTTTTTACGGTACGGCAGTCAATCTTCCTGAATGTTGTGTTCAGTGCGTTGCGATTGATAGGGCAGCAGACACGGCTTCCTATGGATAAAGGTTTTAAGTCTATAGGGGTCTCCCAATATATACTCGACAGTACGTGGGAGCACAAGTCCGTACTGGCACTTATCGTCTCAAAGTGGAGGAATCACCCAACCATCAGTGAGGACAACGGTTACCAGGCTTTACGACGCCGGAATACGTCTCTAGCCTAGACCTCTAAATGTTGTGCATTAAGTTCCAAAGCGTTGTTAGATTCATTGAATTTATTTTAAGTTGATATTTCTTATGAAGTTTTCCTTTTGGGTTCACCACGAGATGTAGATGTAATTCCTAAAATGCAATCTAAAGATGATAAGCAAACTTTTATCTCTTTTCAGCAATGAAAATCATAGCTACTAGGGGAAAAGAAAGACACAATCTTTTCACAAAGAGCAAAGAGCACACTGTAAATGCACTTTCCTAAATCAAGCCAAACAGACTGTCAATATGCAAATGCACATGTGCATGTATTTGTTTTCGACTTTCTTAATATTGATGCTAAAAAGAAAGTTGATGTACAAATTTGAATTTGCTTTCAAGTGTCAAACACAAACAAGCTTCTCTTCGAAATCAAAAGATAAAGATGATTACGACGCTTTACGATTTTGAAATAAACACTCGTTTTTGACACTAGAAAAACATAAATTCAGACCAAAGGCAAAAGTAAAAGTATAGTCAACCATCAACAGCAATCAAACTTTCTCCTATGATCGAAATCGACACTTGCGACAGATCTAAATCAAAGGACGACAGTACGACTATTCTACTTTTGCAATGGAAAACTGTAAATGACTCAACAAACACATAAAAACATCTACAGTTCTTTTGTACAAAGGAGGCAGAATTACAGCAAGGAAAAGGGGTTTTTAAAAAGACACATACACTGATCACAGGCTGCAAAAATCAGACACAAAACTAGAAAGAATGAAGCACAAGAACCTCAGTTGCACAGGGCTAGTCTGATCAGCGCACCTGTAACACAGAGAAACTGGATTGCAGCGCAGGTTTCCCTCTCGGGAACTGCACTGAAATGCAGAAGTCTTCACAGTACCTGCGCTGGGGCAGAAAAGAGAATTCTATCTAGGTTCTGGGTCACGGTCTACAGTTTAGTCTTTGGTTTTTGTCCGAGTAAAAGCAATCAGTAATGCACGATCATAGGGTAGATCTAAGGAGGGTCTAAGAGCTATCGCAAAGGGCAATCAGATCATTTGTGAATCAGCTGTTCAAATCATAAACAGATCTAGTGAATGGATTGAAGTAGCAGATGTCTACTTTGCATTTGCTATGGCAAATGCAGTTCGAATGCTACTTAAAAGTTTATGAAACAAACAACAAAAAGATACACAAACAAACTAATTAGACAATCGTCCCTAATGGAGTCGCCATTTTGTTACCGGGAAAAGTGTCTATTTAGAACTGCTCTATCCAACTAAGGTGTGACAGCTGCCTTAGAAACAAACAGAGAAAACTACTTTTGTATTTCCTTTATGAATTAAAGATAGAGGGGGATAGAAAGAACCGACCTGTGTCTTGCGCTAGTCCTTTGATCCAATCCCTCTCTTCTTTGACAGCTTCCAGCTACCTGCTCCCTTACTTGCCCAGCTTCACCAAGTTCCTGTAAGATCACAGAAGAAGAAAACTACACAAAGACATGGATCTATATTCATAAAAAGCTTAGGATCAGATTTAAGCTAAACATACAAATGTAACAAGCATCAATGATACACAAGCATGTAGGAGAAACTCAAATAGTTTTATTGATATAACAAGAAGATCCAGGAGGAGTTACAACCGATGATTCCTGATCCAGCATCAACCTCCCAGCAAAGAAGCCCCTTCTTCACCTCCAACAAAGCATAAATCACCCAATACTCTGATCTCTATCTCAAAACCAATAGCAATTCCTTGCAATGCACAAAATTCCAGCCTCTGGATCTCTGGGATGAGGGATCCATATATAGATGTATGCAAGGAGGATGAGTCAGCTTAAGATTTGACTAGTGTCTTCTCTCTGTCAATTCTTGCTTCCACTTGGAGACTGAGAGCCTCTTACTCATCCTTGGTCGAATTCAGTGAGGCAAGTGTCATTGGAGAAAATTATGGAAGCTTCCATTGTCTTTCAACCTCGCGGAATGGCACTGCCATTTGTCATTTCCCGCTCAATGCACCCTGATAGTGCATTTAGGTGCCTTGCAACGCACCTAGCTAGTGTATTTAGGTGCTATGCAACGCAACTAGCCAGTGGAGCAGTTGAAATGATCCTGATTTGACTGATTCTGAGCAGTTTCTGGTGGAGAACTTCTGGGAGAAGCTGTAATTTGTTGACCTCATTCCTTTAGGGGTTGGAACAACACTTTTAGGGACTTAGGATTCCTTGGTTTATGGACATTTCATGCTTGGAGCTGCAAGGCACAAAAATGTCTATAACAAAGTGGGACATGCAATGATAAATATTTAGTCTTTGATGTCACATCATTTTCTATAATCTCAAGCTTTTTCACTGGGGTATCATATTCTGGTCCCTCAGCATTTTCAAGCCTCTTCAATGGCTTATCCAGGGAAAGTTGCTGATTGCACACATCCTTGTATTCTAGAAGAGATTCATTCATACTTAAACTAGGGGATATATTGTAACTTTTTCTAAGTTTTGAATTTTTGGATGGAATACTGGGTCGAGGCCAAATAAGGTGCTTAAACAAGTTGATATATTATATCCCGTCGTAACCTCATGGATCCTCAATGGAGTATCCAATTGGGAAGGTTCCTGCTTGCTCACCACAATCTGTATATTTTCTCGAAATTTGAAATTTTGGGTCTCTCCAGCTTCCTGGCCATTGCTTCCCTCATTTTTGGCAAGATCAATGAATCCCTCATGTTTTCTATTGTTGTCCATATCAAACAATTATTCTCTAATTAGAGTTGCAGCAGTTATGCCATCAACAATAAAAAATCTTTCCTGGCATGCTCCATATTCAACTTCATTCTTTTTTGCAGCTATATTATATCCCTCTGTAACCTCATGGGTTTTCAAAGGATTATATAATCGGTAAAGTTCCTGCTTGCAGGAAGATTTTATAACAATCTCTGAGATATTTTCTCGAAGAGAATCATCAATACCTGAACAAAATAATGCATCATTACTCTCCATAAGGTTTGTCTTATCTAATGGATCACTAAACTCGAGTGCCAAAAAAAGAATTCAAGCAAGAAGACATATCAAGGCCTTTTGTAAGCATAGGCATCTTCAATGGAGTACCCATGTTAGAAGGTTCCTGGTTGTTGGCCATTATGTCTACTTTCAAAAGTTGTATCTTTTCTCCAACTTTGAATTCTTGTGTCTCTTTAGCTCCATTTTGTATAGATTGTTCTTCCTGGTCATACTTATTACCATACTTGAAACAAGTCATTCATACTACTGAAATGGAGTAGCCCTGTTGCTAGATAAATCTCAAACTTGATGAAGATCTTCTTACTGTTATTCAAAAATTTTTGCAGGATTATGATTTGAAACCCTGCTTCAACTAAAACCCCAAGTGTAGAAGATAGTTTTGGTTTTGTAATGCTAATAGTATAGACAGTGGATGTCAACAATATCACTAACTGCCAGAAAAATCTGCCCATGCATATGCTCTTCCTTGATTATGATATTAAAGATAGTCAGAAGAAATTATACCAATGAGATAGATCAATGCTTAAAGAATGAAGACCAGTGGATACTCCTAGACTTATTATGGAGATTGAAGACACAACAAAAGTCTGACATTCGTTAGAAGTGAAGTGAGATGATCTTTGGTATCATAGAGATTTTTTCCACTCACTTCTTCATGGGCACCTTACTAGCTAGTAGTATCAGCGAGTTCTAAGGGAGCAACATATCTTTTCTTACTATGCCAACTATATGCCCTACACTTGAATCTAAACAGTGAATTGTCAACAACGATGTCTTGTCACTTAAAAAAAAAAACTCAACAGTGCCTTGTGGATCTTAAATTCAAAAAGTTTATTTATGCTGGTCTCTATAAGATTATAGTCATCATTAGGAGTTCTTTCCATGGCCATATAAGATGATTCCATTTGATTCGATTGGTTAGATTACATATAAACAATGAATTCTCAACAATGGTGTCTTGTCACTTAAAAAATACTCAACAGTGCCTTATGGATCTTAAATTCAACATGTTTATTTATGATGGTCTCTGTAAGATTACAGTCTTCATTAGGAGTTATTTCCATGGTCATATAAGATGATTCCATTTGATGATATTGGTTAAATTACATATATATGAAGTATCGATTCCATATTAACTATGCATCAGTGCCAAAATATGTCGCAGAGAAGTAATGTAGATTGATGCCATTAATTCAAATTGACTTTGTTGTAGAGGAACGTGTTAGTCGACCTCTGCATTAATGTTATACATAATGCAGAGGAACAAAGTATTATACATTGTGAGCCATATGAACTGTGTAGAGCCAAGAGCCATCGGTAATAGAATTGGCAGTAACAACATACCAAGCAGCTCTGCTATTGCTATTCAATGAAGCTACAAAGCTGAGCTATGTAGAAATAAAATCTCAACTAAATTTGGAAGATGAAGATCTTATTCGACTTATGTGGCAAGAACAAGATTCGTCTAAAGGAACCTAGCACTGCAACAATATGTACAAGTGATAATTTTGAATTGAATCCTCCCTTTTCACACAAGTTGAAAAAGATTAAGATTCCACTTACAGATATGAATACAAATGAGAGGAATAGAGTGATCAAAAATGTAAAAGAGGACAGAAATTTCTAAATAGATTCTACAATATTTCTCATCATGAAGGCTAGAAAAATCTTACCTCAACAACAACTATTGAGTGAGTGTGTTGAACATCTCCAAAGCACATTTGAGCCTGAACTTAAAGCAATACAATCAAGAATTCAGGACTTGATCTCAAAGGAGTACCTGGAATGCAACTTATGGTTAATTTTTCTTTATTTTAGAGAAATAAAACATATCACAGATTTGATTTTCCACGTGAGTTCGATTGATTAACATAGAAATACTTTGTTTTGCGATAGAGGATGAAGAAGTTTTCTAGGTCACTTGCAAATCACTCACCCAGTTCTACCTTCAAGAGGAGGAACTTTAGATAATGCATGGTTTTTGTGCCACAACTCATCACAGGAGAGAACACTGCTCGACTCATGCTAATGTTCCTTAAATTTTGTTTTATGTTTCAGACAGGGAGTTCCATCCCTTCATCTACAAGAAATAACATAAAGTGGCGATGGATCGATATATAAGTTGAAACTATTAGGATCTAAAGGAGTGGTGGTTTTATCCACTACTCCAGCTAGTGCCTAAAAAATATAAAATTTGGGTTTGGTGGTTGTGAATTCTATTGTCACTGAAGGTAGGTATAGCCTAATTTTGTGTCCACCAGAAACCTATCAATTATTTTTTCTTTACCCTCCTTACCCTTCCTTTCATTACAACAATCTTACAAATAGCATGCACTTTCAGAACCTAACCACATTTTTCCAGTGAAAGTGAACACCTAGGATCAATTTCTCAATCTCTTCTTTAGCTTTAATGGGATTCTTCCCCTTACCTTTGTTGCTAGCAATGTTTTTGATGTTGACAAATCAAACTGTAGTCAAAGATCCCCCAACTCCAATGGTTTTTTAGATTGGTTGCGCTTGATCTCCACATCTGAACATTCAATGCACGAAGAGATAACAACAAATTATTGGAAAGGTGGCCAATTATAGTTTAAAAGGCTGTCCTGGGAAACAATGGTCTCTATTGGATAGGTAGGTTTCTTAGCTGTCAGGATTTAAATTTTTGTACCTCCACTAACCTCCTTCATTACTTGTATGTGATGGACATTGCGAGTGAGCCAACTTGAGTTGAAAACTCCAAGAGTCGATCTCTCAGAAAATTGTACATAGCAAGTTTTATTTCCAATAACTGGATCCAATAGAAAACACATTGCCTCAAAAATAGCATTGATGTTGTTCATATATTGATCACAATCAAGGTTCAACTGAAAGAGCCCATTTGTGAGGACAGCAAACACTCGGGCCTAAGTGGAGCAATGGATAACAATCATCAGCGTCAGCATAATAATTAATGAATTTCATATGAGGAAATCAGCAGAAAAAGAGAGATGTTTACATAGCTAGGAATATACCAATGCATTCATTCCTCTATCTTTCTTGTGGTGTTGGAAACCAGGCCTATTTTCATCGGATTCATAAACTAACCATAGCAATTCATTGCCAAAATTGTCAACTCCCCCTCATTCAGTCACTAACGGAGGCTGCAGAGCATTTTCAAATGGTGTGTGAGTAACAACCTTATCATTATCTTATGTAAGCTCACGATTTGTCAATGGCGTACTACATTTTGGTCCAAATAATGTGTACAAGCAAGGAGATATATCATGGTCCTCAGTATGTCCAAGCGTCTTCAATGGTGTGTCGAAGGATTCCATCCTCTGTTCCAGTGTAGGTGATGACATATTCTATGAAACAAATTGTTTACTTATCTCCTGAAAATAAAAAATGAAAAAATGTCATACATACAGTGCACCAACTCTATACTATGTTCCTTAAGATGAATATGATAAATAAGATGGAAAAATTTGAAGTTCATACATAATTTAGCTTACCTTTTTAGAATCCTTTGCTGTTACTTAATTTTCTTTGTGTATATTCTATACCTTCCATAAACTAAGTTGTCCCACCAGCTCAACACGACTCTCCTTTAATGAACTGTGCATAGCCTCATCACTTCCCATGGATTGCCTTGGCCTGTAAATAGAAATGGTATCTATGGCTTTCTTTGTGCTTCCATTAAGTTTTCAATTCATCAGCATTCTGGAAGGTGTAGCATAGAATGACTCTGGAAGTTGTCCTTGTAAGTCCAATTGCAAAGCTTGCAATCTATTGCTCAATGTCAGTATTCTATCTACAATTTGGTTCTTTTTGAATCCCCTTTACTAGGAACATTCATATCAGCCAAAATAGTAGAACCTTCAGCTACTTCTCCAGATTCTACAGGATTTTCTGTAAGGAGAATACTTTCAAAATGCTTTGTCCCTTCCAAAACCATAGCATCCTTCTCCAT
The DNA here is from genome assembly GCA_031772625.1 of Pinus tabuliformis. Classification (NCBI taxonomy): domain Eukaryota; kingdom Viridiplantae; phylum Streptophyta; class Pinopsida; order Pinales; family Pinaceae; genus Pinus; species Pinus tabuliformis. The sequence goes on from CM062820.1 coordinate 535,459,765, forward strand.
GACAGACACATGGTCTCCATGTGGGACATGTAGTGAAAATATTTAGTCTCTAATGTCACATAATTTTCTATAAACTCAAGCTTTGTCACTGGGGTATCATATTCTGGTCCCTCAGCATGTTCAGGCCTCTTCAATGGCTTATCCAAGGAAAATTATTGATTGCACACATCCTTGTATTCTAGAAGAGATTCATTCATACTTAAACAAGGGGATATATTGTAACCTTTTCTAAGTTTTGAACTTTTGGATGGAATACTGGAGTCCAGGCCAAACAAGGTGCTTAAACAAGTTGATATATTATATCCCGCCATAACCTCATGGATCCTCAACGGAGTATCCAATTGGGAAGGTTCCTGCTTGCTCACCACAATCTGTATATTTTCTCCAACTTTGAAATTTTAGGTTCTCCAGCTTCCTGACCATTGTTTCCTTCAATTTTGGCAGGGTCAATGAATCCCTCATGTTTTTTGTTGTTATCCATATCAAAGAATTTTTCTCTGATTGGACTTGTAGCAGTTATGCCATCAGCAATAAAAATTCTTTCTTGGCATGCTCCATCTTCAACTTCATTCTTTTCAGCAACTATATTATATCCCTCTGTAACCTCACAGGTCTTCAAAGGATTATCAAATCGGTAAAGTTCTTGCTTGCAGACAACTTCTGTAACAATCTCTAAGATATTTTCTGGAAGAGAATCATCAATACCTAAACAAAATAATGCATCATTACTCTCCATAAGACTTGGCTTATCTAATGGATCACTAAAGTCCAGTACCAGAAAAAGAATTCAAGCAAGAAGACATATCAAGGCCTTGTGTAAACATAGGCATCTTCAATGGACTATCCATGTTAGAAGGGTCCTGGTTGCTGGCCACTGTGCCTACTTTCACAAGTTGTATATTTTCTCCAACATTGAATTCTTGTGTCTCTTCAGCTCCATTCTGTATAGATTGTTCTTCCTGGTCATCCTTATTACCATACTTGAAACAAGTCATTCATACTACTGAAATGGAGCAGCCCTACTGCTAGATAAATCTCAAACTTGATGAAGATCTTCTTACTGCTATTCAAAACTTTTTGCAGGGTTATGATTTGAAACCCTGCTTCGACTAAAACCACAAGTGTAGAAGATAGTTTTGATTTTGTAATGATAATATAGACAGTGGATGTCAACAATATCACTAACTACCAGAACAATCTGCCCATGCATATGCTCTTCCTTGATTATGATATTAAAGATAGGTAAAGGAAATTATACCAATGAGATAGATCAATGCTTCAGAGAATGAAGATCGGTAGATACTCCTAGACTTATTATAGAGATTGAAGACACAGAAAAAGTCTGACATTCCTTAGAAGTGAAGTCAGATGATCTTTGGTATCATAAATATTTGTTCCTTTCACTTCTTCATAGGCACCTTACTAGCCAGTAGTATCAGTGAGTTCTGAGGGAGCAACATATCTTTTCTTACTATGCCAACTATATGCCCTAGACTTGAATCTAAACAACGAACTGTCAACAATGTTGTCTTGTCACTTAAAAAAAAACTCAATAGTGCATTGTGGATCTTAAATTCAACAAGTTTACTTATGCTGGTCTCTGTAAGATTACAATCTTCATTAGGAGTTCTTTCCATGGTCATATAATATGATGCCATTTGATGCTATTGGTTAGATTACATATAAACATCAAATTCTCAACAATTTTGTTTTGTCACTTAAAAAATACTCAACAGTGCCTTATGGATCTTAAATTCAACATATTTATTCATGCTGGTCTCCATAAGATTACAGTCTTCATTAGGAGTTATTTCCATGGTCATATAAGATGATGCCATTTGATGCTATTGGTTAGATTACATATATATGGAGTATCAATTCCATATTAACTATGCATCAATGCCAAAATATGTGACAAAGAAGTAATGTAGATTGATGCCATTCATTCAAACTGACTTTGTTGTAGAGGAACGTGTCAGTTGACCTGCATGTTAATGTTATACCTAATGCAGAGGAACAATGTCTACATCATGAGCCATATGAACTGTCTAGAGCCAAAGATGCATCTATATATATACAGAGGAAAGTGAGACACATATGTCCAGTGAAGCCTACTACGTCGCAGAGGAACAATGTCTCTATGTCAATGTGATCATTGATGAATGGATGAACAGTGTACAATGTAGTATGCAAGAGATGGGAGACTGTAACTGAGAGAAATAACAAGGTCCCTTAAGAACAATGAAGATTTAGATCGACAGACTTCTTGTGGCGAGAATCATGTAAAAAACCTACCAACTTTATAACCAGAGTCATTACATCAGAGGGAACAACACGTCAGTACTATCAATACTGAGACAATCCATCTTTTATCTAGAACAAAATCATACATATCTTGATGAGGGAACACATTCTTACAGTCTAAAAAATCGATTGAAATTTCTACTTCTATTTCAAGAATAGAATTAGTTATACCTAAACAAGGGAACATATCATTATTATCAGGAGGCTTCACTCATTTAATTTGTTCTAGAATTATTGTAGCAAATCATTAGTAGTTGGGTTGTGTCTCTTCAGCTCCGTTCTGTATAGATTGTTCTTCCTGTTCATCCTCTTTTCCCTCAATTTTGTTAGCACCAATGAATCCCTCATGTTTTCCATGGTTGTCCATATCAAACAATTTTTTTTAATTGGACTTGCATCAATGATGCGATCAACAATACTAATTCTTTCTTGATATGCTTCATCTTCAACTAGATTCTTTTCTAGAGCTACGTTGTAAGATCCACGTTCTAATTTATCACCATCTATTAAGGGAATTTGACCATTCTTGGTGATCTGCTCAATTACATCTTCTTCCTTTTGATGAGTTGAACCATACAACTAATTGAGGTTATAAAACTCATTTCCATTGTCTGAAAAGTTTTCTTGATGCACTTCATCCTCTGAAGCTTGAATGTTCTCATATGTTCCTTGAAGTTCGTTGGACATATCTACCTATTCACGATTTCTCACTTTCATCCAAAATGCATCAGGAAAGCCATCATTTTTCTTGTGATATATAGTTTCTTCAACATCCTGAGTTTCAACCATTGAAGCAAGTTCATAATGCTCCTTTATTTGATATACAGAGTCATGAAATCCTTCACTAGTTTTGGGATCACTCAATTCATCTTCTTGAGCTTCACCATTAACCAGTGAGATGTGACTTTGTTGAACATCATTTAGAACTAAAATCTCCTCTTCACTGCATTCCCCAAGTGCTTGACCTTCACTATATGATGTATGATGCCAGTTGTGACAGATTTTCTAGAGACAAAGCCTTTGGCAGGAGTTCGAGTTGATAAGCACCACTCAAATTGTCTGCATCAAACTGAAGCTTATTTTTTTATTCTAGAGTGTTGCCACAATCCATTGATTCAACTTCATAAGATTCATTCTTGTAAATCTATTGGCTATCATATTCCTCCTTTTGAGGACCATTCAACTCATTAAGACCAAAACACATTTTGCTTTTGTCTGAAAAATAAGACTTGATTTCATTAGCTTCATCCTTCACAGCCTCTTGAGCTTCCTCATTTTAGTTAGGAGATATAGTTTCTTGAGGATTATGAGTTTCACTCTTGGAAAACTATTCAATTTGCTCTTCATTTTCAACTACAGAGACCTGATACGCTTCATTAGTTTTTGAATCATTCAATTCATCCTCTAAACCTTCATCATTAACAAGTGGTATGGGATTTTCCTGAAGATACTCTTTACTGCATTCTTCATTGGCTTGAGCTTCACTGTTTGATGTCTGCTGCACTAAACCTTCTAGAACTTGGTCCTCTACTAACAAATTACCTTTTTTCTTACCTCCAACTGAATCTACAATCTAATCTCCATCGGCAGCTTCTTCAGCAATGTCCAAATCATGTGATTCATCTTCATTATCTATGTCTCTTAGCAGTGGACTATTTGCCAAATCTACATTTGAAACTGGAATCTTCTCTTCCACGTCATAGCGTCCAAGCTCTGGCTTGATACAGTACTATATTCCAGTCTGAACAAAGTGACTAAATAGGGAGATATATTATATCCGTCAATAACCTCAGGGGTCTTCAACAAAGTATTTAACCGGGGCAGTTCCTGCTTATAGGTCTCTTTTATAAGACTCTCTAGGAGTTTGTCTAGTACAAAATCATCCATTCTTGAACAAAGAAACATGTCATTAGTTTCCGTAGGTTTGGACTTATTTAAAAGAGTACCAGAATCATTACATCAGAGGGAACAACACATCAGTACTATCATTGTTGAGATAGTCCATCTTTTATCTAGAACAAAATCATGCATATCTTGATGAGGGAAAACATTGTTATAGTCTAGAAAATTGATTGAAATTTCTGCTTTTGTTTCAAGAATAGAATTAGTTATACCTGGACAAGGGAACATATCATTATTATCTGGAAGCTTGCCTCATTTAATTTGCTCTATAATTATTGCAGCAGATCATTAGTGGTTTGGTTGTGTCTCTTCAGCTCTGTTCTGTATAGATTTTTCTTCCTGGTCATCCTCTTTTCCCTCAATTTTGTCAGGGGCAATGAATCCCTCATGTTTTCCATGGTTGTCTATATCAAACAATTTTTCTTTAACTGGAATTGCATCAGTTATGCCATCAACAATACTAATGCTTTCCTGATATGCTTCATCCTCGACTTCATTCTTTTTGAGATCTACATTGTAAGATCGATGTTCTACTTCATCACCATTTGTTAAGGAAATTTGAACATTCTTGGTGATCTGCTCAACTACATCTTCCTCCTTTTGAGGAGTTGAACCATACAACTCATTGAAGCTATAAAACTCATTTCCATTGTTTGAAAAGTTGTCTTGATGCACTTCATCCTTTGAAGCTTGAATGTTCTCATATGTTCCTTGAAGTTCATTGGAAATTTAAGCTATTTGAAGGCTATTTAGTGGCTGAACTAAAGGCCACAAATCAGCCAAGAAGATTTGGTTTAACCCAACATTTCTTGGCTGCCATAAGTTAGAGTTTCATTCAAGTTCTAGTATAGTTAATTTGTTAATTTTTTCTAATTATGTTTGATCACTAATCTAGTGGATGCCCAAGTAAGCTTGGCCTCTTTCACATTGGCTATTGCTAACCTTTTTTATAGATATCAAGTGTCTCATAAAGGTGATTTGTCTCTCCTCTTTTGTAACTCATTTAGACTTATCTTCTCATCCATAAAAGGAGTTCTAACTTTTGCTGGTTCTGATCTTATCATTGAGTGAAAGATCAAACCAAATTGTGTAACTATTTCCAATTAACATCTAGTTTGATTTTTTAATCACTTCTAACTATTGGAAGGAGGTATCTCTCCCTTTTGAGGGATAATTTGTAAACTTCCTCCAAAAACAACTTCCTTTCCATCCCTCATTTCATAAGAGGGAACCAATATAATACAAAGGAACTTGTTATTGGGAGCTTGGTGACCTTTTTCCCTTGGCATCCCACTCGTTCTCATTTGCGGAAGGTCTCCATGTGATTGATTGAGTGGTTTGTTTTTGTCACTTAACACTAAGTAGATTAAATGAACACTAATTACTTTCATTTTCATTCTCTTTTTTGCTTTCATTTCATGCATTGTAGTTCATATGCTCTAAACTTCACATGCAAAATACTTAGATGAGTCTTGTGAGCTATTTTAATTTATTTTGAGCATTCCATTTTCTTATAGTTTGTGTCTTGCTCTATTGCAATTCCAATTCCAAATCTTGGAAATGGTAAACACTCGACCTGCTAAATTAGTTTGGGCATGCCCAATGTTGGATCTACTTGCAAGTGGGTTGACTTGAAAAATTAGTTGGATACTCATTAATGAAGCTAAGCTTCTCCATGTTGGATCTCCTTGCAACCATCCTTACCTTTTGTTGGATAATCCACCCTCAGTTCAGTTAAGAACCCTAAAGAACCACCCGACAACTATGTCTAATGGGAGGCAAAAGGTTTCAAGGTATTTACCAATGTTAAAGGATACAATAACTGTCTTAGATAATCACAAATTTCTTCTGCTAGAAGTGGCTAGCTTGGCCTCTTTCATGTTGGCTTTTTCTAACCTTTTTTTGCAGGTATGAAGTGTCTCCTAAAGCTGATTTTCTCTCTTCTTTTGGACTGATATTGGGAAGCAAGGAAATTTCTTCTTGGCAGATTTCCTCTACCTAAGAAAGCTGATTTTCATTGCATTTGAGTGGCCAAATTTTCCCTTTTTTGGATTGATATCTAGTAGTTGTACTAGAAGACCTACAACATCATTTTGAGATGATTTTGGGGCAGCTTTTGAAAGGGAAAGAACATTTGTGGATTTGGACAACAAGGAAAAGCAAACTCTTTAACTATTAGACCCTTTCATTGTACCTTCCAGAGTGGTTCTACATTCCAAGGATCGTTTCCCTATTTTGTAAGTCATTTAGACTTTTCTTCTCATCCATAAATGGAGTTCTAAGTTTTGTTGGGTTTTCATGTTATCATTGAGTGAAAGATCAAACCAAATTTTGTAACTATTTCCAATTAACATCTACTTTGCTTTTTTAATCACTTCTAACTATTGGAAGGAGGTATCTCTCCCTTTTGAGTGATCATTTGTAAACTTCCTCCACAAAAAACTTCCTTTCCATCCCTCATTTCATAAGAGGGAGCCAATATAATATAGAGTCACTTGTTATTCGGAGCTTGGTGACCTTTTCCCCTTGGCATCCCACTCTTCCTCGTTTGTGGAAGGTCTCCATGTGATTGATTGAGTGGTTTGTTTTTGTCACTTATCAGTAGAATAAATGAACACTAATTACTTTCATTTTCATTCTCTTTTTTGCTTTCATTTCATGCATTGTAGTTAATATGCTCTAAACTTCCCATGCAAAATACTTAGATGAGTCTTGTGAACTATTTTAATTTATTTTGAGCATTCCATTTTCTTATAGTTTGTATCTCGCTCTATTGCAATTCCAAATCCATTTGCTTATTTGAGTAAGTTGCTCTTGTTCCTTTTCTTAAAGGCATCATTTATTTATTGAGGCATCTTTATCACTAGTTTGGCAATTGCAAATCCTTTCATCTCCTTTTGAGTAATTAGTAGATTTGATTTTTTTTACACTTAGAGGAAATTAACCTCTAGCTTAACTGGTTGTATAGTTTTATAGGGATCCTCTTCACCCATTTCTTTTCCAAGCCTGGAAATGGTAAAAACTCGAATTGCTAAATTATTTTGGGCATGCCCAATGTTGGATCTACTTGGGGGTGGGTTTACTTGAAAAACTAGTTGGATACTCATTAATGAAGCTAAGCTTCTCCATGTTGGATCTCGTTGCAACCATCCTTATCTTTTCTTGGATAAAGTTTTGGATCCTCCACCCTTAGTTCAATTAAGAACCCTAAAGAACCAACCAATAACTATGTCTAATGGTAGGAAAAAGGTTCCAAGGTATTTTCCAATGTTAAAGGATATAATAACTGTCTCAGATAATCACAAATTTCTTCTGTTAGAAGTGGCTAGCTAATAGAATGTCTACAATTCCTCTGCCCAAGGATAAAATAATGCTAATCTAGCATTAGAGAGCTAGGGCTTGTAACAATCCATTCATTAACAATACTGAAAAATAACTTTGTCCCATCAGTTGTTCACATAATGTGTATAAACAGCATGGACATTGTCAAAGTTGGTGAGGGTAAGTTCAGATGGATCAACTAACCTCTGTGCCGCGTCTTTCTAAGCCACACAGATTTTTCCCACTACCTCCCTGACCTGTACACTTTCCTTCTCTCCTGCCACCAATAGCTTCAATCTACAGATGATCTGGTATTGCTGGCCCTTTTTCGTTTCCACCGTGTCTTTTTCTATTTTTGATTATGCTCCCAATTCCCCTCCTTCCACCTTTTTTCCTATTCCAAATCGGGGTTTTCCCAGAGCGAATGTTCTATGGTCAGAATATTGAAGATGGAGCAAGATCCATAGATTATGGAACTGACCCTTTTTCGTTCCCACCACATTTTTTCTGGTTATCCTCCCAATTCCCCTCCTTCTGCCTTTTTTCCGATTCAAAATTGAGATTTTCTGGAGCGAATTGGGGGAGCGAATCGAGGTTTTCTGGAGTGAATGGTCTATGGTCAACCCATTGAACATGGGAATGAGGGCCATAGGTTCTAGCGTAGTTAGGGCAAGCCAAAAAAATATAATCTATTTATTGGCCATGTATATTTATTCCTTGAAATTACAATAATCTGTCATAAGTACATAAATAAATATATATACATATACATCATCTCCATTTTTTTAAAGGAACTCTTAACTTAACAACCAATTAAATTAAAATAAATTTATACATATAATTTTTATATTTATTTAAAGGTAAGGTCCCTTATTATAACTAACTTTTATTTAATTTATTAAATAACTAATTTTTTTTTCGACCCTCATCCCAAGTCAAATTTAGCCATTGGTCTAGTTAGCTATTGGAGGCTCTGCTCAAACTATTTAACCTGCAAAGTTGGATGTGATTCTTCAACTTTTCTCGATGATGAACCACACTGGTTGGTTCGAAACACGTTGACAAATGATATATCTTGTGATTTACGCAGGAAAAATTTGTCGAAAAATACACATTAAGAAAGTTCACGCACTCCTATATGGATAAACATGTTTATTATCTTTCATGAGTTTCATCAAATATTTAACATATTATTCATCAAATTTAGATATTCATCATCTCCAATTAACAAATATACATTAATCAAGTTCATTCACTCTTACATCAATAACATGCTTATTATTTTTCATGAGTTTCATTAAAGATTTAACATATTATTCATCAACTTTGTATTTCGCAAGGATGAATTCTAGTATATTACCAAGTATATGTTCTTTTTTCAATTGTAGTTTTTACATTCATGATTAATGTGGTTGTAATTTTTACTTCCATGATTAATTTAGTCTAAGTTCTCTAGGTAGTCATTAATGATCTATTCGGTGCTATGTGGGGGTTTTACATTTCAACAAATATGAAGTATCTACGTTACATTCGGATCTAGTGACCTTGTTGAAAAACCCTAGCAAACATCTTTGAAACCATCTACTAGCACTAGTTGAACTTGAGATTTCCCAAGAACTGAAAGGAACAAATAAGGGTTGCTTTGCCAATCCACTCATAACCTAATCCGCTTTGGTGACGAAGGGAAACCAACTATAAGATATCAAACACCTTCCCTCATGCATAGTGCTTAGAGGCTCTACCCCTGTAAAGGTTTGAACATGTGTTGTTTACATTGTAGTGCCCATAGTTGTACCATTTATACTTTACTCCTGTCTCTTCGAGAGGAATAGATCACTTAGGCATCATTTTAGGATTTATTGATTTATGCAATAATTCTTTTAGTCATTGTTGACTTAGGTTGGAAATTCCATAGTGTTTGTTTTCCAATAAGAAAAAAATATCATTTGTGTATTAATATTAATGCAAAGGTGTAATTTAGATAATCTAACATATATTAAATATGCTTCACATGGATGACATGGTAGTATAATATGTTCAACATCTAATGTTTGGTAAATATTGAAATCTCCATAGGATTCAAACAATTTCATGAGAGTCTAGTACCGCTATGTTCCTAATGTACATTCAAACTAGATAAGCAACTTGATATCCATGTTAAATACTAGTATCCAAAATTCAATAGATATGACCCTAATAATCAGAAGTGTAGATCTGCATGAAAAGTTAAAACTTCAACTCGGGTTCAATCATTATCACAAGAGTGTCACAACAATGGTGGAGAATTTCATAACTGAAAATGAGAATAGCTAACATGAAAATTAGAGGTTAAAATAATGGAATAAGAAATAAGACTATAACAATTCCATAGATGACTTTAATAAAAATCGTTATCATTGTTGTGTAGTGCGGGTGCTAGGAGAGGCCATGGAAACAAATGAATTTATTTCCAATGAAGACACACAACATGATTTAGGGCATCAGGTACTTGAATATTACATTATTTTATGAAATATAATAAAATGAAATTTAGTTTCCGATCCCTGTTTTCCTAAACCTACTAATTTATATAGTTTATTATTCAAACTTGAAAAGAAATAATTTATGTCTTTGATTCTTTTAGGTGGAAAATGTGTTTGCAAAAAATAAAAAGTTGAACCCTTTTACTGTAAAACAACCAAAATATGTACACAAGGGTGGACCCCATACTGTTAAAGCACATCGCATGAGAAAGTGGGTGGAAGAAGATATGACAATTGAGTCTGAAAATACAATATAAATTGGTGGCAATGAACAAGAGGTTAGTCAGGATGATAATACATGGAATGAATACTTTCGTACAATTGTTATACTTTGTGGGTGTTATAAATAAGTTAAGCTATAAATTAATGGAAATATAAGTACATCATATAGTCTAATCTCTAACCTTGGAAAAGATAATGCATGTATCAATTATTTTAGGTTGGCAATGGAATCAGAACAAATGAAGAGTTTAATCATTTTGATAGACCAATACAAATACCTGCATATGTACATGGCCTATGCCATACAATTAAATCATGCAAAAAGAAATGGCTGGAAGAGGATATGACAATGTAGTTTGTAAATGCAATAGAAAATCAACACAATGAGCAAGAGGTTGGTCGTGATGATACTACATGCATGGATGAATAATTTGAGACAATTGTTGTTTTTGGATGTTCCTAAGGTAGAAAATCTAAGAATATGAAATTGATGTGGCTTGTTTTTAAAATAATGTGTTCAAAAATAATATTTTTAATTTATTGTATATATATAATGTTGTTTGGTCACTAATTTATTGCATATATCTTTGAAATGGATCCATGTTTTATACAGTAATTGCTATCTAACATTAAATAATTGTTGCAATTAATTATATGTAAACGATGTTGATGATACACCTATTAATGATCAAGATCAAACTAGACCATTATGAATTCAACGAGATGATCCAATTCATCCTTTAAACCATACTAGGAGAAGAAGAGAAGCATTGCCACGTGAAAAATTTGAGGAATTGATGAAATTAACATACACTGATGACATGCCATCCATTGCTCAGAGTAGAGATGCCGATGGAAATGTAATGCATGAAGAAGGGTTGAACGAAATTCTCACAAGTTTCTTTGGGGATGGAAACACTGATGAGGGTGATGATCCTATGCATAATAAAGATGATTTTGATATAGAGGGAAACTATCACCAACATAATTATGATGATATCAACATCAATGCATCAATTAAGCAAGAAACAAAGACAATGGTGTTCAAATCGAGTGAAAGTAGAACATCCAAGCTTTCATGCACATTAATATTATTGGAAATCAAGTCATTATTTGGTTGGTCAGACAAGATCTTCACTACCTTAGTAAAGTAATTTGAATTATTTTTCTAGTTTTGAACTGTCAATTTGTGTCCTCGATTAGAATATAAGTACTAACTTCATTTAATTTAATTTGAGGTGGATTTTACATTATGGTATACAAAAAATGTTATAAATGACATTTCTAACATGTAGGTTTGAAAAAAAAAACTTGCAGGGCTCTAAAGGATAAAGTATTCCCTGAAGATAATGTGTTTCCATGAACTTGTAGAGAAGCACGTCAATTATTTTTCAAGTTGGGGATTGAATATAAGCAAATTCATGCATGTAAAAATGATTTCATCTTATATAGAGATGAATATAAAGACAATGAAGAATGCCCTATTTTCAAAGAGAAAAGATATCGTACGTATGTACAAGGTTCTACAGTTCCAAATAAGGTTTTACGACACATGCCAATTATTCCTAGACTACAACGAATGTTTCGTTGTAAATACTTGCACAATTGATCGATTCGCATGCAAAGAATAGGAGTAAAGATGGATTCATGTGAATTCCTATGGACTCCAAAGCAATGAAACATATAGAGGAAAAATGGCCAAGAAAATTCAAAGATGAACCTCGCAGTATTAAGTTAGGACTTGCAATGGATGGAGTGTGCCCTTTCTCTTTCCTAAGCTCAAATTATAGTGTTTGGCTAGTTGGACTGATAGTATACAATATTCCCCCATGGATGAGTGTTAGAAAGGAACACCTTATGCTAACTCTCATTGTTCCAGGAAAACATCAAGTGAAAAAAATGGATGTTTACATTGCACCTTTTATTGATGAGTAGCAATTGTTATGGAAAGGCATAAGAGTGTATGACATATCCTCCATCAAATAGGTCCTTCATGTTTTATGGCATACTGTCTTGGACAATTAATGGTTTCCCAGGACTTGGTGTTTGCTTAGGTAAGAGATCAAATAATTTGCATATTCGTAGTACATCATAATTTATTTTCAATTCAAGTTGTATATAAGTATTACATTATTATTGTTTTCTTATGTAAGCTAGTTATTGATTATAGGGCTACAAACAAAAGGGATTTTCACATGTCCAAGATGTGCAGAACAATTTGAGGGGTGATATTCTAATGATATACACAAAGTTATATATGCATACAACGAGGTTTTTTTACCACCTGACCATAAGTTCAGAAACCACCTAAAGAATCAATTTGATGGAAAAATTGAAAATAAACCTCCTCCCAAGGTTATGGGTGCAGCTGATTGGCTTAAAATGTATGGAGATGCTGAATCAAAAGCTTGGAACCATTTTTTTCCTCATGATCATTCAATTGAGGAACCAAAACAAGTTATGGTTGAAATGCCAAAAGGAATGAAAATTAAATTCATATTTTATGATCTCCCTTACTGGAAGGATCTATTAATATCTCATTTACTAGAGCCTATGCATGTTTTCAAAAATGTCCCTGATTCTATTTTTCGACATATATCTAGCAAAGATAAAGAAATTTTATCATCAAGGAGGGATATTGCTCTTTCACGTACCAAATTTGATAGAAGAAATTTGTGGCCAAGTAAGGAAAATGAATCATATGCAGAAGCTCGACGGATACTAAAGAGGAAAGAGTTAGATCAACTAAAAAATGTGATTCATTCAATAAGAACACCCACTGGATATGGATCATCATTGAATAAAGCTTTTACAGTAGAGGGACATATCACAGGATTCAAAACACATGATTATCACAATTTTATGAAGGTATTAACATCAATTAATTGTTATTCTTATCATTTACTTACTAAAACTTATTTTGATATATTATTATAAATCAATACTAATGAACTATAATAATTTGGTTTGATAGAATATCATTCCACTAGCAATAAGAGGGGATTCATGCCTTATAACTGACTTGAGGAATGCCATATGTCGATTGTCAACATTTACGAGGTATGTGGTCACTTGATATTTACAATGTTTTACATGGTATGAAATGTTCCTCTATATGATACAATGATATTATATCTCATTCTAAATGTCTCTAAAAATTCATACTAACTTAATGACAATATCTAGTTAGGTGGGTGATCTCTAAAGAGATCCATAAGTCCGAAGTGCCAAGATGGAAGAAAGAAATCACAGAAATTGTATGTGTATTTGAAAAGGAGCTCCCTACAAGTTTCATGGACCTACAGGTCCATTTACTTATACATGTAGTTGATGACATTGAAATGGCAGGTATCATTTCAACAAGATGGATGTTTTTCATTGAGAGATACATGAAAACCCTAAAAAGATATGTCCAACAGAAGGCACATCCAGAGGGTTGCATGGCTGAAGGGTATGTACTAGATGAAGCATTTTTCTTCCTATGTGAATTCCTTGGTAAATATTTTGAAGATGGTGCACAATTTTTGGATCAAGAACATGCATATGATATTATCGATGGAGAAAAGCCTAAAAATAATGGTGTTCAAGAAGTAATTGGTATGTAAAATATTCATTATTATAGTTATTTTAGAATCATTTACTAAATCATTTTGGGCTTCCCAAATTGAAATAATAATATTTTAAGTTTGAATTATACATGTTTATTTTTAATAGGTGTTGATGAAAGTGTTGTGCTCAACAAGTTTGTCCTCTACCAAATGGAATTCATGAATAAATGGATTGATATGTATGATATAAAAAGGAAAGAAGAGTTAGAAGCAAGGAAACAATTTAAGATATCAAACCCAAGGAATACCCCACTTCCCACTAATATTTCTGGTCAATGGGGAAAGAATGCACAATAGAATGGGTTTCTAAGCAAATTCAAAACCGAATAGATGAGGAAGGAATAGATGCAAACATAATAGAAGATGAGATCAACATGTGCAGAGGATCTGGAAAAAAGGTAAATTTTGAATTATTACAAAATGTTTCTTGAATGCATTAATCACATTGTTAACTATTTAACTATGCACAATCATATTTAATTTCACTCAAGTAAATTGCTTGTCACAGGTGAGGAAGTATCCTACAATGTGGGCATATGGTCATCATTATCGTGTAGAAAGAGTAGATGCAAAAAGATGATCCTTCGATTGTGGGGTCATGGTTGATTTCAAGAAATCAATTCGAGCAAGTTCAAAAGATAAAAATGTTATTAAAGGGAATCTTCAATACGTTGGAAAATACAAGAAATTATTGAGTTAGATTATCGCTCTTTCAAATGTAGTTTTTTTAAATGTAAATGGTATGAAGCATTTAATAGGACATCGAGACATGATATTCATAGTGGATTTTTTTCTATAGATTCATCAAAATACCTGCCACCGGATAAAGAGCACTATGTTCTACCAATTCATTGTGAGCAAGTATTTTTTCACTAAAATAATATAAGAAATATAAGAAATAATGGTATTATGTAATTTTCTAATTCATTTTTTATTGTTGATATATACATTCTCATTGATAATGAAATTTGGTTCCACTAGGGATCTAATATATTTATCTTCTTCACATGTGGGTTTTTTTCTATGAAGATATTTTGGATCCAAAATGGATATTTGTCATTCATTATGATCCAAGATTAAGGCATATATTCAAAGAGGCCTCAATCAATATAGAGAAAAGTAATGATGACCAACCAAACATTGTTCAAGAATCATGGAACATAGAACAAATTGGCATCAATTATGATGTCCAAGATGATGATGTTCAACCAGAAGACTATGAAC
This sequence comes from Pinus tabuliformis, assembly GCA_031772625.1. Lineage (NCBI taxonomy): Eukaryota > Viridiplantae > Streptophyta > Pinopsida > Pinales > Pinaceae > Pinus > Pinus tabuliformis. Next base: position 535,474,868 of record CM062820.1, read on the forward strand.
TAGATGATGGTGACAACATTCCTTTAGCAATATGGATAAGTGGGGCTAGAGGTGTATTTTCATAAAATGATAAATTAGATGAGGCAATTCACCATTACAGCCAACAATTTCCAAAGGAAAATGATCTTATAGAAGAAGGCAATATTGATGATATACAAAATTAAGATCAAATTAATAGATCTAGTAACATTGATATGTTTGATCTAGAGACAACTTTTATTGATATAGAATATGACGAAGGTGAAGATGGGGGTGATCAAAATATGACTTTAGCAGAATGGTTTAGGAAGAATAATATTAATTGCCTGCAAGAACATATGAACATTGACAAGGAAGCATTGGAATACATAGATGCAGATGATAACATAAATGAAGACTTCTAGACAATTTACAGGATATGTAATTCATGTCTAAATAAGGACAATTATTATGTCCCATTTTGAAATGATTCATTGTCATTTGATTGTAATAGTCATTTAATTACCATGTTTAGAACTCATAATCTAAATTGGTGTTTTGAATATTCTTATAGGTATACTCATTACTTGATGCAATTAATGTCATTAAAATGTATGTTATTTAATATGGTTTGTTGGTTGGAAATAACAAGCTCAGTTAGTTAGATAAGAGTTACTATGGTTAGTTTCATGTATTAGTTGAAAATGGTTAGAAATGATATGAAGTTATGACCGAGACAAAATGAAAATAATTTTTGTGTATAAATTGTCACATATTGTGCATATAGACAAATATAACTTAACACACAAATATAAGTTGTTAAGTTGAATTTATGGAATTAATTAACACAAATATATTAAACTACACTACAATAAAAATTTGAATTATTAAGGATATTTGGATGGGTAATGAAGGTGATTCAAATTGTCTAATGAGTTTATTCATTTTTGTGATGAATAATAACTTTGCCACATGCGGTTAATATTTTCCCCATATAGGGAATCCCTGATGGCATAGGGTCCCTATCATTGTATTGTTGTCATTGTTATCATCATTTAATCATCATCCTCATTGCCATTGTCATTGTCATCATATTCACCATCGCCACCACTATCATAGGTCATTTTTTGATGAGGATTATCATCATATCTTCCTTGGTTTCTAATATCTTTATATATATATATATATATATATATATATATATATATATATATATATATATATATATATATATATATATATATATATATATATATATATATACATATATACATATATATATTATGATGATGATGATGATGATGATGAGAAAAAAAAGCATTGGTCATAAAAGGTTACCATACTAGACTATCTTTAAAGGTAGATCAAATTATTTGTTTGCACACTTCCAAAAGATATGGCTTCTATTCCAAGGTAGATATTGAATACATCGAAGAAGGAAACTTTTTCTTGGATGTATCATCCAAGCATTCTTTATATTTACAAGTTCACCTATCATTTTCATTGTTTTTTAAAATGTTAAACATTTTTACGCATGATATACTGAATAGTTAATGGACAATACAAATAGTTTCCATGGTTGATATTATTCTACTTATATGCTCTTTGTAACTGAACAAAATTATTAATTTTGTCTTGAGAATTAGACTTATTGCACAAAGAAAATGGTTGGGAATTATTTAATCGCTATATCAATTCACAACTACTAAAAATTGTTTTTTCTTTCTCCTTAAGTTTTGCAACCCAATTTGACTTAAACATGCTTAACAATGAAAAAACCATTTGTGAATACTTCAGGTTTTACAAAATTCCTATAAACAACTATATCTAGTTGGTAATCTAAAAAATATCAACAAATTCACAATCTCATATATTGGTCAGAAGAGGCCATCGTCAAAGTGAATCAAATACCAAGAATGATTTATGTCTACTAAAACCTATAATCACATTGTTTCCATAATAGCAACTAAAAACTTCTATAGCCAGTTATTGAACTTTTGCAACCAATTATAAACCTTCAACAAGAAGTAGATTTCTAATGAGAATTATTGCCATATATTCCTTGGTTTTACGAGGAAAAAGAAATAAAATTTCATTGGTTATCAAAGGTAAACCAAATTAATTATTTGCATACTTCCAAACCTAGGGTTTCGTATCCAACGTAGATCCTAAGCACATAAATGAAACCAACTTTGTTTTTATGTATCATCCAAACATTATGTACAATTATAGACTCACCTCTAATCCATTGTTTATAAAAATGTTGAATATTTTCATACATGATATCCTGAACAGTTGGACAATGCAAATAGTTGACGTCGCTATTCTTCCATTTATATGCTTGTGCAACTTATTTGAAAGAGAAATTTTGTCCCAACAATTAGACTTGTATCACAAAGAACATGGCTAATACATATGGCTTGAATAAAAACTAGTTACTACCAAAATTCAACCAAAAACATATTACTCCATAAAAATATAATTAAAAACAAGAAAAATTAAAACAAAAATTTCCCAAATTAAAAATAAATAAATAAATGATCAACCTTTTTTTACCAAAATTTAATGATTTTTTTAGTGCTAATACTAACATCACCATTACAACAAGATATTTTTCTAGTGCTAATATTGCCATTACAACAAGATATAAGAGGGATATAACGCAACATTTTTTAATAATAATATGTATGTAGAAGATGGTCTTTAGACTGGTGAATTCATGATAATCAATGGGACTACAGTCAAAATAATTGGATGTTATTTACTTTTTTACATATATTGTCAAAACAATTGCATAAATCGATTTTTTTTAACCAAAATTTAACAAAAACTTTGCTAGTGCTAACATTAGAACCACCACTACAACAAGATATCTTTCTAGTGCTGACAACACCATTATAGTAAGATACCTCAAGAGAGACAGAAAATTTAAAAAGTATGACAATAATACGTATCCAGAAGATGGTATTGAAACTAGTAATTCTTCACGAATCCATAAGATTGTAAGGTTATTCTCATTATTATAATCATTGTCATCATCATCACCATCATCCTTATCATCGTTATTTCCATCATTACATTATCATCATAATCACCATTCATACCATCATTATCATCATCATCATCATCATTATGGACATTGATTGCAATTGTTCATAATTATAGATGTTGTAAGAAATATCATCAACCCAAAAAATGTGATCAGTGCTAGAAAATGGTTGTTTAGGACACAATGATATACGTAAGAGAAATAGCAACTCTATTTTTGAAAGATGATCGATGATCATCATCATCACCACCATTATCATTGTCATTGTCATTTTTATCATCCCCATGATCATCATTAATGTAATTTCTATCATCATTGTTGTAATCATCATCATGGACATCATCATCATTCATGCCATTATTGTTTTTGATGATGACCTAGATGAAAATGATGATAATGATGATGATGATGACAAGAATGATGACACCAAAGATAATGCTTATGATTATGAGAATGAGAACATATAAAATTGGGAAGATTCACCAAGGTCATTAGCATCGTCATCATCATAATCATTGCCATCATCATAATTGTCATTGTAACCACTATCGTCTCTATCATCATAATCACAATTCATGTCATCACCATCATCTTCATTTTCATCATTGTCAAGATTATTGACATTGTCATCAATTGTTCATAATTGTCAATGCCATAAGCAATATCATCAATGCAGAAAATATGATGAGTGTTGGAAAAGGGATGAAAAAGCGAACATAGAAATGGGGGCAACAATAGAAGTAAAATTGGATGAAACGTGGATACAACATAAGTAGATGCACAACAACATGAAAAACCTGACACAAAAGTGGATGCAAAAGCAGGTGGAGTTTTCAATGCAAACATGGATGCAAACATGAAGGAAAAAGTGGAAGCAAACATGGTTCCAATGGTAGGTGTAAAACTTGGCACAAATTGTGGTGAAACAAATGTGGATGCAACAATAGACTTAGAAAAGGACACAAACTTACATGCAAAAAAAGAGACAAACATGGGTACAAAATAAGATGAAAAAAGGGATGCAAACATGGAAACAAACATGGGTGCAACAACAAACACAAAAGTAGATGTAAAAATGGATGAAACAAAAGTCGATGCAATAGGGGATGCAAAAACATACACAATATCTGATGCAAACTTGAACACAAAAGAGGATGCAAATGTGGTTGCAATGGTAGGTGCAAGATATGGTGCAACAAAAGTGGATGTAACAATAGAAAAAAAATATGCAAAACAAGATGCAAAAAGGGATGTAAAAGTGGAAGCAAACATTGATGCAACAGGAAAAACAAAATTGGGTGCAAAATATGGATACAGTGGAAGTATATGCAAAAGTAGATACAAAACGAGATGCAAAACCCAATGCATAAACCTGACACAAAAGTGGATGCAAAAAGAGATGCAATATTTGATACAAAAGAGGATGTGAACATGGATGCAAAATTGGAAGCAAACGTGGATACAATAGTAAGTGCAAAACATGGTGCAAATTTTGGCATAACAATAGTGGATGTAATGATAGATGCAAAAAAGGAATCAAAGTATAATGCAAATTAAGATGTAAAAATGGATGCAAAAAGTGAACTTTAAAGTGGATGCAAAATTGTATGCAAAAGTGGATGCAATAGAAGTCGATGCAAAATTGGATGCACAACAAGACACAAAACCCGATGCAAATCATGATCCAAAAGTCGATACAAAAAGGGATGCAAAAATAGATGTAGAAGTTGATGAAAACCTAGACACAAATGAGGATGCAAACATGGATGAAAATCATAATCAAAAGTGGGTGCAAAAGGAGGTGCCAAACTAGGTGCCAATCGTGGCACAAAAATATTAGATGCAATAGTGGGCACAATAATAGATGCAAAAGAGGATGTAAATATGGATGCCAAACAAGATGGAAAAGTGGATGCAACAAAAGTAGATGCAAAATTATATGCAAAAATAGACACAAAACTCAATGTAAAACTTGGCGCAAAAGGGATGCACAAATGGATGAAAAAATGGATGTAAAAAATGATTTAAAAAAGGATGCAAAAAAGGATGCAAAAGTCAATGCAAAAGTTGATGCAAGTGTAGGTGCAAAATGTGGATGCAAATGAGGATGCAAAACTATGTCAAACAAAATTATGTGCCAAACTTGATGAAAAACCTGGAACAAAACCTGGTGCAAAGGATGACACAAAACATGGCATAAAATTTGGTGCAAAACGTGGTGCAAAACCTATTGCAATACCTGGTGCTAAACTTGGTGTAAGATTTGGTGCAAAACTCGATGCAAATTTTGTGTCAATTTTTACACCATATTTGATAAATGGATGCAAATAGCACCAAAAATGGGCTCTAGATGCAAAAAAAGAAGTAAAAAAGGACGCTAATCACAGGGATTTGTTGTAGTGAAGTAGTCTCACATCTGGTAGTGTATCTTAACCCATTAGTAATTGTGCCACGAAGATATCTTAGAAGATTCTTGGCATCAATTTAGTGAGGCTCAACCAAATATGAGCTCACAATGATAACTACAAAACATGTGTTCGGACGGAGGTTCACCAAGAACATCAATACGAATGAGTTTATGAAACTTAGAGGCATTTCCCAAATCTGGTCCAAAATCACTACCATATAACTTCTAAAAGTTAATATCCTTGACACTACAACAAAACCAGCGATTAACGTCCCTTTTTACTTCTTTTTTAGCATCTAGAGCCCATTTTTGGTGTTATTTGCATCCATTTATCAAATATGGTTCAAAACTTGACACAAATTTGCATCAAGTTTTGCACCAAATCTTACACCAAGTTTAGCACCAGGTATTGCAATAGGTTTTGCACCACATTTTGCACCAAATTTTATGCGAAGTTTTGTGTCATCCTTTACACTAGGTTTTTTTCCAGGTTTTGCATCAAGTTTGGCACCTAATTTTGTTTGACATACTTTTGCACCCTCATTTGCATCCACTTTTTGCACCTACACTTGCATCAACTTTTGCATCGACTTTTGCATCATTTTTTGCATCCTTTTTTAAATCATTTTTTGCATCCATTTTTTCATCCATTTGTGCATCCCTTTTGCGCCAGTTTTACATCGTGTTTTGTGTCTAGTTTTGCATAAAATTTTGCATCTACTTTTGTTGCATCCACTTTTCCCTCTTGTTTGGCATCCATATTTACATCCTCTTTTGCATCTATTATTGTACCCACTATTGCATCCAATATTTTTGTGCCACAATTAGCGCCTAGTTTGGCACCTCCTTTTGCACCCACTTTTGATTATAATTTTGCATCCACGTTTGCATCCTCATTTGCGTCTAGGTTTTCATCAACTACTACATCTATTTTTGCATCCCTTTTTGTATCCAATTTTGGACCGGGATTTGCATTGGGTTTTGTGTCTCGTTTTGCATCTACTTTTGCATCGACTTCTATTGCATCCACTTTTGCACACAATTTTGCATCCACTGTTGCACCCATTTTAAATTTCACTTTTTTCATCCCTTTTTACATCTTCATTTGCATCATACTTTGGTTCTTTTTTTGCATCTATCATTACATCCACTTTTGTTATGCCACAATTTGCACCGTGTTTTGCACTCACTGTTGTATCCACGTTTGCTTCCAATTTTGCATCCATGTTCACATCCTCTTTTGCATCAAATATTGCATATATTTTTGCATCCACTTTTATGTCAGGTTTATGCATTGGGTTTTGCATCTCGTTTTGTATCTACTTTTGCATCTACTTACATTATATCCATTTTTTGCATCCAATCTTGTTTTGCCTGTTGCATCAATGTTTTTTCCACTTTTACATCCATTTTTGCATCTTATTTTGCATATTTTTTGTCTATTGTTACATCCACTTTTGTTGCACCATATCTTGCGCCTACCATTGCAACCACATTTGCTTCCACGTTTGCATCCCTTATTGCATCCACTTTTGTTTCATCCATTTTTGCATATACCTTTGTTTCCGTTGTTGCATCCACATTTGTTTCACCACAATTTGTGCCAAGTTTTACACCTACCATTGGACCCATGTTTGCTTCCACTTTTTCCTTCATGTTTGCATCCAAGTTTGCATTGACAACTGCATCTACTTTTGCATCCACTTTTGTGTCAGGTTTTTCATGTTGTTGTGCATCTACTTATGTTGTATCCACTTTTCATCCAATTTTACTTCTATTGTTGCCCCCATTTCTATGTTCGCTTTTGCATCCCTTTTCCAACACTCATCATATTTTCTGCATTGATGATATTCCTTATGGCATTGACAATTATGAACAATTGATGACAATGTCAATAATATTGAAAATGATGAAAGTGAAGATGATGGCGATGACATGAATTGTGATTATGATGATAAAGACGATAGTGGTTACAATGACAATCTTCTATGAGGAAAATCCTCATGGGAGAGAAAGGTGAGCTTTTATGAGATAAGCCTATGCAAATGGATAAAAAGATCCATAAAAGCGAGACACCGCTAATGGAAACCATATCATGAAAGAAGGTATTAAATACCCATTGCATAGATCAATTGGAGGCGGTTGATCCATGGCAAGAACCTCGACTGGGTGGTGAACTGAAGAGTCATTTCTAGGTTGGGTAGCGGTGCTATGTTTTCCAAGTGTCGTTCTCTCTTTTGATCTAGTTTGACTCACTTGCGTGGATTGTTCTGTATGTTGGTTTCTTACCCTCTATGTTATAAATTCCTTAGCACATGAGAGAATTTGCTTGAGTTTTAAATGCACTGCATGTGGCGTTAATGAGATGATTTTATGGATGCACATAAATGAAATTCTAATTACAGTCACAGTATGTGGATCTTATGTAGAATTGGTGTTAACCTGTCTTTTGTTAAGATAGTGAATAGTCGTGCTTGAGCCGCTATGCAAATTTGTTAACTGTGGTTAAGTCTTGACTGTATAAACTATGGTACAAGTTATTTTTGCTATGCATCCAATGTTGCGCTTCTGATTAATTGTGCATAATCCCTAAGATACACATGTTAACATGTCATGCAACTATGGTAGACAGATTGATAAGCATGAATGATGATTTACATAATCATAGCCAAAATTGTCAAAATAGTAAGGCCTTGACTAACAAGTTTGTCTCTCCATTAGGTCAGAGCACAATGTTTGGAGGCATAAATTTGGACACCACTTCCTCTCAAGGAACTTACCCCACCAGGACATTCACCAGGTATGTCCTCACATGATCATTTCCTAATCCACTATCATAATATTTGATATCAGAAAATGTCAATCCTCATGACTATTCTTATCTTGGATTAATGTACTTGACTTATGGTGATTAGTCCTAGTCAAAGTCCAAATTCTCAAAGAATATTGGTCCCAAATGTTTATCCAATCCACCATTATCCCTACTTGTGTCTTTACTAGGCTTATGATTGTTAGTCCTAGCCATAGTACTTGACACGTGGATAATATGGTGTCTACCCTCACTCCCTCTCAACCAAGGAGGAGACATTCACAAGCATAAGATTTTCTCAAGAATACCCATCATTTTCATAAATAATAACATCATTAATTTGTTTTCATCACATGACACCTTTATGATTAAGCATTCATAGATTTGTGGCAAAATATATCCCCTTTTGTCATTTGTGATGAAATAAAATAAAAAAGTGAAATCCAAAATCATTAAAGATGCACTATATTGATTTATCTAACTCTAAACTCTAAGGTTGAAGTGAAAATTCATGTAAATATTATATCTATGAGTTGTGCCAAACTTATGAAAACCTTATTCCCTAAGTCCTATATATAAGAAAATGAAAATTAAAGAAAAATAAGGGCCAATGAATGGTAACGCATGTATTCTGTTATCACTTAAGAATTCTAATGCCAAAATTTCTCATACTAGCTTGATGATAAAGGTCAGTGTTAGTCTAAGTTTGATTTCGTTTTTCCTTAGAGTCCGAGTCTTAGGAGGTCTTGAGTCAAGCATGCATTCTCATCTATCATTGGTCACCCTCACTCATCACCGATCTCATAGCCATGTGTCAGTTTGGTTTAAAAATCATTATGTACCACAAAGCCTTTTTAGGTGATTGCGTAGTGCATGTAACCATTCTGAAGTTTTTTCACAGCGCATTAATTCTGTTTAGCAGTTTCGCAGTGCAAAATTCCATTAGGTGTTTTCGCAGCGCGATAGGTTTTAGGTGATTTCGCAGCGCATCATTCAAAATTTACACTGACCGCGCTACAAAATTGGAGATTCATGCATTCCGCAGCAAATCTTTCCCAACTGTCAAATCTGTCAAATTAATCTATGGCTATGTCATTCATTATCAGTTTATGCACTCCATATATCATCTCCAACCGCTTATCTCCATTATTGCAATCACTAAGTACATTGGTACACATGAAATACAAGTTCCAAAAAGGGCCAAGTATGCTCAGTTTTAATGATTATTGTAGGCCTTGCATGAGAAAAAAATCTACTAGATTTAAATTTGAAAACATCGTCATCAAGCGAGGCAGCTATCAAGCGAGGCAACCATTGAAGCGAGGCAGAGTTTGGAATTTGAGCAGCGCTAGCATTTCCAACCTTCATATTCACTGAATCTTCATGGAGGGATCGGCAGAAAGGAAAGACCACAAATCATACAAATGTCTGAGAAACGAGCTTGAAGGTTTGGATATAACTTTGAAGAACATAGAGGTCGAACAAGCATTTAAACAAGCTGGATGTTGGAATTTTTTCAAGAAGCTACAGGGAGGACATGCACAAGTGACTAAGGAATTTGCACTGAATTTCACAAGACTAAACTCAAAGGTGGGTATGTTGGAATTGCAGGTCTCACGAGACAGATATCCACAGTTACAGAGATTCCAAGAGGGCAAGAAAATTGGTTCAATAATTTAAAATTTGACATGAACCCATGCAAATAATTCCTAAAGCAAGAGTTCATTAATTCAGATTTAAGCAAGTCTGTTCCTAGAAGTTATGTCAAAGAATCTTATGCCCATTTTCTCACCTGTATACAAAAGTACATGACATGTGAAGGAAGATATAATAAAGTGTATTCATACCATTTTAAACTTCTGTTGCATTTCACAGGCAAGACATCATTGATTTACCTTTTTATTTATTCCATAGTTTAAGTAAAATGTGTGACAAGGTGGAACTAAGAAAAGAATCCTGTGAGACTTCACTATTCCAGCATGGCTTGGTTAAGTTAATGGTTCTGCATGAACTCCGGAGGGTAGGCAGAGACTGGGACACATTCATATTCATGTCCGGTTTCAAGAGCAAGACCGGTCTCATCCCTCAAGCGGCAAAAGAACCTTCAACAACAACTAGTCCTCAAGCAGAAACAAGAGCCAAGAGGGTTTCAAAGTTAAAAGCAAGGAAACAAGTTGGAGATTCTACCAAGCCACTGACTATTCAGGATACACCCCAGCATTCAATTAAAGAAAAAACTCAGGTCAAAGAAACTGCACATAAATCAAGCACAGGTGGAGGAGTTCAAAGAAGAAGAACTAGGAGCCAGGTGGCCAAAGAAAAAGGTAAGTCAGTGAGTATTGAAGAAAGCCATGTTTCAAAGGGAGACTTAAATTATTTACTGCAAGCAATTGACATTGAAGAGTCCCCACTAGTTCAAGCTGATTTGATGCAGTCAGGAAAAGAGAAGGCTAAGAGGGTCAAGGCCTCAAAGAAACTCAAGTTTGATGATCAAGTTGATCAATTTTTTTTAAGCCCAGGAGACCCATAATAAGGAAGTTCAAACAAGTACATGAGGTACCACCAAGAGTTGATGAAACAGGGAAGCTGACCCGGCCACATGAAAGAAAGGATAAAGGCAAAACAGTTGCCACTCAAGAAGAAGGTAGTGTGGAAGACTTGAAAAGGAGATTGGAATCTGCCAACTTTGAGATTGCTAGATTGAAGAAAGCTGCTAGAAAATTTGCAGTTAAGGAGGCTTATTTCAGCCAAATGCAAGCTCGGTGGGAGGACCAAACCTTTCAAATTCCTGAAGTGGTTGACTTTAGTGTTCAATTCCGTAGCTGGACTACTCCTGCAATAAAGAAAGCTCAATTTATTAGAATAGTCAATACAAACCTCAGGTCTGGGATCAAAGTAATGAAGAAACAAATTGAAGACTTCAAGATACAGTTGAGCCAGCAAAAAGAATCTCCATAAAGAAATCTCACTTCAAGTAAGGTTATGTTTCAAAGTTTTGATGATTTTGCTTGGTATAATCTTTACTGAAGAATCAAACATTCTCATTCAAGTTTTGAAAGGTCTTGGAGCTGTTGAAAGAAAGCTTAAATAGTAAAAGGCTCAAATGCCAAAGTTTTGGGTTGAAACTGTGATTTTTGAAAACAACTCAACAGTTTCGTAGCGCGCTACGAAACTGCTAAAGGTGATGACTAGAGCTCAGTAGTTTCGTAGCGCGCTATGAAACTGCTGAAGCTAAATAATCCAATATCAATCAACTGGTTTTGAAACATAAGCAGGAAATATGAAAGGGGAATATACACAAGGCATCATCCGAAGCTTCAATATTCAACCAAGTCAAGACAGGTGGAGAAAATATGGATTCGAATCCAACTTTAAATTTTTTGTCATAAAGTGAGCACATTTACCACCGTTCAAGATATGTCAAAACAGCTTGAAAGAGTTTTTGCCTTTACACATAAAGGAGGTGGACAGCACATCAAGGACGTGGCCACATGTTACATTTTGGATAATCAAAGATAAAGGACATGCTTCTTTGGATTCGAAAATTGTAAGGAAAACTAAAGACCGATGAGCAGGGTAGTTTCCTATGTTTCAGGACAGTGGAGAAGATGTGGCATTGAAGACCAGCATGGAGTTTTGAACATTCATCACAGCCAAACTAAAAAGGAACCAGATGTCAAAGAACGAGAACCATTGTAATCAAGGCTATTATTAGCATAATGTGGTGTTATAATCCTACCTGATTTAGTCCTCTAGAAAGTCTAGCTGAAGTTTGTTACATTAAATAGGTAGTTAAAAGTTAAACAGGTGTCATTAGAAGTAGATTTTGTGTTCCCCTAATGTTTAAGGAGGAATCTCAGTCATGTCTATATATAGGAGAAAGGGAAATGTAATCATGGTTGGAAGTTTATGTAAAAAAGCTCTGTTGTCAAGCTTATGTAAAGACTCTGTTTATTTTGGTAATACAGTAAATGGTTTCAGCTGCTCAAGAATCATAGTGACTTCAATGTATGAATTCCTCTTGTTGTCTTTCATGTTGTCTACAGTATTATGAGTATTTGATTACTTAGAAATCACCTGCAGTGTTCTAATTTCCTTCATATGCTCATATATTGTTCCTTCGTGCCTAATGTACTTTATCTATATTGAAGTCTGAATGCCTTGATTTTATTGCAAAGCCAATTCACTGTTAATACTAAATGACATATGACTCCATGAGCCCAATGGATGCTTGTTAATTTAGAATTTACCAGCCTCATTCCTATTTGTTTCATAAAGAGTTAGCCATCTCAATTATAATCACAAACCTTAAATCCTTTGAGAGAGCCCTCTCAGGCTAAGGAGGCTAAGCCTTAGCTAAAAGATTGGTCTGAAACAGTTACTTGAATTCTTCCTGGTCTGCAGCCTTCCAGGGCCTGATTTTGAGATAACATATTCACTCCCTCTTTGGAAAATATATGAATATATACACTCCTAGTCACACTTGATCACATGTTTGTGATGGTTAAATCATGAATTCCTCTTTTATCCTTGCATTTTCATTTCATCATTTAAGCACCTAATTCAGGATCTAGGGAATTTTTGTTGCCTAGGGCTTTCATGTCTACTCTTGGTTTACTTATGTCACACTACTATAAATTTATGTGACGGAGTGAAATACATAACTTTGTGGAGTTATTATAGAGGTGTATTAAGTTAGTCACCACAAACACATGTATTACATCTCATTTATCTACATGTGTGGGTTGGAGACTCATTGCTTGAAAACTTTAATGGAGACTAATTTATGGCTTGAATGGTATAGCTTACAAAATATCTTGTTAAACATCGTGATTCATCCTTTCTTTTCCTTGAGACACTTATAATATTGAAGTCACTCCCAATAATCCATGGAGATGGGGAGTATAAATTACTTGTGCTAGAAATAGAACTGAGAAATAGAGGTTTTCCATTTGCGATATTGGAGTCATAGACATTGGATACATGGTAGTAGTCCTAGATGTCAATTAACTAAAATTGTATTGTCATAATGCGAAAAGAGGTAAACATATTGGTAACCTTGATGTCTTCATCATTTCAAATAATAACCATTCCACCTAAGTATCTCTAAGCATCAATCACTACTACTTGGAAATTCCTCCCCCATTTTCTAATTATATGAGGTAGAACCTCACTTAATATTTTTGCTTCCTATATCAACATTATTAATGGGTGCTTTGTGTACCATTTTTCTTTTAGGAGTTTGTTTTCCTTTACTATTGAGGCCCCTCATGTTCCATGAGACTATTTGCATCAAGAATTTACATAGAAAGGAAGTATAATGTGACTAAAAAAAAACATGTCTCAAGATTTAAGTGCTTGGACAATTCCACTTCATGACTCTTATATTTCCTTAACCTGGGACCGAATGGTGAACTTGATGGTCTTAAGGGAAATTGACCAATGAAAATATAAAAAAGAGGTGACTTTTGACTTTATCACATACAATTTAATATACTAAAAAAATATCCATAAAAATTTCATCAATCAATGAATCATTAAAAAAAATATCCAAAACAATTTCATTAAGCAATGAATCATTGCATTATAAAATACAATCTATAAACATTTTGGGAACGCTTTTCTAAAACATGCTCAAAAACCAACACATTTAATATTAATATTTAACAATAATATGGACAATAACACATTTTGATAAATTAAATAACATATTATGAAGCCTAAAAAATGTCACTAACAGAAAACTATAAAGCACGCAACTAATGGAAGTGACCACTCAAGGCCACCATAAGACAATTAATCTATTAAGACCATGATTAATGGGGACAAAGATCTACAAAGGACAAAGGAAAAGCTATTTTAACTTTATTGTTTTATTAGCCTGGTTCAAGATGAACATTTCAAGATATCATGAAGAAAATAATTAGTTCTATTGCATTAAGAAAACCCAAGCACATTCTATAACTTAGCAAGAAAGAGATGTATAACACCCATCTCAGCGACACAACATATGACATTAAGTTACTTTTTTATATATAATTTAAACTTCTATTATAAAATCACAAATTTAGCATGAATGGAATGTTTAAAATCCATTTTTATAAAAACAAAATATAATTTTTCTTATAGAAGAAAAATACCAAAAACTAAATATATATTTTTAGAAAATAAAAAAATACTAAAAATAAATATATATTAAAAAAAAAAAAAAACATAAGCAAACTAGAATTTGAATTTGACACTCTTGTTCACTTTCGGAAACTCATATGGTGGAATGTGATCTCTTTATCCTCATCTTTAGCTTTTTCCTAAAAAATAAAAGCATACAAAAGCGGGAAAGAGCCATAAAGCACAGGGAAGCTTCTTCCTAAGCACAAAAGCATCTAAAAAGTGGAAAAGGCCATTTTTATATGAGGAAACATTATTCACGCAAAAGATTTTTCCCAAATTGAACTAATGAGGAATTTGGGAAATCTTCATAGCCTTCACTTTCCTATATATTGGAGGCTTGGCCATTGTAAAAATGATGGGAATTTTTGTATTGTCATGCTGCTGAGATCTATCTTGGAAGGGAGAGTTTTGGAGCTACGAGTTGGGGGAGGTGATGTTGCAACTACATCTGATTGTTGTAACTTTCCTCCAACTCCTTTATTCATATAGATCAGTTGTTCTTCCTTCCATATGTTTCTATTCATTCTTTACTTCTTCTATTTAACTAATGGATGTATGGGTTTTTGGTTTATATCTATTTATTCAATAATATTTATATGTTTCTGATAGTTTCGATTATCAAGATATTATGCTGTGAAGGTTGCTTTATCCTCTCTATTATGTGCAGGATGAAGCTTTGGAGCTAGCTAGGAGCACTTCCTAGCTATACTAAAAACTCCAAGAAGACTTGCATGCGAGGAATAACAAGAATTCATTCTCTTTTTCTTAATCTATACTCTACATCTTGATCTACTAAGAATCCTAAGCCTTAGAACAACCTTTCTCTTAATTCGTTTGTCCGAGGTTTCCGGGATAAACCGAGAGGGTTTTATTTTCATCTAAACGTGCATTAAATCCTACAACATAATGATATTTATAAACTTCAATATAATTCACTATGTAAATTAACTTAGTAAAATGAACCCATAGAGGGGGTCATAAATGGAAATAAAAGTAAAACTCTAAACAAGAAGCCAAAAGTGGATTCAACCATGGATGCAAAATTGGGAGTAAAATTGGATGTTAAACTAGCCATGAGAACAATATGCAAACATTGACACAAAAAGGGTTTTAAAGTAAAATTAAAAAAGGGTGCAACACTAGACACAAAGAAGGGAACAAAATAGGGCATATGAAAGGATACCGAATTGGGCACAAACAACGATGCAAAAATGGACACCAAAATGAGGATGCAAAAAGATGTAAGAAAAGGCACAAAACAAGATGCAAAATGGGACCAAAAAAGGGTGAAACCAAGGATGTCAAAAATGATGCATAACTAGATGAAAATTCAAACTAAAATCTAGATGCAAAATGAGATGCAAATGTGGACACAAAATGTGCCAGAAAAAAGGATGCAAATTTGGAAGCCAAAAAGGATGCAAATTTGGAAGCCAAAAAGGATGAAAAATTAGATACCAAAAAGGATGCAAATTTGGACATAAAAAATGGTGCAAAATTGGACACAAAAAAAGAAAAAATGGTTCAAAAATGGCTCAAATTTGGATGCAAATTGAGATGCAACATTGGATGTAAAATGAGATGCAACAAATATTTTAAAACTTGGTGCAAAAACAAATGCAAAAGTAGACAAAAAAAATGGCTCAATATTGAACGTAACAATAGACACAAAATGGGATGCAAAGGTGGATGCAACATATGATTCAACATAGGATGAAAGTTTAGATGCTCAAAAGGATGCAAAATTGGATGCAAGAAATGGTGTTAAAAATGATGCTAAATTGGATGCAATAAATGATGCAAAATTAAATGCAAAATATGGTGCAAAATAGGATGAAAAAAAGGGAGATAAATAAAATGCAAAAGTGGATACAAAAATGGTGCAAAAATGCATGCAAAATTTGGCACTAAATTAGATTCAACATATGGTGCAAAATTGGATGGAAAAAATGGTGTAAAAAAGGTAAAAAACTGGCACAAAAATAGATGTAAAAATAAGTACAAAATTATAAGCAAAAGATGGCATAAGACCAGATGAAAAAATTGGCACAAAATGGATGGAAAAAAAGGCACTAAATCAGATGCAAAATATGGTGTAAAAATCGATGCAAATTATGACACAAAACTAGAAGCAAAGAATGCCACAAAAGAGGAAGAAAGGATTGATGAAAAAAATGGCACAAAACTAGAAGCAAAACCTGTTGTAAAACCAAATGAAAATCTTGGTGCAAAATATGATGCAAAAAATGATGGAAAATTTGGCATAAAAAAGATGCAAAATTTGGTGAAAAAAAGGACGCTTTAAAAATTGTACAATAGAGCCAGATTTAGCGCCAGGCTACTCATCCCAATTGAGAAAAAAATGCACTAAAATATGGTGCTAAATCTGGCGCAAATTGCCTGTTTTGTTGTAGTGTTGAGGTAGTCACAGGCTTGCAATCCATCATACCGAATCTTTCCAATATCTTTACCACATATTTTCCTTGAGATAGGGAAATTTCCCTTGGCTTCTACCACACTTCATGTCCTTGGTTCTTGATTTCAAATTCAGAATCCAACTCGCTCTTACATTTTTGAATGAGGGGTATGCACTTGTTAGAAAGAGGCCATCCACATACAACACCAGTATGAGAGGCTTGTCATCTTCAACCTTAAGGTAAAGGTTAGGATCAGCTTCACTCCTAGCAAATCCTAGCTTCACCAAGTAGCTATTGATCCTCACTTACCATGCTCAAACTGCCTTCTTCAACCCATAGAGAACATTCTTCAACCTGCATACATGAGATTTTAGATCATAAATCTCAAATCCTTCGGGTTGCTCCATGTAGACCTCTTCCTCGATTGAACCATGCAAGAACGTGATCTTGACATCCATCTGATTACGTTCCATCCTTGTGAAGACGCAAGGGGTATGATCGAGTGGATGGTTGTATACCTAGCAACAGGTGCAAATATCACATCATAGTCTATACATTCCTTCTGGGAGAAACCACGAGCAACAAAATGAGCCTTAAACTTTTCCATACTTTCATCTACTGCATGCTTTCTCTTGTAAAGTGATTTAGAAGTGACAATTGTCTTGTCCTGGGGTCTGGGAACTACTTCCCAGACATCATTCTGCAAAATAAACTCATATTCTTTGTTCATAGCATCCTTCAATACTTGATGCTTGATGGCATTTGAGAATGATGGAGGATCATTTTGTATGATCGTGTTCATGATGGTCAGGTATCCCTGATACCTATTAGGTTTCTTACTTTTACGAAAGGTTCCTCGGGATGTAGCATGTCCTTCAGCATAATCAAGTATCCCCCTAAGCCATGAAGGCCTCCTCTTAGAAGAGGGAGGCTCAAGTGGATAAATAAGATCCATGGGTTCCTCCACATTAGGCATTGTCATATTATCTACCCATAGAAACTTCAGAAGTCTCTAGATAGCTTCCACAATCATATGGTTCTTCCTTTCTATTACACCATTCTGCTCAGGAGTACGTGGAGTAGTAGTCTCCCTCTTAATGCCAGCGTCAGGTATGCCTGAGTGAACCAACTATAATATATCATAGGTCTTGCTTAGGCTTGAGGGGAATGGTCCCCTTTTGAGCTTTCCTTTAGCACATCCTGGACATACACCTTCTTTCTCTACTCGGAATTCGATCATCCCTATCACCATTTCTCTTAGACTGCGTAGAGCTTTATAATGAAGGGGATCAAACCTCCGATGCTAAATTTAAGACTGAAGAGATGTGTCATAAGACATGATACCTAGCAAAATTCCATCGACCTGATATAATGAACCAACACGAAACCCAAGAGTAAAGGAATCTTTAACATTATTTTTTGATACACGTACCTTGCCATTGCTAAAGGTTACCTTGTAGCCTTTGTCTTCCATTGTCGAGATGGACACTAGGTTCTTTCAGAGGTCAAGTGCATTTAATACATCCTCGAATTTCTAGCCTTCTTGAATGCTTGTCCTCTTCCTTGATTCCCAGCTCTCCTCTTACATTTGCTATTGAGTTTGTCATTCCTTTGATTTCCATAAGAGGGATTTTGATCATGGTCCTAGTGTGAGTCCTTTCTATCAGGGCACTCCCTTGCATAATGACCTTCTTTATCATAGATTTAACATCATCCTTTTCTTCCACCCTTAGGTCTATCCTTCCCTTTTGATTTAGTCCCAGAATTATTTCTTTTCTTAGCATGAGAAGAAAATGTAGCAGGAGGACCTTTAGGTAAGGGCATTTCTTGCTCTTCTGCCCTTGTTTCTTCTTGAATGCATCTAGCCATTTCTCTATCAGTAATAGTCTCCCCAATAGATAGGATATCATTCTTGATCTTGGTGATTCTTAAGAAGTATGCTTGCATACTCTCATCTTTACCCTTCGTGATTTCCCTCAGCTTATTTCTAAGAAACAAAACTTGATTTGCATCACTAACTTTAAATAAACTCACCAGTCTATCGTAGATTTCCTTGGAGGTGTCCAGTTCAGAGATGTAGGCCACCAAGTGCTTGTTGATGGAGTCCTAGATGATCTTCTTCACTTTAACTTCTCCGTTCTTCCATTTGTTCCTGGTAGCAGGAGGTGCATTTGATGGAGGCTCAATAATATTGCCTCTCACGTGATCCAACACTCCTTGATCCTCAAGGGTTAGATTGATAGACATCTTCCATCCATGATAGTTAGCTTTCTCACAGACCTTGTCTTTGGTAGGAAAGAGTGTTGAGGACCCCATCGTTATTATAGAATAGCCTTGCCAATCTTCTCTTCGTTGATTGTCCTTGCTCTTGCTCAGCTCTGTCTTCACCTCAGCTCCGATGCCATGTTGAGTTATGGTATGTTCTATGATTATAACATTTTACTTCTTTTTCTTATTATATTCCACAGATTAGCAATCACATGTACATCAAGTAAAGCGCAGATAGAACATTAAACGATCAACAGAAAACAGGCCAAGACAAGAGAAACAAGATGTGGCGGCGAGCCAGGGACAAACCCCATAATGTGTGGGGAAACCCTTTGATCAATATTATTTTATCTTCAATAATTTAGCAAAGAAAAATAGTACAATAAATCTGATTTATATCAACAGTATCAAACCCTAGATCAATAGCATCAGCATTAGCGCTTCATCATCAAACTATGCCAGACGATATCTCACAAACCAACCATCGGATCGGCTTGATTCCACCACCAAAAGTTGTAGATTTTAGAGGAGGTTCAGATGAACCTATAGCATAGCTTAGATGAGTAGATATTCTAGTCCACATAGGTCAAACTTCACTTCTACAGTTGCAACTTTAGTTTCAGTAGCTTCCTTCAAAATAGTGCAGTCGATATCTTGCAAACCGTCCGTCGGATTGACTTGATTCCACCACCAAAAGTTGTGGCTTTTAGAGGAATTTAGATGAACCTACAACATAGTTCAGATGAGGAGATATTCTAGTCCACGTAGGTCAAACTTCTACAGTTGCAGCTCCAGTTTCAACAGCTTCCTTCAAACTAGGGTAGTCGATATCTTGCAAACTGTCCATCGGATTGACTTGATTCCACCACCGAAAGTTGGGGCTTTTAGAGGAGGTTCATATGAACCTACAACATAGTTTAGATGAGGATATCTTCTAGTCCACGTAGGTCAAACTTTACTTCTGCAGCTGCAGCTTCAGTTTTAACAGCTTCCGGCTTCACATGTGTGAGGGACTTACCCTTTTCTACGCAGTAGAGAAGTGACCCTTTTCTGCACTTTAGAGAGAGAGAGATGTGATGCGATGAGTGATTCTAAATGAGGAAAAGTCATCCTATATTTATACATAACGATAGTGTTTGAATAAATGTGACTGTTGGGCTTCTAAGCCTACATGAGTTGTAGGTCGGCTTGATAATAATTCCATAATAAAAATAAATTCATATCTCCATCAATACTTATCAAAATCAGATGATCTTTACAGCAATCCTACATCTCTTGACGAGAGGAATCTAATGAACATATTATCAGCCATGAATAAGATGACCTGCATCAAGTTTTTCCCTTGTTTCCAATTTTAACAAGATACCTGCAAATTAAGGACGCATATACATATACTTATCTGATATCAAAACATGAAACCATTGTATCGATGCAACCATCCAGATAATAAGGAGTATACGAAAGGATCCATGGTATGGGTGCAACCATCTAGATGAGAAGGATCATCTATGAATGTAAGATCCAAGGTATGCTCACAACCATCTGATATAGAAGGATCACAAAAAATGTAAAGTCCCATGGTCTGGTCATAACCATCCGTATAGAAGAGACATGTGTACAATCATGAATAATTTGTAGCTCCACGTAGCCTGAGTCATATCAGATAGGACTTAGGATCTTGCGCTCCATCCTGATCTGATCAAAGTATGAATTCTAAAATGCAAATAGATGTGTTGAAGTCGAACATGCTAGAGAACCACTTCATTACCGGTCAATGATGTGGGCCGTTAAGAGGTACGAGAGAAACCACCAATAATTAAAATGGATCTCAAGGTATGATAGTGGAATCTATGATTGTGATAATGAAATTGAAGTCGAACACTCATGGAATCATTCAATCGAAGGCCAATGATGAAGACCTGTCGTTTGATGTGAAGAACATGCCATTAAAGCATGCAATATGAAAGCTCCAAGGTACCGAAAGGGAGTTTGTAAGTCATCTTCCTCGATAATGAGCTAAGATTGACAGGAAAATACCCATCAGAGGAGGGCAATGATGAGTCCCCCATAATTGACACGAAACAAGTAATAAAGTGGAATGATATGAATAAGATCCAAGATGATAACAATGGGTCAAACAATGTATAGGTAAATAAATGTAGATAGGGCTTCTCTTGAACATTGGTGAAACGAATATGTAGTGTGGTAGTATTTGAATCAACATAGGACTGATGACAAAATGGAATAATCAATTGAGAGGAAAAAAATGGATCACCTGAACCCGAGAGAACAAGTGACTGAGTGACGATATCCCAAATTCTACATGAAAGGAGAAGAGTGTCATGTTCAAGATCAACATGCTTCCTATACAAAGGATGTTTCATCTTCATTTTTCCCCGCTATTTCTAGTGAGTACCCAAATTATTTTTATCACAATATTTAAGGGGATAACATATGCTTCTCATGTAAGTTCATTTTTGGAATGAATCCATCCTAGTAAGTTTTACAGGTCCTAGAAAGGAGAAACTTGGTCACATCATGGTGATGAGTATTTCATCGTAAAATTTTAACAAATGTGGCATAAAAATAACTCGGTATACTTTTCGTATTTAAAGAGTTTGAAAACGAGATGAAAAATAAAAATCCATCGTGTTCCTTTTTCGTAATTTGTCTCTCGAACCCAAAAATTTAGAAAACAATATTCGAGAGAACCTCTTGACCATGTCAATCAAGGTGTACCTTTTTCGTCAATAGTCAATCTCAGCATGAAAAAGCAATAAATGTATATAGAGACGACGCCAATTCGTTTAATTAAACGATTTTGAAATAAAAAATACTCAGTGATTTTTTCAGTTCTTGAGAGTGAGAAAGGGGCTTAAATATGACTGCAGGGGGGTTCCTTTTCTGTTTATTTTTAACAAGTCCGAAAAAGAGATAAAACAAAAAATCTTGAGAATCAGTAAAAAATAATCACTCTCCACCGAAAGCACCTATAAATGCATAAATAAATCCACACATGACTCATATCGAGAAATAATAATAAAATATTATTAAGATATTGACAAAAAATTACTTCAAAACTTATAAATAACCAAAAGTAACATTATTTTTTTACCATTTCACCATAGTAAGTTTTGAAAGTGCATTTGTGCCCTAATTTGCTTGATTCTAAAGTGACTATTATGGGAGATTCAGGGTGTCATTTCATGAATCGTCTGCATCAGGTAAGAGGTTTGTCATTACTCTTGCATTTCATCACATTTTCTTGCATTTTCAATGGAATTTTATGTCTTAAAAGGGAGGAATTTCGAATTTTTGAGCGTCGGTGATTATCATGGGTTTCACCATCGGACTTGCGATAATCACTGTTGAGCTAAAATACACTTGTGATGACATCATGTTGTAATTAAAAACAGAGGCGATGGTACAAGGACATAATTTTTTAAGGAAAAACTCTTATTTTAAGCAAAAAATCTCAATTTCAATCCATAAAAAAGGTTTTCAATTGGTGTTAAATGATATTTTGCAGAAGATCATGATTTTGGAATGGAAAGAAGGAGGCCATGAGGCTCAATACCATCAAGCATCCCACAATCTAGAATGCATAAATTCCTTGAGAGATTATGGGTTGCTCAAGCTCTTCAGGACCATAAGACTGAAGGCTCAAATGTAATTGCTGCCCTATTTGATAGATCTTTGGGATGTGGATCAATAGATCTTCATAATCAAAGGGCAAGAACTAGAAATATAAGAATGATACATTTATTTCATCATAGGATTGTCCCAAAGAGGAGAGAGAGTCCAACTCTTCAGATCTCGCCCAGGTGGTGAGACTACTAATGCTCTAAATAGGAGGCATTGCCCAAGTGCAGAGATGAAGAGGGGTGGGAAGGTGAAGATCGCCACAATCACCAACAACCTTCCTTTAGGAACCATCCTATACACCATAGCTCATGTATCTGGGATTCAAGCCCTTCATGAGCATTCAAAATCCAAATTTTAGTATGCAGTTGAGTGCCTGAAGCCCACCATGTTCAACTGGTGTGGAGGCCTTCTGGAGAATATGAAAAGACAGTTGACCAAGGGGAAGCAGGGAAACCCGAGACATTTTCGGTTCGGCTCAATACTGGTGACTTTCTTCTTATAGCAGGTTCCCTTATTCTGGTATTAGTGGGCAGAGGTACCAGATCCTACCCCCCAAGACTTGATGCTAGTGAGGTGGAGTCAAATCATGCCTCAAGGAAGGACTGGTCAACAGATGCACTACTCTCGAAAGTATTTTAATTTGGTTCAATTCAAATTAGTCATGGTGGATGACTATGCATATGCTGGCACAAATTTCAGATGGGATCCAGATCTACCTATGTCATCGAGGGAAGAGTGGAGTGATGTAGGTAAAGACTTGTTTTCTGGCTTTTTTCAATTCTTATGATTTTTTTTTTGTAAAAGTGTAAATTGAAACTCGACTTATGGTAAATGTGAAGATGTGGGACTGAAAAGAATGCCTGGCATGTTTCTAATAACATAATGGGGTTCTCATCAAATAGTGGGTGTTGATTACGAGGAATGGGCAAACCCCTTAACCAAGATGGAGCGCAACCTAGATGCGATTACTCAGGGAGTTCTGGAGTGTGCTACTATAGACGAGGTGCCACTTCGCTAGTAGAGGCACACAGTGGCAATATTTGCAAGACTGTGTCAATTGTTAGGCCTAGTGATCAGAGCAGTCTCGTGCTACCATGAGCATCATGCTCATTGATAGCCTTTCTAGTTATTTTACACATTTTGTAGGCTTTGAAATCCAAATGTCTCAGAACACTTTATTTTTTGAGATTTTGATGCAAAAACTTCGATAGAATTGTTATATATATATATATATATATATATATATATATATATATATATATATATATATATATATATATATATATATAGATGCATGTTTTATTTTCTACTTGTGTTAAGAATATGATCAATTTTATAAATGACGCAAATGTCTATCGATAACATAACTTGCTTATGCATTTTCTAATGTATTCAAGATGCATGGAATGTGTTGATATGTGATGAAATAAAAAAAAAAGCCATTAATAAAACAAGTAGATACATATGCAATATTTGCGGATTTCTTACCGCATAATGATTGTTTAACTATAACACAACAAGTTGTTAGTCTAACTTGACAACTAAATCTCTAATGAAAGATAAATTGCTTTTGACAATAGTTCAATGGCTGCACTATATTTGGAAATTTTGTTAGAGGTATGTCCTATGGAAATACCTTGTAAATAAATCAACTCGCCATCAGGGGCATAGAGTACCCACATTGCAGAAGACAAATTTCATGTGCTATGACAAACACCATCAGAAAAATTGACATAATGAATTGATGACATCTGCAAACTGAGTGGAACACAAGGTAAGTAGAGAAACACATGTGAGCAAAGCAAGCAAACACACGAAAAATAAAAAAGCGCACACTAATGAATTCACAGAATAATGTACAAAAATTCATTACACTAATTTCATGCATAATACTTTTTTAAATACAACCCATTTTAGGGATGTAAAAATGCATTTCCTTCGTAATCAACTAGCTCATAGGCACCTTTTTGCAAAACACGTTTGACAATATATGGCCCATGCCACATAGGATTGAACATTCCAGCGCCTAACTTATCATTAGCCTAATCATAATGGAGGACCAGGTTGACTTCGGAAAATGTGCAAGGAGAAACAGTTTGATCAAAATGAGCTTTGACATGTTTCTTTTGGGCTTTGATTACCAAAGCAACGATACGACGGGTCTCATCAAGCCTCTCAAGGCTGATTAGCCTCTCCTCTTTGGGTGAGGTATTAGGAAGAAGTTCGAAAACTAATTTGAGCAAATGGATTTCACATTCAATCGGGAGAGTTGCCTCTAAACCATAAACTAGATGGAATGGAGTAAATATAATGGTCGTCTTAGCAGAAGTCGTGTAAGCCCAGAGAGCTGAGAATAACATTAGATGCCAATCCTTTTGTGCTTCCCAATGGTGTGTTGAAACATGGTAACAAATAAGTTATTAATTTCTTAGACTTGGCCATTGGCCTATGGATAGTAAGGAGTTGAGCTATCATGATGAAAGCCCAACTAAGCAGTCAGCTTTGCCATCATGTACTAATGGAAAATGTTATCCATGGTTAGTTACAATGGCTTTATGAACACCAAAACGTGCTATGATGTGGTTGAGGAGGAACTGGGCACCATTAATACCATTAGCATTGTATGTGGGCATTGCCTCGGCCCATTTAGTAAAGTAGTCAATGATAATGATAACATAGCCATGCCCCCTAGCCGAGCGAGGGTTACATGTCATGAACTATATGTGCCATTTAGCGAATGGTCCAATGGTAACTACTCATTGTAAGGGTGTTGTCGAGGGGCGCTGCTTATAGTTAAAAATATGGAATTTATGGAATTTTTGAACAACCATAATACAATCTTTAAAGATAGAAGGCCAGGAATAACCAACAAGAACGATTTTTTGAGTAGTGGTGTAGCCTAACATATAACAACCACAGGCAACAGAGTCTCAGTCATTGAAGACAAATTTAGCCTCTTCAAGTGTTATACATATTCAAATAACAGATTCCACACTGACTTGGTACAATGTATCACCAAGAATCTGATAGGGTTGGGACTGATGCTGGATGCGACGTCGGATGGATTGAGACAACATAGATCAGAAGGTCTAGGTTTGAATATAAATGATAATATCTCGATACTACGGGTCAAAAGTGTTGATGAGGAGCAAAGTTTCGTCAGGAATCTGCTCAGTAAAATCAATATAAGTTCTTGTAGATGGAAGGGCACATATCAACTCAGTAAAAATAAGTGATTTATTTGATTTGGTAATAGTAAACTCCAAATCAAACTCCTGTGAAATAACAATCCATTTGGATAATTCCCCCTAGTAATTGACAAGTTAATATATAGGTCATGGGGTTGCAATCAGAAATCACCGTGGTTTTCCATAAAAGGATATAATGACAGAATCTTTGAACAACATGGACTGTTGCTAAGGCAATATTTTCAACATCTCCATATCGAGATTTAGTGTCAAGAAGATTTTATCTTAAATAATAAACCACATGTTTGTTTCCATCGTTGTCATCCTGAACTAACACCATAGGAATGGTAGTTTCAGTTGCGGCCAAGTATTGGAAATAATTGAGCCGATAATCAGGGGGATGTAGTAAAGGAGCATTGATAAGCATGTCTTTCAAAGCATTGATGGATTTCATGGAAACTTCAATCCAAATGAAAGGGATCGCCTTCTTAAGTAAGTGAGTAAAACCCTTAGCGAGTACAACGTAATTAGGAATGAATCAACGAACAAAGTTACCCTTTCCTTGTAGGATTTGCAATTTGCAGCAATGAGGTAGGGGGGGCTAAGTTGAAAATAACCTAAAATTTTAAAGGATCGATTTAGGTACATTCGTGGGACACCACAAAACCCAAGGATTGACCAGATTAAAGACAAAAAATGCACTTGTGTGGATTGACATGGATGTTATAATGTCGACATCGCAGAAAGATGGATCTTAAGTGGTCCGTATGGTCATGATGCTTAGTAGAATGGGTTGGTAAGTTGTCAAGGTAAGGATGAAAAATTTGTCGAATATCATGAAACACATAAGACATTGCTCTCTGGAAGGTAGTGCCCATATTTTTTAAACCAAAAGGAAGCTTCTTATAGTAAAAATTTCCCCATGGACAGATAAAGGCCGACTTATTTTTATTAGAAGGTGAAATTTTGATCTGGTTATAGCCAGGAAAACCATCCATAGATGAGAAAATCTCACTCCCAGCACACTTGTAAATGATCTGATCGAAAAAAGGAATGGGATAATTGTCTTTTGGACAAGCATGATTAATGTCACAAAATCAACATAGACGTGAATTGTGTCCTGTTTTTTGGCAACGTGGATTATGTCAGAAACCCAATATGTCAATGGGATTGGATAGATAAAACTAGCTTTTAAAATCTTTTCCATTTCTTCTTTAATAACAACAGCCTTTCGAGGATGCATAGGATGAATTCATTGGCAAATAGGATTTGCACTAGGATAGGTAGGTATTTCATGCACCACTATTGCTAGATCAATATTAGGAATTTCCTCATATGATTGCGTGAAGACATCTCAAAAGTTTTTGAAAAGTTGAGGGTAAACCCTTATCTCATAGGGAGAACAAGACACCCCAATATGAAATGTTATCGACAATTCTAGGTTTAATCGAAATGTCAAGAGGCATGGTTGCAATAATGTTTGCCAT
The DNA here is from genome assembly GCA_031772625.1 of Pinus tabuliformis. Taxonomy (NCBI): domain Eukaryota; kingdom Viridiplantae; phylum Streptophyta; class Pinopsida; order Pinales; family Pinaceae; genus Pinus; species Pinus tabuliformis. The sequence goes on from CM062820.1 coordinate 535,502,267, forward strand.
ATTACCCTCAGATAGAAATTCATGCACCAAAACATGTGTTTGAAGTGGATGCATTTGGAAATTGGAAATAAATGCTTCAATACATGAAGGCATCTCAGCGAGGCTGGGAAGAAATTGAATAATGATGATGGAGACCATTACAAAAAGTTTCATCTAAATAAATAACCTCAACAATACTCTCGTCGATGGGTAATGTCTCATTCAAAGGAACTAGAGTATCCCAAAAACCAAGCCAAGGATATGGTACATAAGTATCCAGGTTCATACTGAAAACATCATGAATTTTTGAAGTGGTTGTTGAAGCCAAGACAATTTCTTGATATTCTTTCTCTAATGGACTTAATGTCATAGAGTCGCCAAATGAATCAATTTGATTTGGAGTAGAAATAATCCAAGGATCCATAGAAATCAATGTCATATTGATCAAAGTGACATTTAGAGGTGGGATAGTAAAAGTACCCATTAAAGTAGAGTCTTTGAAAAGACTTGCCCCTACACTCTCATAAGGAATCAATGTACTTCCCACATATGGGACATTTCCATTCAACAAACTGGAAGAGAAACAATACAGTTGGTCGATGGTGACAACTTTTCCTTCGTGAGGAAAATGAAGCTCCCGTACCAAAGAAGAAACCATACAAAACAAAGTGTGGGTCCAACATCGCCTGAGAAGAAGGTTGTAATTGAGATTCACATCTACAACTTCCTCTTCTAGCTCAACGGTCTTTCCTTCCAACATGATCGGCAAGTTTGTCAAAATACCATATGCACAGGACCCTATGCCATCAAAGGCCTCCAATGTGTTTAGGGATTGATTAAGAAAAGGATAAGCAATGGCCTTCCATCATGAAACAAACATGATGCAAGTGAAAGAACCTGCATCGATAATAGTCCGATGGATCTTGTATCCTTTAATGATAACATGAATCGGAAAAGCAATCTGATGAGGAAGATGAGGAATGTGTCTTTCAAGATCAAATTTAATTCGACTCAAATCGACAAGATCAATAGTGCCTATATCAGAGAACAATTATTTCTGCTACATTGAACAGGTTTGGAGAACCTTAAAATCAGACATTTTTGAAGGTGCCCGAGCTAAATACTCAATAATATTATAATTTTGTGCAACTATAGCACTCAGATTATAAGATGATTTTGAAACTAGATCCTTCAGGGGTGGTTGAATTATGGAATCATTGTTAGGATGCTCAATATGGAGTGGACCAAAACTAGATGGAGTAGAAGTAGAAGGTATATCAGTGACTTCTTTCTCCATCATCTGATCTTTCAGATTTTGATAGTCCTTTGTTCGAGTAGCAATTGAAAAGGTGATGAACCTTGCCTCATGAAAACTTGAAAACCAAAGGAGGAAGAGAATTGTGATTTTTCTACCAACTACGTCTGCTGAGATTGAAAAGGTTCTCTCAAAATAGTCAAAGTCCCTTTCAAGAAGTACTTAACTTCATAACATCAGGGACAATGCTTGGTGTAATGATATATCTCATATATGAGGCAATGATATTTCAATTTTCACTTGGAAGCATGATGAGCAGATGATTGGGGTGGATCCTGCTCCAAGGTATCAGTTTTGGCTTTACCTTTACCCTTTTTCTCAACTTTTGAGGCCTTATATACTACGATAGGCTGAAAAACATGTTTGTCAAAGGTTTTACCAGTATTTGGAAAATTTTTTGGAGGATTATTGGAACCAGTGTTTGAATCCATATTTTTTCTTTGAGCAAGCCTTAGTGCAAGTCTAAGGCACTAAACCAATTACACCATGAATAGGTGGCACATCGAGAGAATTTGAGGCTACCAGATCTGAATATGGTTTTGAAGCATTAGGAAACATCTCATACAATGTGCGAGATTATGAATAGACTAAGACTAGATACTGAGCACGGGAGATAGCTTGTTCTTTAGTAACACATCCACCCATAGCTATATCGTTAGCAATATTGTTAACGAAAGATTTTGTGAACCATTTAGTCAACAACTCATCAACAATCTCGAATTTGATGAGGCGATGCTAATGTATCCATTCATGAATATGATCAAAAATGTGTGTCATGGTATCTTTCTTAAGGGATGTGAGAAAATGAGTTCTAGTTTCATACTAAATCAGAAATTGGAAGTGGGTGAGGAAGGCCATAGCTAAAGAGTTAAAGCCAACATAAGTAGCTCGAGGAAACTCGACATACCATTTTATGGTAGAACCTGTTAAGGTTTTCTGAAAGAGGCGAAGATGGATATAATCATCAACATATGAATTTGAAGGGCACCATTAGTGATATGTCATCACATGGGCTTGCGGGTCCTCTTTAGACTTTCCTTCGAATTTAGGCCAATCGCTTGGAATTTTAGTTAGAACCAGAGGCCAGAAGGAGAATGAAGAATAGGATCATTTGTGAGCCTCGAGACATCAGGTAGTTCCAATGTAGCCAAAAAGGGAATTGCAGATTGAACGACATGTAGCGCTTTTGACGAGGCCCAAACTATAGGTTCCAACCTTGCTGGTAAGGATTTTTCCCCCATAGTGGAGGATGTTTTCCATAGGGATTTTGATGTTTTTCCCACTAAGGGTTACCTTGACCATAGGGTATATTTTGTCCAGGGTAGGTCTGATATTGACCTACCCTAGGCCATTGATAAGCATTATACGTGACATATGGATTGTAAGGTTGTTGAACCTCTTGACCATGGACCTGAATAGATTGGTTGTGCTGCTGCAGGGATTAACCTTGTGCTTGCAAGGGTTGACCTTATTGATACACATATGAACATTGCTACTTCAGAGGTTGACCTTGTTACTGCAAAGGCTAATTTTTCTTTTGTAAAGGTTGACCTTGATGCTGTAAAGGTTGGCCTTGCGAGTACAAAGGTTGAGTAGGCTTCTAAACAAACTGAGTTTGTTGCTGCAAAGGCTGCAAAGGTTGTCCTTTGTTTTGCAAAGGCTTCTATTCCTGCCATAGCAAATTCCCTTGCTATTGTAGCAGCTTCCCTTATTGTTGCAAGGGTTGCCCTCACTGCTGCAAGGGTTGACCTTGGTGTTGCAAGGGTTTCCCTGGTTGTTGCGACAGTTGCTACATAGCTCCTTGGGATATACCTTGAGGTTGTTGGTAATTTCTGAATTGAATCTAACCATATCTAATAGGAATAGTGGATTGATAGGGTTGGACATAAGATCCTCTTGTGGAGTGTAAGACGGATTTACCAAGGATTATCAACCATAGGGGACATAAACCTATTGGAGTGGAATCTGAACTATATAAGGCTGTTGATATTAGATATTACCTGAACTTTATGGACCAACAGGGTTAGGATTACCACAAAAATAAGGTTATTAACTCCAACCATGTGAGTTTGTAATCCACTCACATTGGTTTCACCTAACACAAGAGGAATATTCAGATTCCCCCCAGGTGGTGGCACACTTTGTCCACTTGACGGAGGGGTGGAAGAACTAACTAAAACCTGACTTGAAACATTTGGTTGTACCAGAAGGGTTAGTTGAAATGACGGTATAGGTTGTGATGGATTTGTAGGTTGAGCTAGAATTGACACGAGAACAGTTTGTACAGGAGTTTTGAGAGGTCACGCTTGGAATAAAAATACCAGAAGTAGGCATGGAATTTAAAGTCCAAATGGCATTCTGATACAAAGATGAAGCACTAGGAGTTCCTAAGACTAACTAAGCTAGCGTTGCATAATCAACTGGAAACATGGCCCCATAGGTTTCAGGAAGTGTGTGAAATGGGACTCTTCCTATAAAAGGAAATCCTTCTCGAGGAAATTCATAAACTTGTTCATCATTTACATGAGGAGTATGAGTAGAAAAAACTTTTGAATGACCAAGAGAAGAGGTTGGGATCTCACCTTGTGAATCCATGGGTGGAAATAATTGGTGATGAGGAATCTGATATGTGCGAGTAGATAACTCCAAAGGAATAACACCGTGATCATAAGGACTATAAGGACATTGAGGACATAACACAACATACTGAAATAATGGATTCAGTGGATGAATAAAAAACCTCTGCGAAATCTCATGGGCCTATAAACTTGTAGGGGTCTGTCTAGGGTTCTCAGGGGTCTCAGGATCAAATTCTTGAGGTGACCAAGAATCCAATGGAGGTTGACAAGAAGACAGGGGTTGGATACTTGGAATAATCCTAAGTTTAAAACCTTGATCTTCAAGTAATTGAGGAAGCTCTGAATGAACTCCTTGGGAGGACCCTTTGATATTAGATAATGAAGGGGAACTATGATATTTACTCAATGGTTCAACCATCATGAATTTCTCTTAAGAGCAGAGTAGAAAAGTTAATTTGGTAAAGGATTATTAACAATCTTGAAATTAACAAGGAATTAGTCAATATTGGTCCAAGAAGCAACTACATCGATTCGACATATTATCGTTGGTAGACATTTTAGAATTTGAAACAAAAAAATTACGTTTCCATGTATGACGAGTTGAGAAAATGATGAAAAAGGTGATTCTAGTCGCTTTCGTACATTTAATGAGCTTGAAAGCACAAGTGCTCGGTGATCTTTTCAAATTTAAGGAGTCATAAAAGCTTGAAATGACCACTCATTTATCTCTAGACAAAAAGGAGTACCAAGTAATTGTGAACTACAATATACACCTTAGCAAATAAATTTACCAAGGACTTGATGTACGTGAAAGAGATCTCCCCAATTGTTTTGTTCAATGTATCATGTTTACAAGGTGGTAGATTCAACTTCTTATGGATAAAGATTTGCAACCTCTGAGGGTCTCCCTTTCTACACTCGATGGTACGTGGAGCATAAGTCTATGCTACTGCTGTCTCATGCAAGAGCGAATGATAGTTGCTGAGTTTTATAGACATCAGAACACATCTCTAGCCTAAACCACTAAGTATGAGCGTTAATGTTTCAAATGCTTCTTATATTAATTGATAGAATATAAAGTTAATATTAGAATTATATTTCGATTTCAAGGCCTTAACAATGTCACCTATTCCGAAAATGCAGCTAAATGATGAAATTGAAATTATTTCATTCGATGAAGGCTACCTATTTAGGAAAAAGAAACAACCAAATCAAGCACCAAACAAGCAACAATACATCAACAAAAAATTTCCAATGCTCAATGCAAAAAATGAAATCTAATATTTCATTTCAGAAGCAAATTCAATGCCAAAATAAAATCTTAAAAAAATCTAGCTGAAGATACAATGATGATTTCCTTTTCACTTTAATGCAATCAATATAATCTACTGCAAAATAGAAAAAGAGAATGCTAACAAGTCAACAATCATTAAAATCTCTTTCACATTAATCATGTGGAATGCAACAAATGCTTCGAAAACTAATTAAAAGATAAACACTTTCACTTTCGCTTTTTGGAACACAAAATTCAAAGCAAATAATTCCTTTCAGTTCAATCCAAAAAAAAAATTGTAATCTATTGCTTGCCAAATGGAACTAAAGTTACTTTCAAAGCATCTACTCAATTAGATACTAGTAAAACAACTTAATACCCAAGAACCAAAATTGATTTTAAAAATATGTCCAAACACAAAAATAATCTTTGAAGAAGGGTAATTTATCTCTGAAGAGAAGAGCAATGAGCGAATGAACGATGGCTTAGAAGTCCTAGAAACCCTAGAAGGAAAATCAAGCTCCAAACACATTTAAACCAAATCAAGAGGTGATTGCAATCAGACAAACATGTCAAGCAAGACAAGGACACTAAAATTTCACTGGTAAGCCACTGACATGAGGAAAAATACTCAAAAGAAGAAGACAAACCCTAATTCTCTTTAACCTCTAATATCATCACACCTGTTAAAAAAGAAGCAGTGATCATCACTACTGTAATCAGAGTATCTGCGATGTCATCGTGACTGTCAGGGAAAAAACCACGATGGTGAAGAAAGATAAAGAAAAATACAAAAAATCTTGAAGAGCAGCACAAATTGAGAACCTTCAAGGAATTACCAAAAAGTGAAATTAGTTTAAGACAAGCAAACAAGTATGGGAATAGATGGTTGGTCCAATTCATCACAAAAACAAGGTGAATGATTGAATGGAAAGGATCATAGGATCCATAGTGGATTTGCCATTTTTTTGTCTAGGTAAATCCTCTCTATGGATAGAGATGATCGCTCTAGCCCAATGAGCTGGTCTAGCAATTGAAGTGACAATCTACTAGACACTTTCCTAAGTTATATTTGAAAAGAGAAACAAAGAGGATGCCCTACCTCATTTTGATCTCTTTTGTTAAAGACCTTCAACCACTTGCACCAAAGTCTCTTTCCTGCTACCCTTCACATTTATGCACCTGCATACACGATCAAGACACAATAAGGAAAGTGAATATAAATAACATATTCAAAAGCAACCTACATAACTCATCAAGGAATGTTATGCTAAATGATACATGAGGATACAAATTTATGCAAAATGTCAGCAATTGTATATTAATAAAAAATAAAGGGAAGCATAAAACTAATCCTTGATGTTGATAGACTCTCCTTGAATGAATATCGAAGTCTAAGCTAATCTCTCCAAACACTCATTCTCTAAGCCAAATGAGTAGCATATAGGCACAACCTTAACATAAGGGTGCAAAGAGACACAGACCAACCATTTGAGAATGGGAGAGGATGAATATATAGGTTAGGAAAGGGAGTTAGGATCCCTCCAAAGATGGTAGTAGGCCCTTATCTCATTGAGGTTGCTCATAAGGATGACAACAAGAGGCCAAGTTGGGAGAATTTGACCTCATATATGTAAACAACCTCCAACTCACCGCTCTGGAAGCTTCTAGATCACAAAGCTTCTCATCCTCTTTTGGAAAATTTTCTTTTTGGAATCATTGCAAGTATAAAAGTGAACACAGTGATGCCATTGTGGGTCAAGTGTAGTGCAATAGGCGATCATCATTGTTTTTAGTCTCATAAGCACGGTGATTCTCAAATTAGGGTTTTAGAGATATTTATCTAAGGGAAAGATCAAGGAATTTTCCAATGAATGTCTTAGGAAGGATATGAGTTTCATATATGAATGAGTACACTATGTAATGGTCATGTTTCAGGCACTTCGAGGAATGTCAAAGGGAAGTGCAGGAGGTCTGAAAAAATATTGTGTAACACTTTATAGTTCAACGACTACTTCATTATTTATCGTTGAAGCTTATGACTATGATGTTCTCCAAGACCATAACTAGATTTGAGCTCACTAATATTTGAGACATTCCAATCTTATGATTCAAAGATGAATCAAAATCACTTGTTAATTTCCTCAAATATATCCATCATTGAGAGAACCAAAGGAATACCTAGAACCCTGACCCAAGCCAAGATGACCTTCATCCTTTTAGTGCAGGCATCAAGCTCAAGGCTCCAATTATTTTAGAAATAGGACCAGCAATCGTCAAAACAATCTACCATGAATATATTTATGAGCATCATTCCCCGACCTAGCAATACATATCGTCCATCCCCATGCATGAATCAAACATTACTAGATATATCCAAGTAGTGTTGCAGTTTTTCTATGTCCACCTACTCAACCACTGAGTCAACATGCATTTACTAGTGAAAACATCCAACAATAACCTCCTATGCCATATTCCTAATATTGTTTGGCTGCACCACTTTTGCTAAGGACCAAGTTGGTTTCTACTTGTCATGTCCTCATTTTTCTTTTCCTAGAGACTTGGAGATCTATTTAAGGAGAGTTTAAAAGGAGTGTGAGGAGATCATTTGGGACATAATTGATTATTTTTATTTGTGTGGAGAGGTTTGGAGGACCAGGAGTTCCCAGCTTCAGCAGTAGCACCAATATGGAAACCCTTAGGTGATTTTAGTGAGAGTGGGCAAGAACGCTTCTCTCCCCTCGGTGAATTCATTCAAAATTCGTAGGAGTGATTATTGGTTGCAACTTCATTTTGAGAGGCTAGGTCTAGTGTTTAAACAAACATATTTTGAGGCTTGATCTAGCTTGTAGTAGTTGTTCGATATTCTCAGCTATTTCCAACTATTTCATATTTCCATGTACTCCTATTTATGGTTAATATAATAAATCTGAGATTAGCTGCATTTTCCTTGTGTTAGAAATTTCGCGTTATTTATTATGTTGTAAAAATTTCATGAATTTCTCTTAATATAAATATTGTGTATTTTATGGGCTATATTTCTAGATTAAAAATATTGTTGGAAAAAATTACTATAAATTTATGGTGTTTTGTGCATGTACTTTATGGGATAATTTTATTGTAACGAAATCACCATTATTTAATCCAAATATTGTGAAAGGGATATGTTTAAGCCTTATATTTTTGTTGCTCCAACGTGGGTGATAACCACCCAGTCCGGACCTTAAGACAACTCCTTTTCAGTATAAAGTTGCACCTCCGACTAGAGATGATGGGACCAGTTTCCCAATATGGGTTTTAAAATGAGAGTGGGCAATTTACGAGTTATTGAAATAGAATAATGATAAATTAAATGACCTATTCTATCATGTAAATCTATAGCTAACTTAATCTAATATAAACCTAGGTATTTATGTGTAATATATGATCTACAAAGATATATGGTTGACATGTGATAATAAAGTTCAATCATGCATAAAACAGAGATAATAACGTGTAAAGATAATTTCCTTGATGAAATGGTTAGTCAAAGAAATGTATAAACTATATCACATATGTGATGATATATGTATATGAAATTAAACAATCTCATCTACACATCATACAATGGTGTAATTAATGCTTAACAGAAAAACATATTTATATATAATTCATGAAAATAAAGTGTTGCCACTAATTAAATTGAAACAGGACTAATCATACAAGATAGATGTACCATATATGTGAAGTTCTTCTCATTTGACTAATGACATATATCAACTCCTTTCTTTAGATCAAATCATTTTCCAAGTATACAAAAGTGCATCAACAAAGGAAGATAGTCTGATATTTAAAAGAAACTATCATGTTCCATAATTTCACCAAAGCATTCACAAACTTACAATACTGCATTATTTTCAAAAAATTTGATAAAATTTTGCACCCATCTCTAAATGCATGAGAAGGGTATAATTACTATTCTAACTAATGTTTAAAAATAGATTATACAAAAATTTGAAGAGGTTTCAAATAACCTTTGTCCTAACTAGTTGACTAGCTTGAAAATTAAAAAGTGAATTGATGAGCAGAGGCTATGGTGAGTATTTTCTATCTTCTATATTGTCTTTCAAATCACACATATCTGCCATCAATTTGACATGAGGAGGTGCCCCAAACTGTGTCCAAACCTGTCCTGCAAAACTTTCATCTGTGAGAGGTGGCATCATCGGATGAGATGAATGGAGTGAGCAGTTAATGATCATGATTTGACTGTGTAGTTTGATGAGGTATTGTAAATACAACTCCCAATTAGTCTTATCTAAATTTGCAATCTATTCCCTTTGAGTTTCCGCTCTTTCCTTCAATTTGTTATACAATTCATTTAAATCAGGAAATTCTTTCGGATTACCTTCTTTCACCAAGTTGGTGGCAAAAAAAGTGTGGTTTACCACCTTTACTATGTTCTTTGACACCCAGACGCACTTTCCACTGCTAGATCAGCTCGTTTGATCCTTGCATCCCAATCTGTGAAAAGAATGTCCTTATGTGTCTCCTTGATCTCAGGAAAATTAGCTTTCCTTCCCTCTTTCTTTCTTTCCATTCGATAAACTACGATATTCGTGTGTTTACATCAGTAAACTAAGTTCTCTGGTCAATTGCTTTATCCGTTAATTGGTCACTAGTGATCAAATAAGGGCAATATGTGACATCTTTTGGAAAAACTATACTTGTTGTTTAAATAAGAGATAGTTTAGCTCTAGTGCGTATTTGATGAGTTCCTCAACACTAGGAACATCCTTATATCTTCCCATGGCTTGCTGCAAGTCATGGAGTTGCATTTTTTTGGCTGATATGTCTGCTTCATGGCTTATCTTCAGCACCTCCATGCTTTGTAATTGGTCCAGCTCCTCAGTGATCCACCTGTTCACACTTTCCTTCTCTATTTTGAGCTACTACTCAAGCTGTGCAATCTTCTTTTCATTTTCCATCAAAAAAAAAGATATCTCAGCAGCTTTTTCCATGATTGTGGTTGCATACGCTCCTGTAAACTATGACAATCTAGTAAAGTTTTCAGCCGGGTGAGAAGGAATTTCCTTCCAAAATGTGTCCATTGGATCATTTCAAGGTGGGAGTTCAGGTGTTTTTATCCTTCTCCTTTTCCTCTGTCTCCTTACTACAACCCTATGCAGCAGGCTATAGAACACAACAAGAGGATGGATTTCAGTTACCTTCAAGATAATCTCCCATGTGGGCAGAGCAGGGATGATTTCGATATACTGAGACATTGTCGCTTGCTCATCCATTAATTCAAACTCTGTATTTTTCTGAACATATAGAGGAGTTTGATACTCCATATTTCCCTGGGTTTTCGTTGTCTTGGGAGTGTCTTGCAGTTTCTTATTGATCCCACTCCTGCTCCAAAGTATTGCTTTTGATCTCTAAAATAATATCTTTACGTGGGGTGCTCATACTCTACTTTTTGGCTCACTTACTACTAGATTCTCTTGTATTCTCAGTGTCTTGGGCCTTCCCTATATTCATTGCTTTCCTTGTATCTACTTGAGACTCCATGTGAGAATTATGTCCCTCGCTCTTGATAGTCGCACTCGGTGTAGGCTTTTCCTCAATTTTCAACAAATGTAGTGGGATTATCTCGAGCCTTTTGTTTGCGAACTCCTAAAAGCTTTCAAAATCTTAGGGACTCAGATTACTTCTTGCCCATTCGAACGATTGTTTGAAGGATTGAGCTGACTATAAAAGGTCTTCAAAATCATTAGCCTCATGGTTATAAGGCTTGATCTTTACTACAGTAGCGATGTTATATGCTATATTGTCTAGATCAAATTGCTTTTTGGGCCAAGTATGGAGCTTGAGTCTTTCAAGGCTTATTGATTCCTTTATTGCATTGTTAAAATTTTCTAATTAAAAGGAACCACACCTAATAGGAAAATATGGCCATAGTAACTTCTTGTGTTCTTTCAGGACTTTGGTCAAACCTTTCCCCATGGTCTAGTGGGCTATTTTTCTTGCTAATAATCTATCAGAGAGATAAAAAGGGAGGACATGTCAATCTGTGGCACTACCAAAAACCCTGATGTATGTGAACCATTCTTCAATAAAATACTTGCTGGCAACAAGAAGGTCTGTAGCGTCTTCTTTGGAGAACCTAGGGACTTTCTTATTGAAAATTAACTAATGCAATGGCAAAATAAAAACATGGCATATTTTGTAAAAATGGGTATCTAATGAGATACCCAAATTTGTTGATGGCTGAGATGGATAAGGTAGGGGTCCTGCAAGGTCCTCCAATCCATAATTGGAAATTTAGTGCAGAAATAGATGGCATCCATAATGTAGGCACTAAAATAGAATGTAGGAAGGTTCTCTGGAGAGGAGGATCTCTTCTGTCGATATTGAGTGATGACAGTGGCTAGTTTATCAAATAGGATGGTGGCCCAATTCATAATGTGGGAATTGACACAGGCTTGAATAAAAGGAATCCATTCTATGGAGAACTTAGCATTATTAGGTAAACCATTTAGTCTACATAACATAGCAGCTGCATAGTTGTAGGGGTTTTCCAAAGAGGATATTGGATACATACCCATTTTATCAAATTTGAACTTGTTCTCCAGTACCCTCCAGCCCTAGATCATCTTGAAAGGTTCTTTTTTCCTCTTTGCGAAGGTGGCCACATAAGTTTTATCATATATATCCTGAGGGTCAAGTATATGGTACATTCTCTTCAGGTCTTCCACTTTGAATGACCCCATAAGTTCCATTCTCGAGTTCCTGAATTTCCTATCTTCAATAGTGAGGTTTTCCACCACCCACCTAGTCATATGAGTGTATGGGAGGTTTTTTTCTCTCGCTGCTATTCTATGAAGGAAAGAAAAGACATCATCCTTGAATTGTAGTCTCAAAGGTTTTGTTGTGTTAGCCGTCACTTTTGTGATAGTAATATTGGGATGCTCATCCTCAAGCCTACTATATATGACCTGTGAAGTTGTTTGTCTGCCATCGACACTGTAGACTGTATCAAAGAATATAGGACACATTTTTGATAGCTCGGACTCCATGATTCTTTTCTTTTTCTATTTATGCATCACCTTCCGGAATGACATATGTTTCTTGCTTGCATAAAATGGACAAGATATATTAGTGCAGAGAATATTGGGTAGTTAAGGCTGAAAGATTTGTTAAATTACTTTGAATTGTGTGAGGATTTCAATTCAAATACTTAGCAATGATTATCCATAACTTAGAAAGTAATTACCTCTCCATGGGCCACTAAACATTAATTATCCTGTCAAATTGTTCATTATTATATTAAGACATGGTTACTTCCCACGCTTGTTTCTTTATTCGCGCATCAAATTCTTTAAAAAGATGTTGTATAGCATTGCCTCCTTATAATGTGAAATACGATTGTGAATATAACAATATCACATTTTGCAAATCATTAACAGGAGACATAGTGGCATGTCTTATTTTCTTACGACTCTTGCGAAATGGGATTGTGAATTCTTAAGGTGTTTTGATTGGTATGTCACATCAGGAGGCTTGATCGTATATCGTAATTTCTTTAAGATGTTTATGATCATCACATGAAAAAGTGTGATTTGCGATTTATGATGAGGATCGTAAACTTGGGTTGTTATAAGAGGTTTCAAGGAAATTTTTTAGAGTTAGGATTTATTTTTGAAAGAGGGTCCTCATTTATATTTCTAATATTCGCTATTACTCTATATAAATGGGGGTGTTGTTTTTTAGTACAACATTTGGTGATTCACTTGGGAGAACTAGTTATCTCTGATTTGTTTTCTAAAATTTCTAGAACTTTCAAGGTAAGAAGACTTATAGGAATAATAATTACATGAGCTATAAAGTAAACAACATTTCTTTAGAATCATATTCACTTACTTAATCTATTTATTCAACTACTTTACCTTTGTAGCGATAAAAATACAAATGCCTTCATCATTCAATATTAAGATTTAAAAAGATATAGCAGGTGTGTTATACAGATTAGTTTTTGGTGTTTACTCATTTATCACATATAGGGCCTCTGCTGCCAGTAGAAATTCACGGCCTCGACAGGGTTATTTTTTAACCAACAATGATTCATTGTCCCATTTGAAGCAATCTTCAAAATTCAAAATTATTTTCACTTGCTTTCAATCCCATGTGGATCTTGTCCCTCTTCATTTTTTTATATAGCGTTTTCTTTTAAGTTTCTTAAAAAAATATTGTCTAGGCTTGGTAAGCTAATAATGACAATGCCACTCACTGGTTATGATTAAAGTGAACAAGATATCTCATGATGAGACCCCTTGTCCTTTGATTGATTAGATCATTGGCTATTACCCTATTTTGGTATGCAATTTTGGTAATATTAGTTTAATAATTTCCCTATGATCATGGTAAACAAGCTCATAATGAGACTTATTATCTGATAAGTTTTGCATATTTTAGAATTACACTTTGAAAGAGGAAAATCTTATCAGATTGGGTGAATCATTAGCTCTTTTGAGAGGTTTTGGATGATAACGATAGGGTTTGAAGATTCTCATATGTAGAAAATCCTTACTAGGTTAAAGATTCTTTTCTTGACTGATAACAAAACATCTATACTTTGTAAAGGTAAGAGTTTGTTGATAGAAAAAATGCTTCTGCAGGATCGAGTTTTTCCAAGGAAATCAGGTTTACTTTGATACTCAAATTTCCTAATTATTTCCTTTAACTTTCCCTACTTATAGAAGAAAAAAATTAAAAAAATATTATCAAAGATTTTATTTTGAAAAACCAAAAGTAAATACTACTTAACTTTAATTCTCCTAAGAATCTACAAGGCGATATGATATAAAATGATAAGAGGTTATCTTCTAGGAAAATTATTTTTTTAGAATTTGCACATTAATGGGCAAGGAATCTATTCTTCCTCATATGTCTTGTAAAAGAAATGTTGATTGACCAATTCTCTCAATGATTTGGAAAGGGCCAAGCCATAGTCTTTGGAATTTGGTATGTTTACATTTTTCCTCGTGTGCTTTGTTCCATTTGAAAACCATATCACCTACTTCAAAGGTTTTATGACTCACAAAGGTTGTGTTAAAATAGGCCTTTACTAATTGTTGATGATGGAAGTGGGTTGCTTTAGCCTTTTTGCGTTCTTCTTCAAGCTTAAGAATCTGGAATTGTGTTCCTTGGAGAGAAGAGGAAGGGTTTTCATCGATGAATTGCACTATGGCAATAGATGGAATTTCTATGTCTCTGGGGAGAACAACTTCTTTTCCATAAAGTAAAGCAAATGGAGAAGAACCGATGAAGGTCTTCTGTGTAATTATGTCTATCCAAAGAGAAAATGTCAATTATTTGTGGCAATCCCTATGATTTTTGTTAACAGTCCTTTTGATGATTTTGATGAGGTTTTTGTTTGCCAATTCTACTAATCCATTACCTTATGGATAATAGTTGGCTAAATATTTTAATTTAAAACCTTGCCTTAAATCAAATTACACCATTGTATTTCTAGAAAAAATAAGATGCATTGTCAAACATTAAAGTTGTAGGTAAGCCAAACCTGGTAATTATATATTGATCAATGAAGTCTGTGATATTTTTTATATTAGCTATCTTTAGTCGGAGAGCTTCTACCCATTTTGTAAAATATTTAGTAGTAGTAAGGATTTATTTGTGCTACTTGGAAGAGTTAGGAACAATCTCACCAATTATATATAATCCCCATTGTTCTAATGGTTGTTGGATATTTACTGGCTATAGAGGGAAGGTTGGTTTCTTCTCTCTTCCGATTGTTGTTTGACAAGTTTTACACTTTCTTGCATATTCACGTGCATCCTTAAATAGTATTGGTGAATAATAACCTGCATGCATGATTTTGTGAGCTGTGGTGTTTCCTCTGAAATGTCCTCCAGTTGGTCCATCATGTAATTCCTTCATAACCTTTTCAGCTTGAGGTTTTTCTAGGCATCTTAATAATACCGAATCATGATTTTTCCTAAACAATACATCATTTATTAATTCATACTAATTTGATTTCAACCTTAAAGCATGCAACTTTTATAATTGAGATGCATAGGAGCATATCCATTATTCAAATAAAATTTTAAATCAGCATATTGTGATTGTGAATCATTGAGACTTACCTATGATATTTGAACTTCATTACCTCGATCTTCTTCTACTGATAGGTGGGAAGCTCTAGTTAACATCCTGCAAAAACCTTGGGCCCTAACGATTTTAGTTGGTCGGATTTCTACATCATATTTGTGAAGTGTAGTAACCCAATTGGCTCTTTTCTCCCATACTTCTCTTTAAATCAATAATTTCCTTCCTCCAGAGTAAGGTACTATTATCTTTGTATGGGTTTTAAGAAGAAAAGGTCTGAAATGTTGCAAGGTTTTAAAAATAGAAAAATCTTGCTTCTCAACACTTCAATAATTTAACTCCGCGCCTTGCAAGTTAGAACTGAAAAAGGATATGTGCACCTCAATATTTTGATCATTTAGCTGTGTTAAACTGTTGCATATGATGGATGAAAAAGTGTATAACACAACAGGTTGCAGAAAGTTAGGAGTTGTTAAAGGAGCATTCATAATGGCTTTTTTAATTAACTCAAATGACTCTCTTTCATCCTTACCCCACTTGAAGACTATGTTTTTTCTTATCATTCCCTGAAGGGGTAGGACAATATGTGAAAAATCTGGAACAAATCCTTTAAAAAAATTAATTTGGCCTAGGAACAATTGCATGGTATTTTTATTATAAAGGAGAGGAATTCTTTCAATCTCTTGGAATCTATCAGGATCAATGTAAATCCTTTTCTGGAAACTAATCCCTTTCTTGGACACTATAAATCCAAGGAGTTTTCCTTCTGGTAAAGAAAAATGATAATTTTGGGGATTTAAAGAAATGCCATATTTCTTACATCTTTCAAAATTGTGCTTTAGGTAATTTAAATGGTTTTTTCTATCCTTAAAATAGATTTTCCTGCCATCTAGGTAAGTAACAACTGATTTATTAATCAAACTTTTAAAATCAATATCCATAGCACGTTGAAATGTAACACCTACATTTATGTGTCCAAAAGGCATCTTCTGATAAGCGTATGTCCCCCACTTGGTCCAGAATGTTGTCTTCAATCTATCATACGGGTATACAATGATTTGATTGTATCCTGAAGATCCATCTAGAAAATACATTAATTTGGAGCCTGTAATTGATTGCAATCCTTCCTCCATGGTAGGCAGAGGAAAGTTATCCTTTTGACAAGCTGTATTCAGATTTATAAAATCAATACAAATCCTAATATCACTATTCTTTTTCCTGATCGGGACCATATTTGATACCCACTTCGAGTGTCCAACAAGAGAGATTATTTTGGCTTTGAGAAGCTTGTTCAATTTAGATTTGATTTGACTTTCAATGTTTGTGTGAATTTTCCTAAGCTTTTGTTGTACTATATTTTCGTTTGAAGTCATTGGTATGGTATGTTGAATTACAGAGGTATCATAGGTCTTGAGATCTACATAATCCGAGAAAAAGACACCGTTGTATGTTTTTAACAGCTTAATGAATGATATCCTTCCTTCAGATGATAAGCCAAGACCTAGATTGACATTTTGAGGTTTTTCAATTGAAGCTAGGTTTACTACTTCAAATTTTAGAGTGGAAATCTGAGTTTTGGAGTTAGTAGTATTCTTGAATTTACCATTTAAATCATAGAGATCTTCCATCTTAATTATAGACTTTGGAACTGGGTTCTGATCTTGTTAATGGTTTTTTGCAGATCATGCTCATGTTCATCTATGGTATGTTCTTCATAAGACCCTTCTGATGTAAGGAAATTGATTATATCAGCATCATTATTAAACACTCTCCAATTTGTCACATTATCAAGAATGGATGACCTAGAAATTAACTCTATTGAAAATATATCTGGACTAAATTCTTCTAAATGTATGAGCTTGGATTCCACATTAGCAAGTAAATTAGGACTTGCATTTTACAATCTCGGAACTGAAGAAATGTTAAAAGAAGTGAAATGAGAAGTAAGATTCTGGGCTAAATATTGTTTATGTTTAAGGTGCCCAGACACACAATGAATTGTGTTTCTTACCTGTTTAACGATTATTTAAGAATCCCCATATACTTGCAAATATTTCACATTAAGGGCAATGGCTTTATACAACCCTTGAATCAATGCTTCATATTCCACGATATTGTTACTGCATTGAAATCAAGTCTGCAGGCTAACATGGTTTTTTATCTTGATGGGTTGATCAAAATACATCCTGCACCTTCACCACCTTCAAATTTGGAACCTTCAAACTAAAGAGTCCAAAATAATGAATCATCAAAAATTTATTTACTATATTTACACACTTCGAAGCATTTGTTTGTGAAAAATCCTCTATTTCAAACACTACAACATCATTCGGAAAGGGGGACCTTTGAGCATTAAGAGATCCCAAAAATGACTCGGTCTACTAACTACCAATGGTATTATTGGTGAAAGAAATAGGTTCATCAATTACCTCAAGATTAGTGACTATGTATTTCATGAACATCTGTCAGTATACTTTGATTTGGTTTGGTTTACCATTGTGTGGCAACCACATGTGAGACCAATCAGTTGCAAAGTATCCATGCAACTTTTTAGACCAATCCCTAATTAAAATTAAACCATAAAATTAGGGGATATCAGCTACTAGGATATCGATTATCTATGAAAATTTTGGATTAGAGGAAATCCTAATTGAAACTGGCGCTATTTCTCCAAGTACCTCTATTTTTTTCATCTCTAGTTGAACTATGTGTAATGTAGTTCAATTTCGTGCACACGATCCTTGGCATAATATTTGAAGAGGCTCCTGAATCAACAAGGTAATTATGGAAATTTCTATTGAAAATCTCATAAGTAAGAAGAAATGAAGGTGTATGGGAGATAGACCTATCACCTATCAGGACTGAATTTGTCGGATTTACTTTATTTGAAGAGGAGGGAGGTTTTCCCATATCATAGGCATCTTGAGTAACTACAGAAGATAGTAGAGGGGATACATGAATTGCTTTTAACTCTCTTGATAGAATATTAAGTAGTTGTTTGAGTTTAGTGAGTTCGTGTAATGAAATGTTGGCTCTCGTACTTTTCATATCTTCAACTATGTTATATTCCATTGTATCTAAAATTACCAATGTTTTGGAAGAATTTGGAGGATCTAATGGAATAGGATCAGTGTAACTATTCTTAGACTTCTTACATACTATTTTCTCCTTTAAAGGAGTAGTATTTTTTTGTTTCTGATTTGTTATAGGCATATCATGAGAGTTTTTACTTCTTGTAGTTACTGGCATAGCTTGTGCTTCTTCTTCAGTTGGAAGAATGAAATCCCACAAACCATTTAATTCAAATTCTTCTTTTGTTTTAGCTTCCTCTTCAGCTGGTGAGTCTTCTTCTATTTTTTGATCAGCTTAATCATTTGAAATAATATTTGGTAGTTGCGATGCAGAAGAAGGGTTTTATTTAAATAAGCAAAAATGTTTCTTGGGAGCAGAGGATTCTATGACCTACTTCTGATTTCAACCATTTCATTGGACATAGTTTTTAACAATTTCTATAGGCCTTCAATATTGTAAGGGTCATTTGAAGTTTTATTTTCGAAATCATCCTTAAATTTTACTTTCTTTGACTTCTTTTCATCTATCTATGATCTTTTTTCTAAATTTATAATTCTTATTTCTACAGACAATCCTTCTTTCATGTTTTCTACAAGGGTATCCTTATTAGCTCTATCTACAAAAATTGCAATATTGGAAGGAAGAGATGATATATACCATTATATTTGTACATTTACTATAGGTTCTTAGACACCGAGGATTTTGTTTAGTAACTTGTTAAATCTAGAGTTAATGTTCTTGATCCTTTCATATGAGTTTTCTTTTATGTTAGAAAGATCACTGATTAAGGATGCTATGGTCTTGCAGTCACCAAATTTTACAAGAAATACTTCTTGAAAGGTATCCCAATCTCTTATTGAACCTGTTGGGAGCGAAATATACCAAGAAATGGTAGATCCTTCGAAGGTATAAGGAAACAGTCTGATTACAAAATCTTCATGTGCAACTCCATTAAGATTCATGGCTAACATAAATTTATTTAGACGTTCATCAGCTGGAACACCATCATCAGGGTTATACATAAGCAACCATTTTTTTGTGTTTGCTGGGAGAGAATTTGGATTAGCAACCAGAGTAAAACCAGGATTTGTCCAAGGTTGAGCGGGTTAATTAGCCATATCTTGAGTCAGGGAATAGGAAGATAGTACGGTCAGTCCATAAGTAGGTATAGATGCTAAAGAACCTACTACTAGGTTAGTACTACTAGTGGCAGTACTGATTAGAGAAGTGGATAGTTGGGAAGCAGTGGCTTGAGTAGAAATGGTTGGAGAAGTGAATGAATGGAAGGGTGTTTTGAGCTTGCTGGTATCTGATTAAGATCTTGATGTGAAAACTTTTCTATTGGGTTGTGTTATATTTTTTCCCTGACTAGCCCACGTAGTTAACCGGGGGGTTAGAAGGGGGGTGGAGCCCCACCTTCGTTGTGCCAATTCCGTAGCGGTGGGAGTCACGTGCAGTTTGAGGGGTACAGGTAACCCTACTCTATGGGGTTTGGGGCAAGGCCCTAGAAAATTTTGGTTTTGGACTCGATGTTAGGTTGCGCGGACCTACCTATGGTTTTGTGCATGATTTTCACACATGGTTTTGGACACAATGGTTTTTGGTCCATGGTTTTGGACACGATATTTTTCAGTCCATGGTTTTGGATGAAATGGTTTGCGGTCCATGATATTGGATGCTTCAACATGTATAAATATGTATTGTAACATTGAAAGGAAAATAATGAAAAATCGAGATGGTAGTCTCTGTTTTGGGATCCAGGGGAAAATCTCTATGTATATGTGTTTTATGTGTTATGCTCTAGCATTGTTTGTTTTCCGTGTTTTAGAATTCATATGCAGG
Source organism: Pinus tabuliformis (assembly GCA_031772625.1). Lineage (NCBI taxonomy): Eukaryota > Viridiplantae > Streptophyta > Pinopsida > Pinales > Pinaceae > Pinus > Pinus tabuliformis. Next base: position 535,522,434 of record CM062820.1, read on the forward strand.
TAATTTCTGTACAGGGTTAAAACCTACATTTGGTATCATAGTTGTTCTGGCTTCAAAGGGACACCTTTATTACTGAGGGGTTTTGCTTGGGCCTCTGGTAGACCCTATTTAGTGTGAGATGTACAGGATCTATTATGGTAGTGAAAGAAGATGGCAAGAAGTGGAAAGATAGAGATTGAGGAATTTAATGGTCAGAGTTTTGAGTTGTGGAAACTGAAGATGGAGGATTTTTTGGTGGATAAATATCAGTGGATTTTAGTAGATATGGGTACTAAACCAACGGGAGTGTCTGATGAAGAATGGAAGAAGTTGGATCGGAAGGAAAAGAGCACAATACAATTATGTGTCTCAGATTCAGTATTGCTGAATGTATCAGGGGAAGCTATAGCAAAGGCTTTGTGGGAAAAGTTATGGACTTTGTACTAATCTAAGTCTCCAGTCAATAAACTGTTCTTACAAAAAAGATGTATAACATGAGGATGAAAGATGGAGACTTGGTGATGGAGCATCTGAATGCGTTAATACTGTGGTAAGTCAGTTATTGTTTGATGATATCGAAATTTTGGATGAAGATAATTGCATTACTTTGTTGAGTTCTCTACCAAATTCGTGGGATAGTCTGGTTATTGTAATAAGTAGTAATGCTATTGCCTTGGAGTTTGATGAAATAGTCTCATCCTTGCTAATGAAGGAGATGAGATGAAAAAATATGGAGAGCCAGAATGGTGATTCCTTGTCTGTACGAGGATGGTCCCAGAAAAGAAACAAAAATAAGTCATTGAGTGGGAGATCCACATCTAGAGGGAGATCTAAATCTCTAGGAAAACTTGTAAAGGCAGTGTGTTGGAAATGCATAAAGGAAGGGCACTACAAAAGGGACTATAAATCTAAAACTCCTGACAAAGGAAAGGGATCTGATGATGCTCCTTCTGCAGAGGAGAAAACCACCTCAGATGAAGGTGGGGATGTCTACTTGGCTTCTTTAAGTACACATGTAGATCATGAGGCATCGTTGATTGACTCAGGTGCATCCATTAACTTCACTCCCCATAGAGAGTGGTTCTGAGAGTATCAGAAATACAATAGTGGTGATGTCTTCTTAGGTGATGATAGGAAGGCTAAAATAGTTGGTCGTGTAAAAGTAAAGTTGAATTTGCAAGGTGGAAGGGTTAGAACACTTCTGAGTGTTCTACATATTCCCGTGTTGGCCAGAAATCTGATTTTTGTAAGCAAGCTGGATGATGCAGGTGTAAAAACAGTGTTTGAGAAGGATACCTGCAAGATGGTTTGGGGAGCACTAGTATTGATGTGGGGAGTTCAGATTAGAACTTTGTACAAGCTACAAGGTAGATCTGTTGTTGATAAGTGCAACAATTCTGTGGTTCTTGAAAGTGGAGCAGAAAATCTAGTGGTCTTTGGAGAGAAGAGCATGTTGTGGCATCAAAGGCTTGAACATATTGGAGAGAAGGGCCTTCGAATACTTCATGGTAAAGGTATGAGTAATAGCTCTCTGGATTTTGATTTCTATGAAAATTGTGTATATGGGAAGTAAAACCGGTTGAGTTTCCCCTCTGGTGGTGAGAGGGCAAAACAAATATTAGAGCTTGTGCACATTAATGTGTTTGGACCTGTGAAGGTTCCATCATTGGGTAAGTCTATGCACTATGTATCATTTATAGATCAATTCTCAAGGAGTACATGGATATATTTCCTTAAGAATAGATATGAAGTCTTTGACAGTTTTAAAGAATTTAATGCTCTGGTGGAAAACGAGACAGAGAAGAAGATAAAGGTTTTGAGGACTGATAACGATGGAGAGTTTTGTAGTAAGGAATTTGAAGAATTTTGTAAGAAGTGTGCTATAGCATGGTAAAAGGCTACTCCATATACACCTCAACAAAATGGATTTGTAGAAGGAATGAACAAGATGTTGATGGAAAGGGCAAGAAGCATGCTTAGTGGTGCCAAGTTAGGACAAGAATTATGGGCAGAGGTGGTGGAGACAGCACGTTACCTAGTCCACAAATCACCTTCATCATCGTTGGAGGATAAGACTCCACAAGAGGTATGGATTGGTAAGAAACCCTCTCTTTCACATCTGAGGGTATTTGGATGTGATGCATATGTACATGTTCCAAAGGAGAAACGAACCAAGTTGGATGGTAAATCTGAAAAGTGCATATTTATTGGGTATAAGGATGGTTTAAAGGGTTATAAGATTTGGAACCCAGTAACAAGGAAGGTTGTGTATAGGTGAGATGTGGTGTTCAGAGAGGTTAAAGATGTTATTGAACATGAATTCCAACCAAAGGAACCTCGGAAGATAGAGTTTGAGCTAAATGAGGAAAAATCTAACTCTATAGTAGAGGAGGAATCATAAGATGAAGAGTGATGAACTCTGGGTGTGATAAGATCAGATTGAGAAAGAAGGTGGCGAGAAAGGTATAGTCCATCTTCTTTCTATTAAAATTTTTCTTTATGTATTACTAATGATGATCCCAGAACTGTGAAGGAAGTAGTAGATTCAGAGGATGGAAAACTCTGGAAATAGGCCATGGTTGATGAACTAGCATCTTTGCACAAAAAGGAGGCTTGGGATCTGGTGGAGTTGCAGGTTTGAAGGAAACCCATTGGAAGCAAATCGGTGTTCAAGAAGAAGACAAATGTAGAAGGAAAGGTGGAGAAATACAAAACTCAGTTGGTAGCAAAAGCTTTTTCCTAGGTGCCGAGAATTAATTTTGGTGATATTTTTTCTCCTATTGCCAAGGTAACCTCTATTAGATTACCTTTATCTATTGTTGTTGCTTTTGATTTTTATGTAGAACAGATGGATTTGAAGACATCATTTCTTCATGGGGATCTAGAACATGAGATCTACATGAAGAAAGTTGAACGCTTTGCGGTGAAGGGTAAGAAAGGGTTGGTATGCAAGTTAAAGAAGTCTCTGTATGGGTTAAAATAGAAACCAAGGTGTTGGAAATAATACTGAGAGGCGGGGTGAATCAGTATTATCAATTCAACAAAACTTTTTCATTTCCATACTTAGATACATATACGCTACTTCAGTTAATAGAAATCGCGTGTATACGTGACTGTGTCTAATGCAACTAGCGTATATCCAGAATACTTATGATTCAGTTACTCCATCAAATGTTGATATTTAGTTAGTGCATTAGAACTTAATTAACCATATGAACAGTAAGCAGGTGCAGTAAAACAGAATAGATCATCACACACAAGAAGCACACATGAACACCATGATATAAGGTGGAAACCCAATGTGTGTGAAAACCACCTGCTGCAATATGTTTCTATCTTCTTTCAATTGGAAACTTCTTTTTACAATGATTCTGTATTGGTGCAGTCCTTTACCAGTATGCAGGCTACAACCTACTAAGGGCTACAACCCTCTCTCATTTTATAGACTCTCCTGGATGGGAGCTACAATCCCCTTAGCTCTTGTACTAGCCGATCCATTTACTAGTACGTAGGTGCCTGCCTACTGAATACTCCAATCTTCACTCATTCCCTAGCTACTACTGGAAGGGAGCTACCACCCCCTTCGCTCTTGTACTAGCTGATGTACTAGTACGTAGGCACTGCCCTACAATCTCCTTTCATCCTCTAGGGACACATTTCATACATTTTCAGACTGGATACTCCTGAAGCACAACACTATAATCTGAAGGCCACGTTTCATCCAATTTTCATATTGGACCCATCAATATCATTGAAGTTAAAAATCAATTAATACTAGCATTATCAATCTCTGAATCACTGAAACACTGAAACCCTGTCAACAACACAGTCACCAGAACACAGAGCAGACAACAGAACTCTACAATAACAATCAGACCCTACTGCAACTTCAAATATTATACTTCATAATGTATACGCTACTATGATGAACCAAACCTGCGTATATACACGCTTTCACCAAAGCCAACCCACGTACAAATCTATAAATATTCAATCATGACTTGTAGCTATTTCAGGCTAAGGTTATACCCAGTTCAGAACATTACATGTGTCAGTATACAGATCTAGAATGAGCATAATCAACCATGTAGAGATATTTCATTTCAAACCATTTGATCCCGATCTATCCTTAGATCTTGTTCTCCATCAACCGGTGAGATCCCTCCTTAGCTCAGATCAGGAAATGCCTCATAACCCATATCCTACATACTGGATCTCATACTATCTCAGATATTCAAGACTTTTTCCATGCACTTGCCCATTGATCTTCTTCTCCTTTTATAGTCTTAGGCGTTACTCAATACCATGGTCCAAAACCATAACAAATCAATACCATGGACCCAATACTTGGGATCAAATCTTCTGACGAGATACCATGGTCCAAAACCATAGGTTCAAGTACTGAGGACTAAATACCACGGACCAAAAGTAATTTCTTCAACATGTACACACATTTCCATGCATGAATGTGCGTGCATACACATACACGACTTTGGAATGTCTAACTCACGTGTATATGCGGATTTGTCACGATGAACCTACATATATACTTTTCTCTTCATTCTTGTAGTCTAATCATCAATTCCTTGCTACTGACCTGCTGCACTATGATCTGTCATCTGTGTGATTTTCCATCAAGGACAACACTTGTCTCATTATGCCAACAATCTTCCCCTTTGGACTTGATGGAAAGGCTAACTTGTCATACTGATAACTGTCATTTGATTTCTTTGAGCTGTCCGACATCCCATGCATTCAATCACATCTGATATCTTCTTCTGTAAATTCATGTTCTTCTACTAGTGGGTTGCCATCGAGTACAACACATGCATCATAATGCCAACAATCTCCCCCTTTGGGCTTGATGGCAACAACACCAAATCACTCTCCCCCTTTGACATCAAGGGCAAAGGGTGGACCAAGATATTTTCTTTCCTTGATAAACATTTCGCTGTCCATACTCCCCCTGAGTACCTACGAAAATCTCTGAATGAGCTCCCCTTTGTATATGCCAAGGTGTACTAATCCGTCCACGCTCCCTTTAAGTACATGTTGAAGTCTCTGCTCTACTGAAGAGTGTTGTTCATGCTCCCCCTGACTGTAAGCAAGGTCTGCAAAAAGATGTTCTACAAGAATAACATGACTCTATCATAAATGACCTTCCTATCACTAAGGACTCATACATACATCCATCTCCCAACCAAGTGGGAATTGACTCATCTACCCAACCAAGTGGGGATACATCAAGGTTTACACATGATAACACAAGAGTATAACATCATCCATCCCAGGCATAGTGGGGAAACCAACATAGGCCATTAGATGACCTTGATAATAAAAGAAATACATGACTGAAATATATCATCATCCTTCCTATGCATAGACTCGGGGGTACAAATTACATCAAAAGAGATTTCATCAAATGAGTACAATAGATAGAGACACATTATTACATCATGAGTCTTGATATGACCTTTACATCTAAATAAGACAATGATAGTCATCAGAAACTATCACACACAATGTATGATCTATTCCATAAGCATCTATCAACAACATCTAAACCAGCAATCATGTTCTCCCTCTGCACTTGTTCTAGATGTTCTCTGTCAGGCCCATAGCAAAATTTTCTCATCCAAAGTCTGGCCCACTGATTTCCAAAATATACGCGACTATATCCACGGAAACATGTGTATATATGTGGATGTCCTTCATAAAACTCACGTACAACCACTTCCAGATCAGCAACCTATAAATTTCCTATAACAAGGTATGTCTGCATATATATATCAACTCATCCTTTTCAACATCATCATAAAATCATTCCCATCATATGTGTAAAACACCATAGTCATCTCATCATCAAGATCTGCATGACCATCCATGTAACATTACACGAGAATATCCCCTATCTGAAAATAATCAATCAACATATGTGAATGTCAACCTATCATCATATCATATCTCCAACAATGCAACTCCATGTATCCAACATTGTATATAACACTATGTATCTAGAGCTCAAAACAAGACTTCTTGATATCATCAACAGCAACAATCCTTATCCACATGAGCGCCAAGAACTATAGGAAACCTGCATCATAATTATATTATATGATCTTTATGCATATGATGACAGCAGCATATGAGGAACTCATCATCAAGTAAAGAAGATGTGTATGCAAGCTTTGTACTTCTCCTTATCCTTATGAAGATCACCATGTAAACACCATATATGCATCATCAGAGAATCAACCACCAATCTGATCTAAAAATCAACTATGTAACCCCAAGAATCATATGAGATGGACAAATCATAACCATATCATAGCAAGATATATCATTTGGCCATATAAGCATCATCACCAAGGACTAATAACCATAATTCCAACAATGCATTATTCAAGACATAAACTCCCCCTGAACCTGTGACAACTGTTTATTGTCAGATCATATCAGCAAGAAGTATCATGACATCATCATCATCAAGTTAGGATAAAAAACACTTCTAAACATCTTAAGAGTATCAAGAAATTTCCACTCATCATTAGCAGATTGTAACCATTATCAAACGGAGAAAATAATAGACTGAATCATATCAGACCCTTTTTCTGAGCCTGTCCCTTCTGCATTTCCTCAGACAGACATATAGGCGACTGTATAGGGTCTAAATCGCATATATACGCGACTTCCCTTTATGAAACTTGTGTATGAGATTTAGGACACTGAAGTTTTACACTTTTAGCTCCCCCTGAGTCTGTTATGTCTGTATCTAGTTTTGTGCCACATATTTCTGATTGTACTTCCTTCTTCTTCCATATCTTCAAATGTGATGATGTTCTCTCCTTTTGGTGTGGTTCCCGTACCTTGTTCCTGCATTCCTTTGCTATATGTCCAAGCTTGTTACATGCATAACATCTCATATGTTTCATATTCCTTGTGTAGCAATCAACAACTTTGTGACCAAACATATTCCAAGAAGAAGAATATCCATTAAAGTACCTGGAATGTGATGATCTTTTTGTATGATGGTCTTGAACCACTCTTCTTCTACATCTGGCTACAACATGTCCAAGATTATGACATACATAACATTCAACATTATTCATCGGAGGAGTAAAATATTTTCTTTGAAGAATTTCTTTCCTTGGCTATTGATGGGGTTGACCTCTCATCTCGTTGTTGAGAATTTCATATTTATCATTAGATTCCCTTGTCTTACTTTGTGAACTAGATTCACCCTTAATAGATTCATGAAAACAAAGACCAATTTTGATGGCCAGAGAACTTTGACTACTAAGAATATCATCCAAGATCTTAGTACTATCTTGAAATCGTAAGAGCTTATCCTTTTATTCTAAAATTTCTTTTAGAATATTTACCTCAACCTCGAGATGCTCTCCCTTTTCAAGACACTGCTTCTTCATTTTTTCTTGAACATTTCTTCCTTCTTCCAACTGATGTCTTAGATCAAGAACTTCATTTTCTTGTTTTTCATGAGCTTGGAGTAGTTATTTATTCTGCTTCTTTGATTCTTCAAGATCTTCCTTTAGTGAGAGGATCATAGCTTCAAGCCATTCATAGTAACTGGATCTATCTATGAGTTTCTTGATTGTTGCGCTTCTTTCATTTACTTCATTTCTTAATGATGTTACTTCATCCTGCAACTTTTGATATTTTTCCTTGAATAGCTTCCTTACCTTGTTACCTTCCTCTAGTTGAGCTTTTAGTCTGGTAGCTACTTCCTTGAAGGCACATTCTCTTTTTTTCAATAGATCTTGTTGATCTCTAATTTTGCCTGTTATCCTTTTAAATTCTGCCTCTATTAGATATCATTCTTGCTCACCCATAAGAGAAAATTCAGTTGTTTCGCTATCACTTTCATCATCTTCACAAGGATGGATAAATGTATCACCAGAGGATAAAAATTTAATACCTGATAGATGTTGTTCATCTTCATTCTCAAGTGATTCTGAATCTAAAGTGATTCTTCCACATAATCCCTAATTGCTGCTCCCACTGTCATAGTTCTTTTGAGATGTCTTCTTCTTATTGGGTGCTTTCTTCTTAAGCTTCTTTCCCATTGTTCCACGGATCTGCTTCAAGCGATCAAGCTTCTATCAAAGGACCTTCTCCGATACCAATTGTTGGAAATAATACTGAGAGGGGGGGTGAATCGGTATTATCAATTCAACAAAACTTTTTCAATTCCATACTCAGATACATATACGCTACTTCAGTTAAAAGAACCTGCGTGTATACACGACTGTGTCTAATGCAACTAACGTATATCCAAAATACTTATGATTTAGTTACTCCATTAAATGTTGATATTTAGTTAGTGCATCAAAACTTAATTAACCATATGAACGGTAAGCAGGTGCAGTAAAACAGAACAGATAATCACACAAAAGAAGCACACATGAACACCATGATATAAGATTGAAACCCAATGTGGGTGAAGACCACCTGCTGCAATATGTATCTATCTTCTTTCAATTAGAAATTTCTTTTTACAATGATTCTGTATTGGTGCATTCCTTTACCAATACGCAGGCTACAACCTATATAGGGCTACAACCCTCTATCGTTTTCCAGACTCTCCGAGATGGGAGCTACAACCCCCTTAGCTCTTGTACTAGCCGATCCATTTACTAGTACATAGGTGCTTTCCTACTGAATGCTCCAATCTTCACTCGTTCTCCAGCTGTTACTGGAAGGGAGCTACCACCCCCTTAGCTCTTGTACTAGCTGATGTACTAGTACGTAGGCGCTGGCCTACAATCTCCTTTCATCCTCCAGGGACCACATTTCGTACATTTTCAGACTAGATACTCCTGAAGCACAACACTATAATCTGAAGGCCATGTTTCATCCAATTTTCATGCTAGACCATCAATATCATTGAAGCTAAAAATCAATCAATACTAGCATTATCAATCTCTGAATCACTGAAACACTGAAACCCTGTCAACAACACAATCACCAGAACATAGAGCAGACAACAGAACTCTACAATAACAATCAAACCCAACTGCAGCTTCAAATATTATACTTCATAAGGTATATGCTACTATGATGAACCAAACCTGCGTACATACGCATTTTCACCAAAGCTAATCCACGTACATATCTATAAATATTCAATCATGACTTGCAGCTATTTCAGGCTTAAGTTATACCCAGTTCATAACATTACATGCGCCAGTATAAAGATCTAGAATGAGCATAATCAACCATGTAGAAATAGTTCATTTCAAACCATTTGATCCCAATCTATCCTTAGATCTTGTTCTCCATCCACCAGTGAGATCCCTCCATAGCTCAGATCAAGCAATGCATCATAACCCATATCCTACATACTGGATCTCATACTACATCAGATATTCAAGACTTTTTCCATGCACTTGCCTAATGATCTTCTTCTCCTTTTATAGTCTTATGCCTTACTCAATACCATGGTCCAAAACCATAGGTTCAAGTACCAAGGACTAAGTACCATGGACCAAAAGTAAGTTCTTCCACATGTATGTGCCTTTTCATGCATAGATGTGTGCATACACATACACAACTTTGGAATGTCTAACTCGCGTGTATACTCGGCTTTGTCACGATGAACCTGCGTATATACTTTTATCTTCATTCTTGTAGTCTCATCATCAATTCCTTGCTACTGACCTGCTGCACTATGATCTATCATCTGTGTGATTTTCCATCAAGGACAACACTTGTCTCATAATGCCAACAATCTCCTCCTTTGGACTTGATGGCAAAGCTAACTTGTCATACTGATAACTGTCATTTGATTTCTTTGAGCTGTCAGGCATCCCATGCATTCAGTCACATCTGATATCTTCTTCTATATATTCATGTTCTTCTACTAGTGGGTTGCCATTAAGTACAACACATCCATCATAATGCCAACACAGGGAACTGGTATCAGAAATTTTATACATTTATAAGGGGACTTGGTTTCACTAGAAGCGAAGAAAATCACTGTGTGTATTTTAAATTAATTGCTGACCGTGTTATTTATCTAGTCTTTTATGTGGATGATATGTTGCTGGTTGTAAATGAAAAAGAAATTATCCAAGATTTGAAGACCCATTTGTCCTCCAGATTCGACATGAAAGATCGTGGTACTGCAAACTATATTTTGGGCACGGAAATTGAAAGAGATCAGACAAACAGGAAGCTCTGGTTAAACCAGAGCAAGTATGTCGAGACAATATTGCAAGGGTTTAATATGCAAGATAGTAAACCGGTGCAGGTTCCTATTCCTGTAGGTGTAAAGTTATCTACTGAATAGTGTCCCAAGACACAATAAGAGGAAGAGGACATGTCCCATGTTCCATATTCAAGTGTAGTCGGTAGCCTGATTTATGTGATGGTCTGTACTAGACAAGACATTACACATGCAGTGGGAGTATTGAGCAAGTTTATGTCAAAACTAGGGAATGATCACTGGACTACACTGAAGCGGATTTTCAATTATTTCTGTGGAACTAGTGATTATGGTTTGTGCTACCAAGGAAGACTAGGATTGGACAAAGTGTTGGATATTCATGGATTTGTTGATGTAGACTGGGTTGGAGATCTGGATCAAAGAATATCTACAAGTGGGTATGTGTTTAAACTATTTGGAGGTGCAATCAGTTGGATGAGTAAGAAACAATCTATGGTGACACTATCAACTACAGAGGCATAATACATGGCAGCCACTCATGCAAACAAGGAAGTAGTTTGGTTTCAGCAATTGTGTTAAAATATGGGGTTAGTACAACGATCTATAAGGATAGGCTGTGACAGCCAAAGAGAAATTTTCGTATCAAAGAACCCTGCATATCATTTAAATACAAAGCACATTGATGTTTAGTATCACTTTGTGACAGATATGATAGAAGACAAAAAGGTGTTGCTAGTAAAGGTGGACACTTTGAAGAATACTGTAGATGCATTGACAAAATCTGTGAGCTCTAAGAAGTTCTCTTGGTCTAGAGAAACAATGGGCATTGCAGGGGTAGATAAATGACTAAGCTCTCTTGTGGCCTGCTGTGGAAAGAAAACAACAAGTGGTAGAATGTTGGGTTGTGTTATATTCTTTCCCTTACTAGCCCACGTAGTTAACTGGGGGATTAGAAGGGGGGAGGAGCCCCGCCTTCGTTGCGCCAATTGCATAGCGTGGGGAGTCACAGGGGGTTTGAGGGGTGTAGGTAACCCCACTCTATGGGGTTCGGGGCAGCGACCCGCAAAACTTTGTTTTTTGACCCTATGTTAGGTTCGACGGACCTACCTATGGTTTTGTGCATGATTTTCACACATGGTTTTCGATGCAATGGTTTTTGGTCCATGGTTTTGGACATGACGGTCTTCGGTCCATGGTTTTGAACGTGATGGTTTTTGGTCCATGGTATTGGATGCTTAAGCATGTATAAATATGTATTCTAACATTGAAAGGAACATAATGAAAAATCAAGTTGGTAGTCCTGGTTTTAGGATCTGGGGGAAAATCTCTGTGTATATGAGTTTTATCTGTTATGCTCTCACATTGTTTATTTTCTGTCTTTTAGAATTCGTATGCAGGTAATTTTTGTACAGGATTAAAACCTACATTTCCTACAGCGTGGAGGGATGGGAAACTCAAAAGGAGTTACTCCAACCTGTTCACTTTTCAATCTAGTTAATACACCAGTTTCTCATAATAAGGAAGTAACACTTTCTTCAAAAGCTTTGGGCCTCTCTAGTTTCTCAGCATAAATGGATATCTATTCCAATATCTGTATCAAAGAATGAACTTCGGGACACTCGTGAGTATAATATTGAGAATATGGTTGTCTTACTACTTCAGGAGATGCGGGAGATGTTTCTACAACTTCAGATTTCTGATTCAGAGATTTTGAATGAGATCTAGAAGGTGTAGAAATGGTGGATGGGTTTTGACTCTCATGAATGTTTTTCAATTGATCTTTAGGTTTATATGCCATTTATAGTTAGATACCCTCCTAGCATCAAAATTTTGAAGCCTTAGATTTATTTTTCTCCAACATCGGGGATAACCACCTGGTCCAGACCTTAAGACAAATCCTTTTCTGTTAAAATTGGTGGCTTCGACTCTTGATGATGGGACCAGCTTCCTAGTATGGGTTTTAAAATGAGAATGGGTCGTTTACAAGTGATTTCAATAGAATAATGATAACTTAAATGACCTATTCTATCATGCAAATCTCTAGCTAACTTAATCTAATATAAACCCAGGTACTTTTGTGTAATATGCAATCTACAAAGATATCTTCTCGACATGTGATAATAAAGATCAATCATGCATAAAATAGAGATGATAACGTGTAAAGATAATTTCTTTGACTAAATAGTTAGTCAACGAAATGTATAAACTATATCGCATATGTGATGATATATGTATACGAAAATAAACAATCTTAGCTAGGCATCATATTCACCAAATTTCACCAAAGGATTCACAAACATACAATAGTGCATTCTTTGCAAATATTTTTGATAAAATTCTAGACCCTTCTATAAATGCATGAGAAGGGTATAAATACTATTCTAACTAGTGTTTAAAAATAGATTATACAAAAATTTGAGGAGGTTTCAAACAACCTTCCTCCTAACTAGTTAACTAACTCAAAAAATAAAAAGTGACTTGATGACTAGAGGCTATGATGATGATTTGCTATCTGTCAGCTTGTCTTTCAAATCGCATATATCAGTCATTGGTTTGACTTGAGGAGGTGCCACAAACTGTGTTTTGACTTGTCCTGTGAAAATTTCATCTGTGAGAGGTGGCATTATCCACTGAGTTGAATGGAGTGAGAATCTAACGGTCATGATTTGACTATGTGGTTTGGTGAGGTATTGCCAATATGACTCCCAATTAGTATTTGCTAACTTATCGATTGATTTCCTTTGAGATTTCTCTCTTTCCTTCCATCTGTTATGCAAGTCATTTAGATCGGGCAGTTCCTTCAGATTATCTTCTTTCACCAAGTTGGTGGCAAACAAAGTGTGGTTGATTGCCTTTACTATGTTCTTTGACACCCTGGCTACTCTTTCCACTGCTAGTTCAGCTTGTTTGATCCTTGCATCCCAATCTATGAAAAGAATGTCCTTGTGTGTCTCCTCAATCTTAGGAAGATTAGATTTCCTTCCATCTTTTGTTTCTTTACATTTGATGAACTCTAATATTCTTATCTTTATATTAGTAAAGTCTGTTCTCTGAGAAATCGCTTTATCCATTAGTTGGCCACTAGTGATTAGATAAGGAGCGATCTGTGACATCTTTTGGCAAAATTGTTCTTCCTATCTTAATAAGAGAGAATTTAGCTCTAGCACCTCTTTGACGAATTCCTCGACAGCAGGAACATCCTTATACCTTTCCATGGATTGCTGCAAGTCGTGGAGATTAGATATTTTTGGCCGATATGTCTGCTTTGTGGCTTATCTCCAGCACCTACATGCTTTGTCGTAATTGGGCCAGCTGCTCAGCGGTCTGCTTGTTCAAACTTGCCTTCTCTGTTTTGAGCTGCTGCTCAAGTTGTGCAATATTCTCTTCCTTTTCCTTCAACAAAACAAATATCTCAACAGCTTTGTCCATGGTGGCAGTGGCATACGCTCCTGTAAAATGTGACAATCTAGTTAAGTTTTCAACCGGGTTAAGTTTTCAAACTATGTCCATTATCTCATTCTGAGGTGGGAGTTCAGGTGTTTCTATCCTTCTCCTTTTCCTCTATCTCCTTACTACATCCTTGTGCAGCAGGTTGTAGAACACATCAAGAGGAGGTATTTCAGTTACCTTCAAGACAATTTCTGATGTGGGCGGAGTGGGGATGATTTCGGTCTATTGAGACATTATCTCTTGCTCACCCATTGGTTCAGACTCTGTATTTTTGTAAACGTGCAGAGGAGTTTGATACTCCATAGTTTCCTGGGTATCCATAGTCTTGGGAGTGTCTTGTATTTTCTTATTGAATTGATCTCACTCCTACTCCAAACTACTTCTTTTGATCTCTGGACTAATATCTTTAGGCAAGATTCTTATGCTCTTCTTTTCAGCTCACTTCCTACTAGATTCTCTTGTATTCTCGGTGTCTTTGACCTTCCTTGTATCCAATGCTTTCTCTGTATCTACTTGAGACTCTATGCAAGAATTAGGTCCCTCGTTGTTGACAGTCACACTAGGCATAGGCTTGTCCTGAATTTTTAACAAATGTAGTGGGATTAGCTCGAGGCTTTTGTTTCTAAACTCTTGAAAGCTTTCAAAATCATCAGGACTTAGATTTCTTCTTGTCGATTCAAAAGATTGTTCAAAGGATTGAGCCGACTGTAAAAGGTCTTCAAAATAATTAGCCTCATGGTTATAAGACCTGATCTTTACTACAGTAGTGATGTTATATGCTATCTTTTTTGGATCAACTTCCCTTTTGGGAAAATTGTGGAGCCTGAGACTTTTTGGGCTTACTGAATCCTTTATTGCGTGGTTAAAATTTGGTAGTGAAAAGGAATTGCACCTCATAGTAGAAGATGGCCATAGTAAGCTTTTTCTTTCTTTCAACAATTTGTTCAACATTTTCCCACTGTCTCATGAGCTATTTCTCTTGCTAATAATTTATGAGAGACATACAAAGGGAGGACATGTGGGTCTACGGTACTACCAAAAACCCTAATGTATGTGAACCATTCTTCAATAAAATACTTTCTGACAACAAGAAGGTCTCTAGCGGCTTCTTTGGAAAATGTGGGGGCTTTCTTATTGAAAATTAACAGATGCAATGGAAAAATAAAATCATGGCATGTTTTGTAACAATGGGGTATATAATGAGATTCCCAAATTTTTTTATTGCTAATATGGATAGGGTAGGGGTCCTGCAAGGTCCATTTCCAACCAATGATTGGAAATTTAGTGTAGAAATAGATGGCATCCGTAATGTAGGCACTAAAATATAATGGAAGAGGGTCCTCTTGAGAGGAGGATCTTTTCTATCGATATTCAGTGATGACAGTGGCTATGTTATCAAATAGGATGGTGGCCTAATTCATAATATGGGAATTTTTCACAGGCATCAATCAAAGGAGTCCATTCTATGGAAAACTTAGCATTATTAAGTAAATTGTATAGTCTACATAACATAACAACTACATAGTTATAGGGGTTTTCCTAAGACGCTATAGGATACATACCCATTTTATCAAATTTGAACTTGCTCTGCAATACCCTCCAACCCTGGATCATCTTGAAATGTTCTTCGTTATTCTTTTTGAAGCTGGACACATATGTTTATCATATATATACTAAGGGTCATCTATATGCTACATCTTCTTCAAGTCTTCCGCTTTGAATGACCCCACCTTATCATATGAGTGTATGGGAGGATTTTTACTCTCGTTCCTATTCTATGAATGAAAGAATAGAAGACATCCTTGAATTAGAGTCTCGAAGGTTTCGTTGATTCAGCTGTTCGTTTTGTGACAATAATCTTGGGATGCTGAACCTCAAGCATATTGTATATGACCTCCCAAGTTGTTTCTCCCCCATCAATGCTGTAGACCGTATCAAATAATATAAGAGACATTTCTGATAGCTCAAACTTTCTGATGCTCTGTTTTTTTTGTTTCTGCATCACCTTCCGCAATGACATATATTTTGTAGCTTTCCATAAATGGACGAGATATATCAGCGCAAACAATATTTGGAAATTAAGGCTAAAATCTTTGTCAAATGAATTTGAATCATGGGAGGATTTCAAATGAGATACTCAACATTAATTACCAATAACTTGGAAAATCATTACCTATCCTTGGGTAGCTAAACATAAATTATCCTATCAAATTGTTCATTATTATATTAAGACACAGTTACATCCCATGCTTGTTGCTTTATTCGTGCATCGTGGTTTTTAAAACGATGTTATATAGTGTTGTCTGCTGATAATGAAAAATGCGATTGTGAATTCTTAAGGTGTTTTGGTCGGTATGTCGCAACAAGAGGTTTGATCACATATCGCAATTTCTTTAAGATTTTTATGATCATCACATGAAAAAATGTGATTTTTGATTTGCGATGAGGATCCTAAACTTGGGCTGTTCTAAGAGTTTTCAAGAAAAAATTTTAGAGTTAGGATTTATCTTCCAAAAACTATTTTTTTTTAAGGAGGTTCCCCATTTATATTTCTAATATTGGTTATTACTACATATAAATGTCGGGGTTGTTTCATAGTACAACAAGATATTACAGTGGTATCACAACATGATTTTGTCTAGTTGTGGGTTAAAATCAAAGTTGTTGTAATGTTCCTAAAGGATAATAGAGAAAAAATTGGGGGTTAAAACTTTTAATCTATTTTCTGGAGAATAATTGTTGCAGTTGATTTCTCAAAGCGTTGAAGAGAAAATATTGGATTGAGTAATATTGGTTTGCAAGGCTGAAACTAATCATCTTGTTGAGAAAAAAATATTTTATTACGTTGAAATTATTTTACTACATTGAATTTATTTTACTACGCCAATATTATTTTGTTGGACCGAAATTATCTTTTTGAATCAAGATTATTTTACTATGCCAATTTTATCCTGCCAAGCAAAATTTATCTTATCATGCCAAATTTCTCTTGTTGGGTTGAATTATTTTATACTAGTTGAATTTATTGGTGAAGAGTTCTTCCTTGTTATTATTAATAAATTTGGTTGTGTTTCCTATTGTGGAATTTTTCAATAAAAATTGTGATTCATCGGATGTTTAATTTTTTGTTGTAATTTATTAAAATTACGACAAAATTACTTCTCAATATATTTTGAGGAATTTTTTAAATTTTTTGGGACTGACAAACTCACACTAAATTGGGGATATCTGGAGCACCTAAAATATGACAAATATTTTTATGTGCTTTCCTGGGTTTTATGATAGGAGTTTGTGGTTAAAATTTCAAAGTTTTCTAGGTAGTATTCATGTTGTAAATCAACATTCCTTCAAAATTTCATTTTGTTGGTAAATAGGGTAATTCACACCACTTGGTGGGCTTGATCTCGGCTTGGTGTGAAGCCAAACCAATTCTCAGTTTTATGATATTGGTGTGACGAGCTCCACGATAAATTTGAAAAAAAAAATTGAGCAGTTTTGAGGGTACAAACATTAGTGTTCTTCAATAGCAACAACATTTGTTTTGGGTAGTGCATGCTACCTGTTTCGGCCATTTCTAGCACTCGGGTCTATTTCATTTAACTTGGGTTTTTCATGCATGCAATGTGGTATCGAATTCATTTGATAATTGTAATTCTCTCAAGCATTTTCTTCTTATAATTATTTATGTTGAGAGTGTTTCCACTTTATTTGCGAAGTGTTTGACAAAAGTACTACTTGCTAACTATTTGTTAAAATTTCTCATTGAAATTTTTAAATTTTTGCTGAGTTAGTAAGAGAGTATGGTGATTCTAAATGAGGTGTTCATATTATATTTAGACTTATTTGTAATTTTTGAGTGTGACTTATGTGGGATGAGTATATCTTTATGTGGGAGGTCTATGTATTGAGTTAACCAGTCACTATTTGTACTTCTTGATGTACCTATCATCATTAAGATATGGACAAGTTCAGAGAACTCCCGAATAAATTGAAAATATTGAATAATATAGAATATGCAATATTGGACCAAAAAACCAAGCAAAACAACAAACCATTGAAAAGAGAGTTTCATGCCCTTCTTTAGCAAGAGTGGGTCCACGACATGCAAATGGGATGAAAATAAGATACAAACTCTTTACGCTTGGGACATTTTTAAAACACATGAGGGTCACAAGGAAATTCCTTTTCAAACTAGATAAATTGGATGCACTCCTTTTCAAGGTGAACTAATTATAAGGGAAGATTTTTTTTTTCAGTTCTAAAACAACTATGCTTACTCTCATACAACATAAGTTCTTGGAGGAACATTATGAAGCGATTGAATTCTAGTTTCTTCTTGTCTCAATAGCATCATGAGACTAACTCCACCTATACCTCCTTATAACGATGATGTTATGAGGATAGTTTTCATACTGATAGTGGATACCTTTTAGGATCTAGATAACAATGAGGGAGATATATTTGGGAAGAGGCAAGGATTCTGTAAGTCATGTCCTTAGTTAGATATTATGACCTAATTTTTGAGATAGTGTCTAATGATTTGATCCTGCAGATGTTTCAGTGCTTCTTCAACATTACAAAACATCATCCTTACATGGTTACAACACATATGTTGCCAATTTTATCTTCATGCATGGGAGGATGTGATTCCATTTGTAGGGAGTTAGAGTCTATATTGTTGGCCATTTGGAGGGAGAAATAATTTGTTTGACCTACTACTATAAACTAGCCAAAGGTTGGCTGAGTAAAACATTGGGCTATTGAGGAGACGGTTGACTCAAGAGGAACTATGGTGGATTTGTGGTAACCAAACATGAAACAAGAATGAGATGAGGAGAAAGGGTCTTTGCTTCATTTCCAAGGAACCTTGGGGACCTAAATACTCATGCAAAAGTGACACTCAGGAGATGACAGGGGTAGAGCAGGAGGAGATTCCTTCTAACTTTAAATATGGGGATTATTCTTTGGACGAGTCCATGGGTTCATCCGAGGATGCCTCTAAGGAGAATAAGTAGTCAGGTGGGTTTATTCACAATAGGAAATATTTATATTCTATTGTGTACAGTGATCTACCAGTGGACCCTATGGGATATAGTCAGCGTGATGAGTCACTAGTGACAATTTAGCATGAGCTGCATATGGTGGAGCATGAGTCAGTTAAGGAGGATGTTATACACAATATGCATGATGAGCCTTTTGTGAAGATGTAGTTGGAGTTTCATGTCGAGCCCATGATAGAGGAGTATAAGTAACCATTTTTTGGACTAGTCATTGATGAGGAGCAGACATATGCACAAGCATCTAGCATAATTGTCTCACTTTTAGTTGGTAGCCATCACGAGAAGATTGAGCATTTCAGGACAAATCTTATGGCACTGAAGTTGAAGATCCACATTGTCAAAGGAAACATCTTGCAACAAAACAATAAAATTGAGGAGCTTATAAGTGTGCATGTTGAGTCAGCATATAGGTTGTATAATGTTGAGCGGCAACTGAGGGTCCTAGCAAGGCAGTAAGAGGATTACACATGGAAGTTTTAGAGGAGCCCATGTGTTTAATCCTTCCTGCGGGTTAAATTGGTGTGAGATCATGAGTTGGTATCCTATTGATGGAGATGTTTTTTTATTCGAGGACATAACGTTGAGAGAGTCCTTAGGTGTGAGGGATATTTCATGTCTTTTTTGGCAGTGGGATGCAAACCATCAACTTATTAGCATTCCAACACAATGTCAACATAGTGGGATTGGCCTCTCTTTATGTGAGGGGTTGAACTGGAGAGACGTGATGAGTTGATATTCTACTAGTGGAGTAGCATCTATGGTCAAAGACATGGCATAACTCCAGCCATGGGGGATGGATGAGGATGATTGGTTATTGTGGTTTTTGGATCAAAGTGGATCCATGGATGATAGATTGAGTCAGTGGTTTATTTTGGATTCAGGTATTGAGGGACCATTCATTATTGGTTATCTTGGCAGAATGTCATGGTACAATGGTTCATTTTGGATCTTGCTATCAGTTTACAGATGCGTTTATAGCGGAGAGTTAGAGATTGCTTAAGGGAAAGCAATCTCAGGGTGGGAGGATTTGTCATTGCCCATTTTTATTTTCCTATATAGTCCAACCAAGATGGGTTTCGTAGGTATGTGATGGGCAAGTCGCAAGAGCAAGATTATGCCATCAAGGGTCTTAGAGGAGTTTTGATGGATTTTTATGGGATCTCATGATAATCGCCTGACATTGTAACTACCATGGTGAAAATTCTATGTAATGATGTATATAAAGGAAAAATAAGACCAAGGGAAAGGGACACATATTCAAAGCTGAATATTGGGAAAATAGTTCCTAGTGGGTACCACTGGATGTGTGTTTTGGCTAAGAAAAATTGGCAATGGCTAAGGAAAAGGAATTGGAAGGAAAAAAGTGATTTTTGTCACATTTATCTATGAAAATAAAAGAAAATAGGATAAAAGGAAGGTAAAAGGTCATAGGTTTCATGTGACGAGGAAAATAAAGAAATTAAATGCCTCATTAATAAAAATGCTTTTGAGGATTAATTGGCAAGTTTCTTAGCGTTAGGATTTCTCAGTGTTAAGCTTTTGTCATTTCAAGTTTGGAGCTCTTTCATTATTCTCACTATCTGTCACTCTTGGTAACTTAGATTTTCTTTGAGCACTCTAGTATGGAGAAAATGAAAGGGACAGAAAGGAAAGGAAAGGAAAAGCAAGCAAGGATCAAGGAAAGCAAAGATGGATCAAGTAGCTTCAATATGAACACTTGCATGTAACCTTTTGCATGTGTGATTTCCTAGCTGGTTTGGACATGCATGGCTCTGCATGTTAGTGTATGGTTCTCTTTTTTCAGTGGCATGGTTCTGTCAAGTTATGAAAGTGGATTTTTTCCTAGCCTAGCCTTTTTTCTGATGCCATGGTAGCTTGAGATGTTTATTTTGGTTTTAGAGCTTTTGTTTGCTGGATGGATTTCAAAATCTAGGGAAGAGGTGGTCTCAAGATCCATTCCCAAAGACATAGGAATCCATTGACCAGTTTCTACGGGATACACGGTAAATCTTGACGATAAAGTCTCAATTGAGGGCTTAGTGATCCAAGTTTGGATTGCAGTAAAGCATGAGATACTAGTCATGGTTTAGGGGTACTGATCCAGTTCGGATTGTAGTAAAGCCCAAGAGACAAGGAGACGGAAAATTATTCAAGGATAGTGATGGATTGTGTATGGCATTCCAAGTTCTGTTCAGTTGTGATCAGAGCATTGTTTTGGTGTGATCCTGGTTTGGTGAAGGTGGAGGTGGTTAACCTATGGATTCCTTTGGTTGTTCTTGGATTGATTATTCTATGAGATCCCATATTCATGCTTGGAATATGGCAAGGGGGTGACTAGTTGAAAGAGAGATTTGGTTCATCCATGTCTACGATCGGGTGGTACGTGCAAGTATCGAACCTGGTCAGATTTTCCTACAATTAATAAAAGCTAAGTTCTCTTACTTTTTCACTGATTTGTATGTGGATTTAATGGTTGTCATATATCTAATATTTATATGGTTTTATGTTGGTGATTAGCATGGTTGAATGACTAGTTTATGTCATGGTTATTTCATACATTTACTTGTAAGTGTTAAAGGCATGGATGCAATACCCAATTGATGGTGTACCAGTTCAATGGAGAAGGATGTGATCCTTCTCGTTATGTTTCATTAATTGTTTCTTGCATTTATGCTTCATCTGTATCGTAGACCTCTATGTTGAATTGATGCCAAGTGTTTGATAGAATGTCAGTCCTGATTTGGGATGCTGAAGCCTTGTCTCGAGGGTTACTTTTTATTGATCATCATTCTTTTCATGTTTTTAATGAATTTTGGAAGTTACAACAAGTTGTGAGTAGGGGCCTAGATTTTGGGCTCGAAATGTGGCTTAATTCCCGGGGTTGCTAGCACAGAACTAGTAATTTGGGTCCACAATCATTGGAAGGTAGGCTTGTGAGAGTGACTTTGGGGTTTTGGTCACTCCCTTGCTCATAGCATGAGAGCGACTATGGCCTAAGAGTTTCAAAATACCGTGGGACCAAGGGACAGACAATATGAGTGGCTGACTGTTGGGTTGTGTTGTATTCTTTCAATGACTAGCCACCCTAGTTAACCAGGGGGTTGGGGGGGCGGGGGGTGAAACACCCCATTTGTTGCATCGATTGCACAATAGGGGCTCACAAGGATGTGGCAGCCCCTATCGTACAGGGTTTTTTAGGGGGCTGGTTAGCCCCCTATATGGGGTTCAGGGAAGTACCCCGGAAATTTTTTTTTGGACCCTATATTAGGTTGGGCAGACCTACCTATGGTTTTTTGCATGGTTTTTACACATGGTTTTGGATGCGATGGTTTAAAGTTGATGGTATTGAATGCTTCGGAATGTATAAATATGTATTGTAACATTGAAAGGAACATAATGAAAAATCAAGCAGGTAGTCCTAGTTTTGGGATCGAGGGGAAAATCTCTGTGTATATGTGTTTTATGTGTTATGCTCTCGGATTGTTTATTTTCTATTCTTAGAATTCATATGCAGGTAATTTATGTACGGGGTTAAAACCTACATTTGGTATCAGAGTTGTTTTGGCTTTAAGGGGATGCCTTTGTTGATGATGGATTTCTCTTGGGCCTGTGGTAGACCCTATTCAATGGGATATCTGAGGGATCGATTTTCGTGGTGAAAGAAGATGGAGATCAGTGGAAAGATAAAGATCGAGAAATTCAATGTTCAAAGTTTTGAGTTGTGTAAACTCAATATGGAGGATGTACTGGTGGATGAATATCAGTGGATTATGGTACATTTAGGTATTCAACCAGTTGGACTGCCCGATGAAGAACGGAAGAAGTTGGATCGAAAGGTAGAGAGCACAATGCGATTCTGTGTCTCAGATTTAGTATTGCTAAATGTATCAAGGGAACCTATGGCTAAGGCTTTGTGGGATAAGTTGGGGACTTTGTACCAATCTAAGTCTCTCGTGAATAAATTATTCCTATGGAAAAAGCTATATAACCTGAGGATGAAAGATGGAGACTCGGTGACAGAGCATTGAACACATTTAATATCACAGTAAGTCAGTTATTATCTGTTGATACTAAAATTTCATATTAATATAAGTGCATCAATTTGTTGTGTTCTCTACCAGATTCGTGGGATAATCTGTTTATTTCAATAGGTAGCAATGCAACTACCTTGTAGTTTGATGACATAGTCTCATCCTTGCTAGCGGAGGAGATGAAATAGAAAAATATGTAGAGCTGATACCTTTTCTGTACGAGGACGGTCCGAAAACAGAAACAAAAATAAGTCATCGAGTGGGAGATCTAAATCTGTAGGGAGATCTAACTCTCTTGGAAAACCTGTAAAGGTGGTTTGTTGGAAATGCAGAAGGGAAGGGCACTACAAAGGGGATAGTAAATCTAGAGCTCCAAATAAAGGAAAGAGATCTAATTATGCTCCTTCTGCAGAGGCAAAAACCATCGTAGATGAAGGTGGGGATGTGTACTTGGCTTCTTCAAGTACAGATGTAGATCATGAGGCATGGTTGATCGAATCAAGTGCATCATTTCACTTCACTTGCCATAGAGAGTGGTCCTGCGAGTATGAGAAATATGATGGTGGTGATTTCTTCTTAGGGCATGATAGGAAGGCTGGAATTGTTGGTCGCAGAAAAGTAAAGTTGATGTTGCAAGGTGGAAGGGTTAGAACACTTCCGGGTGTTCTAAATATTCCTACATTGGCTAAAAATATGATTTCTGTAAGCAAGCTAGATTATCCATGTGTAAATACAGTGTTCGAGAAGTATACCTACAAATGGTTTGGGTAGCACTGGTATTGATGCGGGGAGTTCAGATTGGAACTATGTACAAGCTGCAAGGTAGCATTGTTGTTTATGGGTGCAACAGTTCTATGGTTCCTGAAAGTGGAGCATAAAATCTAGTGGTCTCCGGAGAGAAGACCATGATGTGGCATCAAAGGCTTAGACATATTGGAGAGAAGGGCCTTCGAATAGTTCATGGTAGAAGTATGATAGGAGATATGAATGTTATCTCTCTGGATTTTGTTTTCTGTGAAAATTGTGTATATGGGAAGCAGAATCAGGTGAGTTTCCCCTATGGTGGTAAGAGGCCAAAACATATATTAGATTTTGTGCACAATGATGTGTTTGGACCTATGAAGGTTCCATCACTGGGTATGTCTGTGTACTATGTATCATTTATAGATGACTTCTCAAGGAATACATGGATATATTTCCTTAAAAAGAAATATGAAATCTTTGATAGGCTTAAAGAATTTAAGGCTCTAGTGGAGAACCAGACAGAGAAGAAGTTAAAGGTGTTGAGGTCAGATAATGATGGAGATTTTTGCAACGAGGAATTTGAAGAATTCTGTTAAACGTGTGGTATAGCATGGAAAAAGAGTACTCCATACACACCCAACCAAATGGAGTTGCAGAATGAATGAACAAGATGTTGATGGAAGGCGCAAGAACAATGTTTAGTGGTGTTGGGTTAGGACAAGAATTCTAGGTATAGGTGCTGGAGACAACATTTTACCTAGTCAATATATCACCTTCATCAGTGTTGGAGGATAAGACTCCACAGAGGTATGGACTCGTAAGAAACCCTCTCTTTCACATCTGGGGATATTTGGATTTGATGCATATGTACATGTTCTGAAGGGGGAAAGAACCAAGTTGGATAGTAAATCAGAAAAGTGCATCTTTATTCAGTATAAGGATGGTTTAAAGGGTTATAAGCTTTGGAACTCAGTAACGAGGAAGGTTGTGTATAGTCAAGATGTGGTGTTCATAGAGGTGAAAGATGTTATTAAACATGAATTGCAACCAAAGAAACCTAATAAGATAGAGTTTGAGATTAAGGAGGAAGAATCAGACTCTACAACAGAGGAGGAATTAGAAGATGAAGAGCCACAAACTTTGGGTGTGAGAAGATGAGTTCGAGAAATAAGGCAACTAGAAAGGTATAGTCCATCTTATTTTTCTTCAAATTTTGCTTTATCTATTATTAATTCTGATCCCAAAACTTTGTAGGAAGTAGTACATTCAGAGGATGGAAAACTCTAGAAAGAGGCCATGGTTGATGAAATGGCATCTTTGCACAAAAATGAGGCTTGGGATCTGGTGCGGTTGCCAATATGAAGGAAACCCATTCGCAGAAAGTGGGTGTTTAAGAAGAATACAATTGCAGAAGGAAAGGTGGAGAAATACAAAGCTCAGTCCATAGAAAAAAGTTATTCCTAGTTGTCGAGAATTGATTTTGGTGATATTTTTCTCCTGTTGCTAAGGTAGCTTCTATTAGATTACTTTTATCTGTTGTTGTTTCTTTTGATTTTGAGGAGAAAATATGGATGTGAAGACAACATTTCTTTGTGGGGATCTGGAAGAGGAGATCTACATGAAACAACCTAAAGGCTTTGCAGTGAAGGGTAAGAAAGAACTAGTATGCATGTTAAATAAGTATTTTTATGGGTTAAAACAATCACCAATGATGTGGTATCATAAATTTGATACATTTATACGTATATTTGGCTTCACCATAAGCAAAGTAGATCACCGTGTGTATTTTAAATTAATTGGTGACCATGTTATTTATCTCGTCTTATATTTCTGGTTGGAAATAACAAAGAAATTATCTAGGATTTGAAGACCCAATTGTCCTCCAAATTAGACATGAAAGATCTTGGTGCTGCAAACTGTATTTTGGGTAGGGAAATTAAAAGATATTGAGAAAAGAGGAAGCTCTAGTGAAACTAGAGAAGATATGTCGAGAAAATACTGCAACGGTTTAATATGCAAGATAGTAAAATAGTGAAGGTTCATATTCCTATAGGTGTGAAGTTATTTGCTGAATAGTGTCCTAAGACACAAGAAGGGAAGAGGACATGTCCAGTGGTCCATATGCAAGTGTAGTCGGTAGCATGATGTATGCAATGGTCCATACTGTTATAGACATTTTTGTGCGTTACAACATGAAGCATGAAATTTCCATAATCTAAGGGATCCAAAGTCCCTAAACATGTTGTTCCTACCCCTAGAGGAACAAGGTCAGCAAACCACATCACTGAATAAAAGTTCTCCACCTGAAAACACTCAAAAACAAGGCAATTCTGGATCATGTCAACTGCTCCACTGAGCATCTGCGCTGAATGTCAACTGCTCCACTGTCTACCTGCGTTGAATGTCAACTGCAAAGAAGGCTACCTGCGCTGGGCGAGTTTGGACATGTGGCACAGTCATTCCTCAAGGTGTCAATGCCCAGGAAGCTTCCAAAATGACACTTGGATCAGGGAATTCGACTGGTGATGAGTAAGAGGTTCTAGATCTCCAAGTGGAAGCAAGAACCTCCAAGTGGACTCAAGAACTGAAGAAGAACTGAAGTGGGAGAGGACACTAGTCAGCTTCATGCCAGCCTCAAGCTGACTCATCCTTTCTCCAAAACTCCTATATATAGATCTCTCTCATGAGGTCTAAGGAGGCTGGAATCTTGTGAATGTAAAGAATTGCTGTTGGTTTGAGTTTAGAACTATTGGATGATTTTCTTCGAAGGAGGTGAAGAGGAGATTTCTTTCTGCTGGGAAGGTGATGCTGGATTGGGCCTCTTATGGTTGTATCACTTCCTGAACCTTACTTCTTCCATTAATAAAGCATTTGAGGTTCTTCTATAGGCATGTGTCTCAATGGTGTATTGTTATACTTGTGTATTTGATTTATTCTAATCCTTGAATCAATTATGAATGTATGCTTCTTGTAGTTTCCCTCTCTTGCCATTTTGCAAGATCTTGGTGTAGCTGGGCCAGTGAAAGAGCAAGGAGTTGAGGGCAAGCAGCAAGGAGAGAAGATTGGATCAATCATTAGCGAAAGACATCGGTTAGTGGATCTCTTTCTCGCCTCTTTTACATCTCATAAAGAAGTAATCTCAGATAGCTTTGCTTTGATTGTTGCTAAGGAACTATCACCCTTAGAGTGGGATAGGGTCATTCCGTATTGGATACTTTTCCCAACAACAAATTGGCGACTCCGCTGGGGATCGTATCTTGTTGGTTGTTTTTGTTTTTTGCTATTCATTTCCTAAACACAGGGAGTATCGAATCGAACTGCATTTGGATCTTTCAAATGCAAAGTAGAGGGCAGCTACTCTAGCTCAGTTTCTGGGCATGTTTATGATTTGAAGAGCTGATCCACAAGGACTCTGAACAGCTCTTAGTGATAGCTTTTCATCCTCCTTTTCATCCGTTAGTGTGTACTTGATTGGTAGCTTTGATTTGGCCAAAAACTGTTGATTTCTGAGCAATCTGTGACCCAGAACCTAAGAGAAACGAGAGTTTCTCTCTTCATTGCAGGCACTGTGAAGGCAATCTGCATTTCATCGCATGTCCTGAAGGGGCTACCTACGTTGAATGTCAAACTGACAGTGTTCTACCTACGCTGAACTAGTGTTCCCTTGTGCAACTGGGGTTCTCTACTTTCTGTTGCCCTGTTTTCATCCCTGTTTTTGCAGCCTGATATCAGTCAATGTACCTATCTGAAACCACCTTTCTTTGCCACTATTCCGCCTCGGTTGTATAGAGAAACTGTATTTGTTCTTTGTGTATTTCTTACATCATTTGCAGTTTCCCATAACGAAAGTGAACTAGTCTTGTTGTGGCCTCTTAGATCTAGACCTGTGATAAGTGTCGTTCTGATCTTAAGAGTTAGTTTGTTTACTGTTCATAGCTGATTGAGCTTTTGCTTTCGTCATATGGTTTGAATTTATGTATTTCTAGTGTTGAAACAAGTAAATCTTAAGGTGTCTTTTGATTTTGGACAAAAGCTTGTTTGCTTTCACTTGAAATTGAATTCAAAGTTATACAACAGCTTTCTTTTTGTAGTACACCAACATTAAGAAAGAGAAAAGAAATACTTGCATTGTGCATGTGCATTTTGACAGCTTGCATGTTGATTTAGGAAAAAGTTCATTAGTGTGTGCTCTATGATCTGTGTGAAAAGATGATGTCTTTCTTTTCCCTCAGTAGTTAAGATTTTCATAAGTTGAAAAGATTGAAAAAGCTTGCTTCTCATCTTTAGACTGCATTTAGGAGTTGTACCATACATCTCGTGGTGATCCATAAAGGCAAACTGCTAAACAAGATCAACCTAAAATAAATTGAATTTACATAACAACGCTTTGAAACATAACGCAAACACATAGAGGTCTAAGCTAGAGACGTGTCCCGGCGTCGTTAAACGTGATATCTTAGCGTTGAGTGGTTGGGTGATTCCTCCACGGTGAAGCGATAAGTATCAATACGGACTTGTGCTCCCACGTACCATCGCGTATATATTGGGAGACCCCTATAGGAACAAAGCCTTTATCCATAGGAAGCCGTGTCGGCCGCCCTACTGATCGCAATGCAGTGAACACAGCATTCACGAAGATCGACCACCCGTACCGTAAAACGTATTCTGTGGTTTTGCGAAAAGTTTGGCACACCCTCTGCCTAGAACTCCAGAGCAGTTTCTTTTGGCCTTTTCCAAACTCTATAACTGAAAAAGTCCATCCGAGCATTTGTCACTTCGGGCTCGTTAAAACATCGAAGGAGACTAGAGTCATCTTTAGCTTTTTCTCGACTCTTAAAAAGTGAAAAAGCAAGTTGTGTCTAAAGCGTCGTTATAAAATTTATTTTAAAACGGAACATAATCACCTCCTATTCCTGCGTTGATCTGTAGGTTGAGAACATGGAACGCACCAACCAAGGAATTTCCCATGATGGAAATCCTAGTCCTTTCTCCTCTTGGGGAGAAGTTGGTGCGCCCCACATGGCCACGTTGTCGCTTCCAGGACTGACAATTGGACTGCCAATCTGGCTATTCTCAACCAATGTAGTTCAGAACACCATGGTTCCTGAACAGTCGAGTCAACAGTTAGATCAGTCTAGAGCTGCCCACCAGCCTTCTACTTCCTATAACTCTTCCTCCAATCCTTCATCTTCGCAAGGTAGAGCCGGCAAAAGCCAAGCTCCCATGGAGAAGAAGGAGAAGAAGAAGAGAGAGAGAAGAAGAAGGAGCCTAAGGCGACTGGGGGCAAGCAAAAGACATCTGACAAAAATCCACACACAGCACAGACCGGGCCTAAATCGCCATGTGTCATATGTAGAGGAGACCACTTCCATAGAGATTGTCCCTGTATTCCCCGGATACTAAGGGACTGGTCCCCTCGTTTGCACAGTTCGGGAGCATCAACCTCTGATAGCCATGTTGAATGCTTACCGTCAACCAGCGAAAGTGAAGGTTCAAGACAAAGAGGGGAGCAAGATCCCCCTGCAGACTGTGTGAAGGCGATCACGCCATCCACCGTTGTCCCTTCTTAGATGAAGCGAAGAGAGTTTTGGAAGATCGTCTGGTTTCACCGTTGAGACTTCCTCCTGGATACAAAAAACTCGTGCCAAGTCCTTCGTTGGTTGAGAATACAGCTGGCCCGCTCAAGTGGTCAGCTGAAGCGTCAGTCATTGAAAATGAACCTACTGAATCCAGACCGGACGAAAGTCCAAAGGTCGAAACGGCAGTTGACCCGGTTCTCCCTTCAGAAGTTTCATCTTCAAATGACACCGTCACTGAAGATTCATCTTCAAATGACACCCTCACTGAAGAGAATAAGGATGACACCATCCAGATTCTTTTCATCAACACAGACTCTGACGAGCATCAGGGCAATGCGCCCATTCCTTTATCGCAGGAAGGAACATCGTCAGGGTCATATCCAGCCGTGTATTCGGTCCCACCACCAAGCAACCTGGTTGTGTCCTTTGATTGGAACCAACTAGGCAGACCCCGGTTGCCAGCCAGTATACCATTCAAAATCATAGTCCAAATATACAGAATGGTAATGGCTAGCACTATCATTGATGAAGGGGCATCTGTGAGTATCCTTTCCTCTGTTGCTTGGAAAGCACTGGGTTCCCCGGCGTTTTTGCCTGAGATAAGAAATCTCTCGGGTTTCGATAAAGGAACCAGTCGACCATTAGGGATCCTCCCCAATGTGCCCATTACATTGAAAGGGAAGGCCGTTCAAATGAACGTGATGGTCGTTCAAGGACCCTTGGATTATAACCTACTCCTTGGACGAGACTATATATATTGCATGGGAGCAATAGTCTCCTCACTCTTTAGAGTAATGTGTTTTCCACACGAAGGAAGAATGGTCAAGCTCGTAGACCAACTTTCATTTCCGAGATCACGCATCGCAAATAGTCACATACCAACCCTGAATGGTCTTTTCAATCAAGAAATGTCTCCACCCCCAGTCCTTCTTCCCGATGAGTGTGAGTGATTCGGAAAGATGGGACTGGAACCCAGGGGGCATGCATCCTGGTCTGCTTTAGGCAGAGAAAACCTTGGGTATAAGGTAGAATTTCCGCGAGAGAATATGACTAGTCCGTACCCCATCCGTGGTTGGAAGAGGGGTTGTTCTGGAATAAGATTCTTTTGTCAAAGTTATGTGAGAGGGCGGGGGGTCGTCACTCACCTTTGTCTATTTCGGTAGACATTGCCGAGGAAGTGTTTTGTTGAAAAAATAACAAGACAATCTTTGGGTAACCAGAAAGAGGTAAGCCTCCCTCAGTAACACAAATGTTTTGTCTTTGAGTAGTGTTCTTCTCTTGTCGCAAGTAGCTGCTCCCTTGTCGCAAGTAGTTGTTCTCTTGCGATCTTGCGAAAAAATCTGTTAAAAGTTGGGCTGACGGGAAGACAAGTATCGTATAGACCCGTTAAAAATAACGAGAAGACAAGTATCGTTAAAATTAGACTAGCAAGATGACAAGTAGCTGTGAACACCCAAAGGAAAGCAGAGGTGAAAAGGAGGAGGGGCAGCCTTGAAATCTTATTTTATACCTGGGGGCATGCAACCCTTTTGGAGTGCAAGCTAGGAGCGTTATTTATCTGTTTTTTGGGTTAGCCGTTTACGAACTTGCATAAAGAAAGGATATGGAGTAAAGCTTAGTGAGATGAAACTCCTTAAAAAATAGAGATCTCACAGGGGACATTTCTTATCTTATGACTGGTAAATCGAGCAGTTTTAGCATAAAGTTCATGCTCGTTAAAAAATAAACGCAAGATCCGAGCAGTTTTAACGCGGTCTTCATGCTCGTTAAAAAATAAATATAAGCAGTGAGCAAAGTTTCCTCCAGAGTTTAAGCTCATTTTTAAATAAAAAATGAACCTATCCCGGTAAATAACCACTGTGATCGTAAATTTATCAGCCATAAAAAGCCTTGGTCGTGTTTTGCACCTGCCACCTCCACTTTCATTTGGCTGATCGTTCACCTCCATATGATTGTTTACCCATTTTGAGGAACAGCTGCGAAGAGTGATTTCACCTAGCCATCCTTGTGACACTGCCGTGATTGGAAAATTCCAACCTGTACCTGGAATCAGTTGCTATCCATGTTTATCACTCGTTCCTCAAAAGACGAGTCTTCTTTAAGCTCTTTTCAACTGACTCGTAAAATATGAAAAGTTTGCCGAGTTTTGGCCTTCCAGCTCGTTAAAATGACCAGAAGAGCTATCCCTCCTCTAGATTTTAATCTTTTTGGACCTGAGGGATTATTGCACAAAAAGGTCGAGCGCTTGTTTTATTCGGCTCGTTAAAGTTATCGAAAACTCATCCCTTTTGTATTGTTTTATACTTTTTCGGACTTAAGGGATTAGATGACGAAAAAGGAATTCTGGAGTTAACTTTATGTACCTTTTCAGACTCTCTAAAAATGAAAAGGACCGAGTTTTCCTTGTCGTTAGACTCGTTAAAATGGTTAAATAGCGACAAACTTGTCTTTAGACAAGAACGAGTTTCCCTATCGCTAGGCTCGTTAAAACATAGCGATGGGCTTGCCCAAAGGGCAGGTTATAGAACAAGCATATGTTATCCTCCTCAAGCTTGACAAAAATAAAGAGGTACTGGTCAGAAATGACTGGGGAAAAATTGGGAGAACCTCAAAGCTTTAATGGTAGCAAGTCGCTCTTGAACATGACACTTTTCCTCCGTACCACATCGGGTTGGGTTGTTTCATTCACCGGTCTCATCACCATGGTCTCGCCAAACCATCCACATTTGGGGTAATGCTACCGATCCATCGCATCAGTGTCGTTATATGTTCAAGAGATGTTGTTCAGAAAGAGTCAACCGTGTCCCATCCACTACCATACATCATCTTTCATCCTTTCATGACCGCCACCCTGAATCATATTTCACAGATTGTTTTCACCTCCATTAAAATCATTAGCTCCGTTCCGTGTCACTGATGTGGGATTCATTAAGGCCCTCCTTTGACGGATCGCTTCTTGTCGACTTCGGCTCATTATCCAAGGAGTTGATCTAGGAACAACCCCCTCAGTACTTTGAAGCTTGCATGCCTCAATGGCAAGTTTCTCACTTCCGGCGACAGGTATACATCAATGACCTTCGACCAGAAGATTTTGCGTGGTGTTCGACGCCAAGTCCTTTATTCACACCACGTGAATTGTACTGCAGTACCTTGAGGGTCATTATCATTATCGGTGATTCCTCTCGTGCTTGTTAACGGTTTACATCATTGACCGGTAATCAAGCGATGTCTTTCCATGTTCGACTTCAGCGCAATTCTCACATGGATCGACTTGTACTTAGAGTGAAGATCGAACGAGTTTGAAGACCCCAGATCTAGTTTCATCCATCTGGGCTGCGATATATATTCAGGAAATATAAAGACATTTGACATGTACATCATTGCAGCAGATGATCATCCTACTCAAAGGATGATAATTTTCACCAAAATTATCAGTCTACCATCAGACGATCGTCTGTTCTATGAACCAAAATGAATTTATAAAGCTGAGCATGGGAATGCCCGCCTCAGCTAGATCATGAAAACAGTATGAAAAATAATGTATTGTATTGTATCTTATTACAGGTCACCTCTCAGCGATTGAATGAACTTCGGATCCTCCTGATAAAGCATTTCACCCGATAAACGACCTCATACTTTAGGGGGCAACTGTTATAGACATTTTTGTGCCTTACAGCATGAAGCATGAAATGTCCATAATCTAAGGGATCCAAAGTCCCTAAACATGTTGTTCCTACCCCTAGAGGAACAAGGTCAGCAAACCACAACACTGAATAAAAGTTCTCCACCTAAAAACACTCAAAAACAAGGCAATTCTGGATCATGTCAACTGCTCCACTGAGCATTTGCGCTGAATGTCAACTGCTCCACTGTCTACCTGCGTTGAATGTCAACTGCAAAGAAGGCTACCTGCGCTGGGCGAGTTTGGACATGTGGCACAGTCATTCCTCAAGGTGTCAATGCCCAGGAAGCTTCCAAAATGACACTTGGATCAGGGAATTCGACTGGTGATGAGTAAGAGGTTCTAGATCTCCAAGTGGAAGCAAGAACCTCCAAGTGGACTCAAGAACTGAAGAAGAACTAAAGTGGGAGAGGACACTAGTCAGCTTCATGCCAGCCTCAAGCTGACTCATCCTTTCTCCAAAACTCCTATATATAGATCTCTCTCATGAGGTCTAAGGAGGCTGGAATCTTGTGAATGTAAAGAATTGTTGTTGGTTTGAGTTTAGAACTATTGGGTGATTTGCTTCGAAGGAGGTGAAGAGGAGATTTCTTTCTATTGGGAAGGTGATGCTGGATTGGGCCTCTTATGGTTGTATCACTTCCTGAACCTTACTTCTTCCATTAATAAAGCATTTGAGGTTCTTCTGTAGGCATGTGTCTCAATGGTGTATTGTTATACTTGTGTATTTGATTTATTCTAATCCTTGAATCAATTATGAATGTATGCTTCTTGTAGTTTCCCTCTCTTGCCATTTTGCAGGATCTTGGTGTAGCTGGGCCAGTGAAAGAGCAAGGAGCTGAGGGCAAGCAGCAAGGAGAGAAGATTGGATCAATCATTAGCGAAAGACATCGGTTAGTGAATCTCTTTCTCCCCTCTTTTACATCTCATAAAGAAGTAATCTCAGATAGCTTTGCTTTGATTGTTGCTAAGGAACTATCACCCTTAGAGTGGGATAGGGTCATTCTGTATTGGATACTTTTCCCAACAACACATACTAGAACAAAAATTGCATATGGAGTGGGAGTATTGAGCAAGTTTGTGTCAAAACCAAGGAAGAGGCACTTGACTGTAGTGAAGTGGGTTTTCAGTATTTGTGTGGCACTAGTGATCATGGTTACTGCTACCAAGGAAAACCACAATTGGACAGAGTGTTTGATATTCATGGCTTTGTTGATGCAGACTGGGCTGGAGATTTGGATCAGAGAAGGTCTACAAGTGGGTATGTGTTTAACCTGTTTGGAGGTGAAGTCAGTTGGATGAGTAAGAAACAATTTGTAGTTGCACTATAAACTATAGAGGCAGAATACATGGCAGCCACTCATGCAAGCAAGGAAGTAGTTTGTTTGAAGAGGTTGTGTTCAAGTATGGGGTTAGTACAAGGAGCTATAAGGATAGACTGTGATAGCTAAAGTGAAATTTTCTAGGAAAAGAACCCTGCTTACCATTCAAAGACAAATCACATTGATGTTCAGTATCAATTTCTGAGGGATATGATAGAAGAAAAAAAGTGTTGCTGGTAAAGGTGGACACTTTGAAGAATATTGTAGATACATTGACAAAACCTATGAGCTTTGAGAAGCTCTCTTAGTGTAGAGAAAAAATGGGTGTTTCAGGGCTAGATAAATGATTATGCCCTCTTATGGCCCCCTATGTAAAGAAAACAACAAGTGTGAGAATGTTGTGTTCTGTTATATTCTTTCCATAACAAGCCTCCCTAGTTAACTGGGGGGTTAGAGGGTGGGGTAGAGACCCCCTTCTTCATGCCCAATACATAGCAATGGGGTAATAGGGGGGCAATTACCCCTCCTTTATAGGGTCCGGGGAAGCGCTCGGAGGGGATGGCTAGTTCAAATGGGTTTTAAGGGACCCCTTGAACTGCAATAGGTGTTCAGAGATTGATTCTAGGAAGAAGACTTCAATTAAACCAACAAAATAAAATAGCTAACCACTAAGTATTAAATCCTATCTACACTACTTCTAAATCTAGTCCTAACTATCCTAATCTATCCTGTAGAAGCATGATAAAGAGAGGTTAAACATCATATATAATTTCCAAGTCTAAATGAATCAATTAATGGTTCACACAAGACAAGGCTACATTGATTCTTAATTGCAATCCAATCATTCATATAGGAATACACATTCCATTTTATGGAAGAAAAGCTTACAACTGATGTCTAACATAGTTTCAAATCAACAACCTTTCATGATATAACCATGATGTTGAATCATATTCAAATAACCAGGTTTAACCATGAACTGTAAGTTAAGAATATGCACAAATAAAAGAAATATACATTTGCACTTATGCCAACAACAACATCCTGATCAAAACACATAAGAGGGGATGCATGTCAATCTGTAATGCAGGCTCCTCATTGAACCAAGCAGTCTTTATTTATTCATAATAGATCAAAGTTGTTCTCTCCAAACAAAAATCCCTTCTCTCCTATCCAGGGATAATACTTATAAAACTCAAAATAACTTTGTCCCTGACCTTTCACCACCTTTCTTTTCATTACACAGATCTGAACATACAGAGGAGAATGGTCAGTGAGGTTGTTGACATGTCGAAGTCATCTTGGCTGGAGCATTCTACTTCCTAGGGGAGGGACAGAGAATGATTGCGTATCATTTCATTGCACTTGTGTCGGATCATTGTTATTCCATGTCATTTCTTGAAGGAAACTGAAGATGTTGTGCTCATCATCCCACATCTGGCATGCCTTGAGGTTTATCTAGAGTGAGTGACATCTTGGTGTATCAGCATTGTGCTTCCCTTTTGACAGAGAGAATGCCTTCATTATGCATTGTGGCGGTTCATCCCCCTTTCTGCAGACTACGCTTTTGCAATATTGACACCGGGGGTGCAGAGGTGTCATCTTGATATGCATCACCTTTATCTGCTACCAGACCGACTCAAGTTCACCTATAGAGATAATTCATATCAGCTTTGATTATGAAAATATGATAAAAACACCCAAGAATATCTCTTGTCATCATTGAAACTTTAAATAAGAAGGCACAATGAAATCAAAAGGGGCGAGTGTGAAAGAATCGACCCGTGGCTTAGCCATCGTCATGTTGCGACCGAGTTGCAATCACACATCTCAATGGCCAATCATGTGCCATATCACCCCTACCATATTTCCTTTGATAACAGAGATCATGACATCTTATAGAAAACATAGTAATACATAGAAAATACCGCATTTGACCACAAGGCCAGACTTCAAAATTTATAAGCCTGAGCACATAGTTATTGGCAGGTCCGCTTCATCGAATTAGACCTTATGCATAAGCGCTAGACCTCACTGATAGTGATTTAGTGATGGGGAGGCAGACCCGATAACACATATATTCTGTTTAATAATATCGGCGGTTTCGCCATTTGTATATTGCAATGTACGCAAGCCTAGGACCCCGCCGATTGTAAAATGCTATTCAGTCGAACCATATATATATATATATATATATATATGTGTGTGTGTGTGTGTGTGTGTGTGTGTGTGTGTGTGTATATATATATATATATATATGTGTGTGTGTATATATATATATATATATATACATATATACGTTGTATTTAATAAAACGGTGGGTCCGCCACGTCACATTTTGTTTTATATATGATCCTGGGCTCCAACGATATGCGATATGCCGTGGGCACTCCGGACCCGAAATTATATATGATATGGTTAATGATCCCTGCAGATTCGGTGCATTGTGGTTGTGTTATGAATAACCCTTGGGTCTTGCTGATTGCGATATGTGAAGTGATTAAGGACTTAATCACATCACAATTATTCATGATAAACAATCCTTTGCCCTTGATCAAGGCGACGTGGGATAAGTGATAAATGGGTATGTTAAACGTTTTTTGTGAAGCATTTCCCCTGTGAAAAGTCAAAAGGAGAGTAAAGATGTGATAGAAGGAATTGTGTGTTAAGTGCTCGAACGACCATAGTAAAGGTATGGGTGATTATATGTGTGGGCATAAATGTGCCATGAATACTTATGAGGATTGAAACCCCTGCTGAAGGGATTGAATAAAGGGCTAGGCTGGGTTACGAATGAACTATGCAACAGAGATTTATTAAGAGGGCCTTAACCATTTAGAAATTGAAGATTTGGCTTGGAAAAGAGAAAAAAATCCTTGGGATAAAACAGATCATTTGGAGGAGTGCAAGATCAATATCTAGAGGACCCATTCAAAATTGCTACTAGGGAAAATTTTAATAAGGTGGTGGTTCTGGTCACAACAGGATCTTATATTAGGTTGGGCAGTCCTACCTATGGTTTTGTGCATGGTTTTCGCACATGGTTGTGGACATGATGGTTTTTGGTCCATGTTATTGGATGCTTCGGTATGTATAAATATGTATTGTAACATTGAAAGGAACATAATGAAAAATCAAGTTGGTAGTCCCGATTTTGGGATCCAAGGGAAAATCTGTGTGTATATGTGTTATGCTCTCACATTGTTTATTTTCTGTTCTTAGAATTTGTATGCAAGTAATTTCTGTATGGTGTTAGAACCTACACTGACTTGTCTCGTGAGGGTTATGTGGATGATGTTGGATGACTGTATATGATGTTCCATCGATTCCACTTCCTTAAGGTGACATAGGAAGTCGAATTTGATTGTATTAGAATCTCTCCTCATGTGTTAATCCAATTGGCATGGTTACTTTATGTAGACATGGGAGGGGTTGCTATAGAGTGGTATCAGAGCACGGTTGCACTCCCCTTGGGTGAATGTATTGGTCATGCATGCATGTCAGGTGCATGTGTTTCTCTTACAATTGCATTCCATGTGCTTGTTTCATTACATAACGATTGATCATCGTTGTAGTAAGGTTGTCATGAGGAACTTGATGTTGATTTTATGGAATGCATCATGAGGAGTATATGACCGGTTACATGAGTATATGAAACTTGATTATATTCTTGTATGTTGGGTTTCATTATTGGTTATTTCATTACATGCATAAGTCTTATTCGTTGATTACAAGAATTGATTTCTTATGCTTGACTACATGAGGTTATGTGTATGTGTAGTTGATTAAGCATTGCTTATGCAGGTTGATAGTTGCATGAGGAAATGTGTGCAATGGAGTAATGGTTGTGGTCATGCATGTGTGGTGTTGGTTATAGTGAAGTCATGGTACATAATTTATGCCATCAGGGTGCTATTGGTATGTTATGATGCTAATGTATCATCAAGGTGAAGTTCGAGCATTGGACCTCGAGGCAAGAGAAGATGATCATACATGTATTGTATGTTTATCATGCATGTATGCAAGCGAGTGATTGTTATATGCATTAGGTTTATATACATTAGGGTTATGCACACGTGTTTTGATGTTATGGTTATGTTCATGATATATGTTAGTTGATTAGAGTAGTTATATGTACATGTGTCAGATAGTCAAGAATGATAGTAACATGTAGTTGTATGCATTTATATTGGTTGTTGTATTAGATAGCCTAATGATTATGTTATATGTGTTGATGAGTATGTTATAGGCTAACTTGTTGTTTTTATATGACAGTTAGCTTGACGATTAGGTTATATATTTTTCATGAGACTGACAATTAGCTTGGTGATTAGGGATGTAGAATTTATACATTCATGTTATATGTATCATGCTAGATTGGATTGGCATAGGCATATTGTTATTGTTAAGACATTCAAGTATGAGTCAACATATTTGTGATATGGTGTTGTACTAATCTAGATTGACTTTGCATATGTATGAATGATAATTATGTGTGAGTTATGATGTAAACATGTTAGCTAGTGACTATTCCAGATATTATGATCTTATTTATGTTTGATTTGATATGTTGTGAAGCTATATCGTGCTAACAAGATTGATTGTGCAAACAAGATACCCTCCACTAAGATATTGTAAGGTATGAGTTTGCTTATGTCATATATTTGGTGCTTGAATGTTTTCTTATGTCACTTAGTTAATTTATTTAACATGATATGTTGCTAGTCCGTTGAATGTTTGAAGATTTGCATAATATGAGAATGTGCTCCAATGATATTGTTTTAATATGATTTACTAATACTAGGTGTTGAGAGAGTTGATATGTACATGAAGTGTAGTAAGTGATAGTTGTAGCATTGTTACTAATGACTACCAGTTGACTATTGGTAATGACATGGCTCTTAGTCTTGATAAAGGTTGATTTCGAATTGATCGAATATGATTGTTTTGATAGGTGGAACATGTGCTAACATGTGTGAGAAGTTGCAGGAAGCATGTTTGGTATTAGCGTGACAAGGTTATAGTTGATGTGTTAATATAACTAACAGTTGGGTAATGTGACAGTACATAATAAGCCTCGATTGGAACAATTTAAAAGGGCAAAAGGAAGTAATTGGACACTCTAATTCAAAATGAATGAGTGTTTTATATAGATGGATTCTTCTTAACCTTCATTTTCTTGACATTATATGGATCTGTGCTAGATTCAAGAACATGTCCTTGACAAGTATATTAACTAGCCTTTAGTTACATGTGGATCTATAAAGATTATTGGAGCCCCTTGATAGATGGCATGGATGTGTTCAGTTGCAAGATAGCAAGCTTGGCACGATAATATAAGGTAACTGATGTATTTCTATGTTTATTTATGCACTCACGTGATGTGTTTATGGCTATATAAGTAGGGCATTGCATGGAAAGAGATATTTCCATGAATCTTGAAGAAGGCTCAGTTTGAGATTTCCCTTGGAAGCACTGGGAACCATATGGATTAAGTGATGATGTTTGTTGTTCGTCTTGTGCTTTTGGTATTTTGAGATTTTTGCACTTGATTTATGATTTTGCATGTATTTGGTGCATAGCTATGCCACTTTGTTGCCGTGTCATATTGTTGTTATGGGTTTTCATGATCGTCTTCTTATTTATTTCTTGGGTTTCCTTTTATGTTTTGAGTCTTGGGAATTGGTTGGGAAAGAGGAAAGTTAGTGGAGATCAGGGAGAGTCATGTGGTACCCAACATGTAAGGTAAGACTAAGATGAATCTCTGTGCATGAGTAAGCACAGTGGAAGGTAAGACTATGACATTCGATTGGGCTGGTTGGTCCATAATGGTAAATGGATGGTGGTTGTACAAACATGTGAAAGGTAACTAGAAAAGGTAAATTAAATGGATCTAAGGTATCATATGCCTTGGCTATGCTGGGAATGATTGTTCTCAATGTTGTACAGGTTGTGCATGAATAAAGGAGGTTATCTTAACCTAGAACTTATGTTATCTGGTAATTATTTTATGATTATGTTGATGTTTATATATGTATGCTTGTATGTATGTATGTCATTGTTTGACATGATCATGATTGTTTTATGATAATGATTATATATGTAGGCATGTATATATCTACGTAACTATTTGGCAAGGTTTTCAGGGATCATTATTGTGGAGGAATGATTGCTTATACAGGCAAATGACATGAAGAAGTTTGTGGTCTTATGAGGAATTAATTGAGAGGAGTGGTCATGACAAATATACAATGTCAATATCATATGGTTATGCATCGATATTATGTGATTAATTATGTATATTTTATGACAAGTAATGTGGAAGGATAGATAAGTGAAATGAAAGTAGTGTGATATGCGACATGCTTGGATAGGCATGGATAAGATACTGGAAGCAAGGTTGCTTGGTAAAGATAGCGTGCTTTTGGATGTGAGGTACTATTGTTGTGCATATGTTTTACATGTTGCATATAGGATGTTGTTCGCATGAGGTGTTGTGTATACATAGCATGTGTACATGTTGTTTATTCAATGTTTTTTACAAGATGGCACAAATAGTGTTGTGTGAATATTTCATATGCAGTGCTAGGTATAGATGGTGTTATGTACATGATGCATATGAGAGGTTATATGCATATGGTGATGTGCACTTGTTGGATATGCAGGGTTGTGTATAGATGATTATATGTACATGGTGGATATGCAACGGTATGTACATATGGCATTCTATGCATGTTGTACATATGGTGCTATGTACATATGGTGTTGTGTGCATGATTGTACAAGTGGCGTTGTGAGCATGTGGTGTCTTTGACATGTTGTACATATGGTGCTATGTGCATGTGGTATTGTGTACATGTCATGCATGTGAATCTATGTACATGTGGTGTCGTGT
Organism: Pinus tabuliformis; assembly: GCA_031772625.1. Lineage (NCBI taxonomy): Eukaryota > Viridiplantae > Streptophyta > Pinopsida > Pinales > Pinaceae > Pinus > Pinus tabuliformis. The sequence goes on from CM062820.1 coordinate 535,563,362, forward strand.
ACATGATGTTGTGTACATGTGGTATTGCGTACATGTTGTGCGGTGGTGCAGTGTAGATATGACATTGTGTACATGTTTTGAAGGTGGTGTTGTGCACATATGATGATGTGCACACGTTGTGAAGGTGGTTGGATTTTATAGGTGGTACTATGTACATGTGGTACCTATGGCACCACTATAGATGCATGTATTACATGGGGTAACATGATGTGTGTAGCTATATGTGTGTGATGCACACTTCGTGTATGTGCACATGGATGAGGAGAAGGAATTGGGTTTTTGTCTAGTGTGGCAACCGATCCAGAGTGCATACTGAGTAAAGAAAAAGGTAGAAGCTAAGGATTGATGAAAGGATAAGTATCAACATTTTATTTTAGTTTTATTATGCATCTCATTTATGGTTATGGTATATGATGATTATATGTGATCTACGATTCTGGTTTATGATGGTTACATGTGATTTATGATGTTGATCTATAATGGTTTTTTTTTTATCTAACTTAATGTGATATATTTGTACATGTTTCTTTGGTCAAATATGCTAGTTTGACTTGTTGTTACAGGAAGTGAACAAGATTGCAAGTGTACCTTATTCACAAACTACTAATGAGGTACAAGATTGAATGAACATGCCTAGTTGAGTGGCCAGAACCAACTGCAAGAATTGGTAGCAACAACAAAAGGATTGGAACATTCAACAGTATGCTGGTAAACCTCTTCAGGAGTAGGGCCATTGTGGGACACTAATACCCAGTAGCGTTCATCAATTTCTAGGAGAACTCTATGACTGGTATGATGGTTTTGAGGAAATCATATTCCTTGGTTTTGTATCTTGTGATGCGAGGAATCCTTGCAAAATGATGGATCGCTCGGGATAGGGGATTGTAGGGAACTTGGAAGTTGAGTGACTCCACGAAAGGGGGTGATCAGATTTCCTGAGGGACTATGTAGGAGATAAGGGAAGGTCATGGAGTCATTAGAATTTCTATATGGAATCATATGCACATTGGGAGTGCACCCTAGAACAATGAGCCGATAACTATTCACTGAGAGGACAAGTAGCATAGGATTGTAGCGTTGGACATTGGATGCAGCTTGAATATGAAAGTGGATCCTAGACTTCTTGGGAAGGAGGTGAACCATCGTATTACTTTAAGGGTGGAGGTGGGATCCACTAGATTCCCTTGTTCACTGGTACATGCATCATATCCCTTTATTTTCTCATTTAGAAAATGTGCATATGTGTATATGTTTTTATTATAAATACTGTAATGAGTTGTGTTATAAAGCAACAATATGTGATATGGTTGTCATCTAGTCATGTTGTCATTATGTTTACTTTTGAGCAGGTCATTAATTCTAAATATTGCAATGAGATAACTTATAAAGCTCCAATGGTAGTATGTTTCCTTTTCAATGGTTTTGTCGAGGTCTTGGTGTGGTTTAACACCGAGGATGGTGTTCCCCAAGGGGGAGCATTATGTAACAACCTCGGTGAGAATTCTTTTAATAATGTAAATAAAGGCAAAATAAGACCACGAGGAAGGGACACATATTCTAAGATGAATGCTGGGAAAATATATCCTAGTGGGCATCAATGGATGTGTCTTTGGCTAAGGAAAACTGGCAAAGGCTAAGGCAAACACATTAAAAGGAAAAAATGAATTGCTGGCAGATTTATTTATGAAAATAACGTAAATTAGGAGAAAAGGATGTTAAAAGTTTAGAGGTTGCACGTGAGGAGGAAAATGAAGAAATTAGAGGCCTCAATGATAAAAAGGCTTATGAGGATGAATTGGTAGGTTTCTTAGTGTTAACGTTTTGTGAGTTCAAGTTTGGACCTTTTTCATTATTCTCTCTCTGTCTCTTATTCTTGGTCACTTGAAGTTTCCTTGAAGCACTTTAGTTCAGATAAAAGGAAAGGGAAAGCAAGGAAAATAAAGGAAAAGAAAGAAAGGACCAAGGAAAGGAAAGCAGGGTGAAGCAACTTTCGCATAAACACTTGCAGGTAACCGTTTGCATGTGTGATTTCCTTTTTGGTTTGAACATGCATGGATTTTCATGTTAGTGTATGGTTCCCTTGCTGTCAGTGGCATGGTTTGGCCCGTTTTTGGCAGTGCATTTCAACCTAACCTAGCATTTTTCAGGATGCCATGGTATGTTGGGATGCTTATTTCGGTTTTTGATCTTTGGTTTGATATATGGATTTTAGAATCCTGGGTTGGAGTGGTCTCAAGTTCCATTCTAAAATGCCTACGAATCCCTTGAACCGTTTTGGTGGGATACATAGTAAAGCCCGTGGGAGAAGTCTTTGTTTAGGGCGTAGTGATCTAGGTTTGAATTATGGTAAATCTTGAGAGACTGATCTTAGTTTAGGGCCTAGTGATATGGTTCAAATTCTGGTAAAGCCTGAGGGACAAGGAGATGTAAAATTACTCAAGGATAGTGATGGATTCTAGATGGCATTCCAAATTCTATTCAGTTATGATTGAAGCATTGATTTTGTTGTGATCAAGGTTTGGTGTAGGCGGAGGTGGTTTAACCTTTCAATTCCTTAGTTTGTTCTCAGATTTGTTATTATATGAGATCCAACATTCATGCTTGTAATATGGAAAGGGTGTGAGTGGATAGAAGATATACTTGGTTCAACCATCTCTATGGTTGGGTTGTATATGGAGGTCCTGAACCTAGTCGAATTTGCCTATGATTAATAAAAGCCAAGTTCTCTTCATTTTACATTTCTTTATATGTGGATTTAACGACTGTCATATATCTGATATTTATATGGTTTTATGTTGGTTATAAGCATTGTTGAATGATTGGTTTATGTCATGGTCATTTCATATATTTACTTGTAACTGTAAAATGGATAGATGCAAGACCTAATTGATGGTCTAGTAGCTCAATGGAGAAGGAGGTGATCCTATTGGTTATGTTTCATAAGTTGTTTCGGTCGTTTTGCTTTGTCTTGTATCCTAGACCTATAGATTTTTGGCATTATGATACAACTATTGTCCTTGATGGAAACTCACTCAGATGACAGTTCATAGTACAACAGGTTAACTTATAGATCAGACCCAAGAGATTAGAGAAAGAGAGTGGTTTAAGAAGTAAGCGTTGGTTCACTTTTTCCAAGCAGCGTATACAAACTGTTAATAGAACAAAAGGAACGTATATGTATACACACACTCCCACAGGAGGAAAAGTGCGTACATGTTGGAAAATCAAGGTTTTGGTACAAGGTATTTGGTTTGAGGTACTGACCCTATGTATTTGGTCCAAGGTATTGGTACCAAGTTGTCTTGGTCTGAGGTATTGACAAAGGATCTAACTATATAAGGAGGAAAAGATCATTAGGCCAAGGTGTGCAAGTCATGAATATCTTATGAAGTGTGAGATCAAAAGCAAATATGAAGGTTATGGGCTTCTGATGCTTTGATAGATCTGAACTTAGGATGCACCTATGTGGTTGATGATGGATGATGATCACGATCATAAGCCCTAAAATTAATTATCATTATGTGGTCTGATCATGGATAGTCTAGATCTGAATATTGACGCATGTTTTGTTCTATAAATGTTATGATCTAGGTACGACTAAAGTTTAGAATAGCTGTGAAGTTTTTAAGTTAGTATTTGTAGATCTGTACGCTAGTTCTCTTTTATAAAAGTGCGTATACACGTTGGCTCGTCACATCCAAGTAGCATATACCCAATGAAATATGATATTTGAAGTTGGAGTTGGTTATGGTAGTTGATGCAGAATTCTGGGTTCTGCTCTATGTTCTGGTGATAGTGTTCTGAATCTTCAGTCTAATAGATTGTGATTTTCTTCAGTGATGATGGGATTTTAGTGATTTGTTGTATTGCAGTGGTGATTTATTTTGAGCTTCAGTGCTGCTGATGGGTCCAGTAAGAAAATTGGATGAAACAAGGCCTTCAGATTGTGGTGTTATGTTCTAGGAGTATCCAGTCTAAAAATTTATGAAATGTGGTCCCTCGAGGAAGAGAGAACGTTGTAAACTTCTGTAGGCTAACAGTTACGTAGTAGTAAACATATCGTCCAGTACAAGAGCCGGGGGGTTGGAGCTCCCTTTCAGTAGTAGCTGGAAAATGAGTGAAGGTTGGACCCTTCTGTAGGCTGGTGCCTACGTACTAGTAAATGGATTAGCTAGTACAAGAGCCAGGGGGTTTAAACCTTAAATCATGGTGTTTGTGTGTGTTGCTTATGTGTGATGCTTTATTTTGTTATTAATTCACATGGTTATTGTTTATATGGTGAATGAAGTACTAGTGCAGTAATTAAAGATCAACATATGGTGAATTAACTGACTCATAAGTTTGTTGGATATACACTGGTTGCTTTAAAGACAGTTGCGTGTACACACGAGTTACCTTCATTGAAGTAGCATATATAAATATGAGTATGAAATGAAAATTTTTGAGTTTGCTAATACTGATTCAAACCCCCCCCCCCCTCTCAGTACTATTTTCAACAATTGGTATTGGATTCGGTCCTTTGGCAGAAGGTTGATCGCTTGAAGGAGATTTGTAGAAGTAATGGGAAAGAAACTAAAGAAGAAAGCGGCTCAAAAGAAGAAGACATCTCAAAGGAACAATGACAGTAGGAGAGAAAATTGGCCATTAGGTGGAAGAAATTATTCAGATTTAGAATTGCCTCAGATTGAGCATAAGCAAAAGAAGTATCAGGTACAAAATTTTGGTTTCCAGTGATACTTTCCTTTGTTCATGAAATATTGAAGATATTGGAAGTGGTGGTGAAAGAAACATAGAGGAAAAAGTTATAAGGCTCACAAATAAAATCAGAGATCAACAAGATCTATTTAATAAAAGGGAGTGTGCCTTCAAAGAAGAAGCTACCAGATTAAAATCTTAGTTGGAGGAAGGAAACAAAGTAAGAAATCAGTACAAGGAAAATGATGATCAATGTGAAAAGCTACAGGATGAATTGACATGATTAAGAAATGAATTAAATGAAATGAGTACAACAATAAAGATACTGAAAGATAGATCCAGTTACTATGAAAGTATTGAAGCTAAGATCCTCTATCTAAAAGAAGATATTGAAAATAAGAAGAATGAAGAACTACCTCAAGCAGATGAAGAACAAGAAAATGAGATTCTCAAATTAAGGCATCAAGCGAAAGAAGGAAGAAAGGTTGAAGAAAAGGAAGAGAAATATCATGTTGAGGTAAACATCTTAAAAGTTAAACTAGAAGAAAAGTATAAAATGTTACGATTTCAAGACATTACTAAGATTTTAGATAATATTCTTAATGGTCAAAGGTCTCCTACCTTCAAAACTAGTCTTAGTTTTCATGATTCTGTTGAAGGTGAATCTAGCTCACAAGATGAGGCAAGGAACTCTAATGCAAAATATGAAATGCTCAACAAGAATATAAGAGGTCAACCCCATAAAAAACCAAGGAAAGAAATTCTTAAAGGAAATATTTTACTCCTAATTGGGGAAGTGATAGTTGGTTATTTCCTCCAATGAATAATGTTAAATGCTTTATATGTCATAATTTTGAACATTTTGCAGTGATATGCACAAGTAGAATGGTTGAAGACCATCACACAGAAAGATCATCAACTGCTAGTTACTTTAAGGGATATTTTTTTTCTTGCAATATATTTTTTCACAAAGCCATTGACTACTATAGAAGGAATATGAAACATGTAATATGTTATGTATGAAAATTTTAGACATATAGGAAACAAATGCATGAGAAAATTTTGGGAACCATACCAAAAGTACAAAACATCATCACACTTGAGGATATGGAAGAAGAAGGAAGTACATTCAGAAAGATGTGGCGTAGCACAATGTACAGACATAACAGACTTAGGGGGAGCTGAAAGTGTGAAACTTCAATGTTCTAAATCTCATACGCAAGTTTCATGAAGACAATTTGCCTATATACGTGAGCTCGAAGTTGCATAGTTGCAAATATGTTGGTTTGCTGAAAAAGTAGTGGGACAGACTCAGGAAAATGGGTCTGATATGGTTCAGTCAATTATCTGCTTTGTTTGATGATGGTTACAATCTACTGATGATATGTCGAAATGTGTTGGTGATCATAAGTTGTTAAAAATTTGGTGTATATCTAATTGATGATAATTCCTTGATGATTATTACTAATATTTACAATGATCAGGTTTGACAATGAACATTTGGCACAAGTTTAGGGGGAGCATATGCTTCTAATAATGCATTGTTGGCATTATGTTAGAAGATCTTAGTACATGATGATGATTATATTGCTTGATCCACATAGTTGTTTTGATTCAGGTGGCTCTTTTGATGATGGACATATACAGGCTTTTGATATTGATGCTATTGGAAGATGCTGATGGTGCAGTTCATATATGATAGTTGTTGATGACTATCCTGGTCTTTTTTAGATTATTGGTACTTTTTTTAAATGTGATGTATATTATTTGATGTAAAGGTCATGAAAAGACATAATTTGTAACCCCACTATGAATGGGATGGATGATGTAATAATTTCTATTTCAGTCATGTATAAACATTTGGTATATTCCCACTTGGTTGGGTGGATGAGTCACAATTTGTGTATGTCCACTTGGTTGGGAGATTGATGTATGTATGAGTCATTGGTGATAGAAATGTAATACTCACATAGTTTAGTTATAAATTCATGTTATTCTTTTGAAAAATATTTTTTTGAGACTTTGCATGTGCTGAGGGGGAGCATGGACAGTTTAGTGCATCTCATCATGCACAAAAGGGGAGCTTAATCAAAGAATTCAACATGTACTTAGGGGGAGCATGGACAATATAATGTATATCAAAGGGAGAGAATAGATTGGTCCACCCTTTTCCCTTGATGTCAAAGGGGGAGAGTGTCTTGATGTTGTTATTGTCATCAAGTCCAAAGGGGGAGATTGTTGGTGTTATGATATGGGTGTTGTCTTAGATGGAAACTCACTCAGATGACAGTTCACAGTGAAACATGTTAACTTACAGATCAGACTTCAAAAGTTGAAGGAAGAGAGTGGTTTAAGAAGTATATGTAAGTTCACTTTGTCCAAGCAGCATATACACGAGAGCAAACAGAACAAAAGGAGTGTATGCATATACACACGCTCCCAGAGGAGGAAAATCGTGTACACGTTGGAAAACAAAGGTTTTGGTCCAAGGTATTTGGTCTAAGGTATTTTGGTCCAAGGTATTGGTCCAAGTTATTTGGTCTGAGGTAATGACCCTAGGTATTTGGTCAAAGGTATTGGTCCTAAGTGGTTTTGGTTTGAGGTATTCATAAAGGATCTATGTATACAAGGAGAAAAAGATCAATAGGCCAAGGTGTGAAAGTAATGAATATCTTATGAAGAGTGAGATTAGAAGAAAATATGCAGGTTATGGGCTTCTAGTGCTTTGCTTGATCTGAACTAAGGATGCACCTATGTGGTTGATGATGGATGACGGATCGCGATCATAAGGCCTAAAATGAATTATCATTATGTGGTTTGATCATGGATAGTCTAGATTTGAATACTGATGCATGTTTTATTACGTAAATGTTATGATCTAGGTATGACTGAAGTCTGGAATAGTCGTTAAGTTTTTAAGTTAGTATTTCTAGATTTTTAAGTTGGTTCGCATTGATAAAAGCACATATACACGTTGGTTCATCACATCCAAGTAGCATATACATTATGAAATATGATATTTGAAGTTGCAGTTGGTTATGGTTGATGATGCAAAATTCTAGGCTATCTTCTGTGTTCTTGTGACTATGTTTTGGTGACAGTGTTTTGAATCTTCAGATTGATTGATTGTTATTTGCTTCAGTGATTTATTGTATTACAGTGGTGATTTATTTTGAAGTTCAATGTTGTTGATGGGTCTAGTATGAAAATTGGATGAAATGAAACATTTAGATTGTGGTGTTGTGTTCCAGGAGTATCTAGTCTTGAAATTTATGAAATGTGGTGCCTGGAGGAAGAGAGAAGGTCGTAGTCTTATGTAGGCCGGTGCTTATGTATTGGTAAGCATATCTTCTTTTACAAGAGCCAGGGGTCGGAGCTCCCTTCCAGTAGTAGCTGGAAAATGAGTGAAGGTTGGAGCCATCTTTAGGCTAGTGCCTACGTACTAGTAAATGGATTAGCACATGCAAGAGCCAAGGGATTGGAGCTCCCTTCTAGTAGCAGCTAGAAAATGAGTGAATGTTGGAGCCTTATATAGGTCAGCGTCTACGTACTAGTAAATGGATCGGCTAGTACAAGAGCTAGGGGGTTGTAGCTCCTTTCTAGTAGTAGTAGACAACGAGAGAAGGTTGTAGCCTTCTGCAGGTAGGAGCCTATGTACTAGCATTAGTCTACACTAGTACAATATTGTAAATAGGTTTTTCCAATATTAAAAGAAGATAGAAACAGCTGGTTTTTGTCCCACGTTGGGTTTGCACATTAAATTTTGGCGTTCATGTGTGTTGCTTATGTGTGATGGTTTATGTTGTTATTGCTGCACATGGTTACTGTTTATATGGTTAATGAAGTACTCATGCATTGATTAAAGATCAACATATGGTGAATTAACTGAATCATAAGTTTATTGGAATGGTTGCTTTAAAGACAGTTGCATGTACACTCGCGTTACATTCATCGAAGTAGCATATATAAATCTAAGTATGAAATGAAAATTTATTGAGTTGACTAACACTGATTCACCGCCCCCCCTCTTAGTATTATTTCGAACAGGGTGCATTGATGCCAAGTGTTTTGTTAGACCCGATTGGGAATGCTCAAGCCTAGTCCTAAGGGTGATTTTTGATTGATAAACATTGTTATCATGTTTTTAATTAATTCTAGAAGTTACATCAGGTTCTGGGTAGAGGCCATGATTCTGGGCTAAAATAGTGGCTTAATTCTCGAGGTCACTGTCACAAAACTAACAATTTTGTTCTAGAGTAGCTGGAAGGTAGTCCTTTGAAACAAACTTTGGGTTTCTGGTTGCTCCCTTTCCCATAGCATGAGAGTGACTATGGCCTAAGAGCTGCAAAATAATAGTGGGTCCTAGGGACAGGCTGTATGAGTGGTTGACTTGTCTCCTGAGGAATTTGTTGATGATGTTAGATGACTATATGTGAAGTTCCATTGATTCCACTTCCTTAAGGTGACATAGTAGGTTGAATCTGATTTGTAGTAGCATCACTCCTCATGTTTACCTAGGTTGGTATGGTTTATTTGGGTAGACCTAGGAGGGGGTTTCACAGACATATACTATCATTCACACAATTTTCCTTTTGTTTCATTACATTCTAACAACTTTCAAAAGAAAGAATCAATAATGGGTCTAACTTAATTAATTATGCTTAAGGTGGCATTTGGGGAGGAATATTTGATGGAGTACCTTGGTGTAATAGCTTGTTGGAAATATAATAGGAATGTATAGATGATTTGATGTTTAGAAGTGATTTTAAGTGGCCATAGAGAGTATGGTGGGTGGTTGACCATTTTCCCACATTAAAATCGACTTTAATTAGTTACTTTATTGAATTGAAATTGGGGAAAATAATTAATTGAAAGAAAAATGGTGAAAAGTGATGTAATGAAATAAAATAAATTAAACGTCACTTAGATTGAGTAAAAAAGGAGTTTCTATAATAATATTAAATAATCAAAATAAGATTATTTTAGAGACTTGTAGATCTATCTAAGGAGTCTCTGAAAGGAGGAGGAGGAGATCGTTTCAGACATCCTTGAGCTGACTATTTTTCTTCTTGTTGAGAGGTTTGGAGAACCGAGAGTTCGCAACTTTAGCAGCAGCCCCACTATGGAAACCCTTGGGTTATTTCAGTGAGAGTGGGTGAGAACAATTCTCTCCCCTTGGTGAATTCATTCAGAATTCACAAGAGTGCTTATTGGTTGCAGTTTCATTTTGAGAGGCTAGGTCTAGTGCTACAACAAATATATTTTTAGGTTGGACGTAGTTTGCAGCAGTTGTTCGAGATTCTCAACTATTTCCACGTATTTCATATTTCCATGTACTCTTATTTATCGTTAATATAATGAAACTGAGATTAAATATGTTTTTCTTGTGTTTAGAATTTCTAGTTATTTATAATGTCGCAAAAATTTCATGAACTTGTCATAGTACCAATACTATTTATTTTCTGGGCTATATTGTAGATTAAAAATATTGCTAGCAAAAAATAGTGTAAATTTATGGTGTTTTATGCATGTACTTTCTGGTTTGATTTTGTTGTGACGAAATCACCATTATTTTAGCCAAATATTCCAAAAGGGATATTGCACTACCATCTTTCTCTTATTCACTTATGAATATTCTTGATCATAAAATTAACCAAAGTAGTTTTTGGCAACAACCAGTTAAATAGCTACTTTGTTAGATCTCTACCACTCAAATTTTTGCAGGAAAGGACTCTTTTGATAGAGCCTAATTGTGACGGAGCCATAGGGGTACTAAAAAATGAATGCATTGGGGATTCCTGTGGGCAAGGATCTAAAGTTGGTAACTGACGGGGAAGATACCAGAGGAGGATGAATAATTCTATATAACTTTGTAGCCATATTGCTAATCTACTCATTAGACATTGCTAGATCTAATGACTAAGAGGGTTGTACCACCCTTCCGTTCAACATATTGGAATGAATTATAGGGTTGACAACCCTATCGAAGAATGATGGTGGAGATTTAGGCCACAAATGGAGGCTGTCATAAGTAAGAATAAACCAAATGAGAAGGGCACCACTTGACACGAGGACACAAATGAACTTGAGGATAATGGGATATCCAAATGTTAATCCTTTCTAAGGGGTCATAGGAGTAATCTATGAGCTATTTTTCAAGGGATGTGTACATGATAAATGTAAACCACATAAAGAGGAAAACCATAAACCCTCGCTTATAAAAACCATAACTCTTATATTATATGTACAATCAAGGTTTTAAACAAATTATTTTAATATCAAATTTTCATTTTAGAAATATCGCATATAAGAATATGAGTTATTGAATCCAAATCCATTACACACAACAAATTTAAATTATCACTGTATTGGTTATATTAACAAATTGAATTTCCTTTATATTGTTTAATGGAATGGACATATTTGATTAATTAAGGCTAGACCATGTGGCTGAGATGGGTTGTTAACTCCCTAACCACCCATGTTCGATTCCTTGAAATGACATGCTTGTCCTATATTAATTAGGCTCAAGGAGTAGGCGGTGCCATGGTGGTCAATACGGGGCATCTCGGCTCTTGTTTAGTCATTGGGTCATTACTGTTTCAAAATAAATAAATTGAATCAATTTTATATTATTAAAATCCAAGCGATATAAGATTGTGGAGGACAATTCTATTAAGGTATTTCTAGTATAAAGGTTTACAATTCAAAGTTTAATGATTTTCTTTCTAATTAATTATTAATTTTATATTGTTGAATTGTATTAATAACATTAAAATAGTTTTAAAATAATAATAATAATAAAGTAGATATCAAATATTTTATTTTAAAAATAATTATTAATTTAATAAAATATAAATACAAAATAAAATTTATTAATTATATTTATTAAATATTATAAATATAAAGAAATTTTTTAAATAGTGTAATTTATTAATTATGAGAAGATAATTAATAAATAAAATGTTGTTTTTCTCTTAAATTAGTGATATAATTTCATGTAACAATGTGATTTCTTGTTGTTTAAAATGCATTTTTTAATGCATAAATGGATTAAACTTCTCAAAAAGACTAGAGAATTGTAAATTTATAACTTAAACAACTTAAACTTATTATTTTTAAAAATCTTTACTATACTTTGGCAAAATTCACTGGAAAAATGACTAAAAAAAAATCTTTTTATCTTGTAGACTTCTGTGATCCATATTGTGAATAATAATGTCTTTCATATTAATCCAAATGATGTGATTAATGACATTATTAGTCATATTATCAGTTAGTTATAATATCTTAGAGAATAATAAGAAATATTTAACTTAAAACCCAATTATAAGATCAAAATAATTTACAACTTAATATTATTCCCTGAAAGTATTTTATAATTATGAAAATTATAGTATTGATATTTCTAGATATCTCTTTTCCTAATGTGGGACAATGACACTGCCCTTAAACGGACTCTCGACCTACCCTTAGGGAATGAAAAAGGAAGAGTAATTAGAAAAGTGTGCTAATGGGATTATATAACTGCGAGGAAAAAAGAGATAAAAAATAGTTTTCCTTGGTCAAAGATGGTAAAAATTAAACAAGTCAATAAAAAAGTCTATTGGACAAAATACAATTAAAAATATTTTCAAAAGTTATATATTTTAGAAATCTGATTTTTTTGTGATTCGTATTGAAAATAATAACTCTTCCAGATTAATAACAATAATGATTTATGGGGCCAATATTTCGAATCCTCATGTCATGTATCTAGTTAAAAAAAAATAATTAACATTATGTAAATACATAAAATATAAATCATGTTTCACGGATTTACTCCCAATTTCTATCAAACATAATCGTTAACTCATAATACCTATGAGGTTGTACCATTGCACATATGTGACATGACTCCACTGTTGAAGTAAATACATCTAGACTGTTGGATTGTATGTATGTCTTATGCACATTGAGACTTGTGGATTACATGTCCTTTAGTTGTTTGGTTAGCTGCATTTGATTTTGGATAATTTTGATGATTCATTAATTGCCTGCACTATCCACTGTACATGGCATGGGCAGTCCTAACTAGCCTCAGCTGCTACCTAGGGATTCCTCTTGTATCAAAAATGCCTAGTCTTGTTGAACGATCCAATGGCTAGGGTTGGTTCCTTCGACTTTTACTACCCTTGGTGCCGAATCGAGGTCTCATTCATTCATCTTTGCTCATGTCTTCTACTTGGTCTACTGCTTCCGGCCATGGTCATGTTCCCGGTTCGAACCAAAGCTCTGTGGAGATTTTGAAGGGCACTCGAAGTGCCAATACTTGTCCTCGCTGCCAAGGTTGGTATTCTAGGTAAGATTGTGGCTAGATAGCTTCCTGTTTTCGTTTCCTCTTTATTGTAATAATGGTAAAAACCTTTTCTCACAATAGAATAAGTTTTTTTTAAGAACTTCTTCAATTACTTAACCTATTTTTGGTGGTTGCTAATAGGTGCATCTTGCTCTTTTTTCAAGTTTTCTACCAGCTTGGAGTAGAGCTTTCCAGGAATAGGAATTCCTCCGAGGTTTCCACCGGGTATGAGGGTTTCAGCCCTGGTTTGTCTTACAGCATGTTGCAGTCCTTTTAATTTCTTTTGCAGAAGGAGGTGATTCAACCTTCTAGCGTAGGCTAGCCATTCTCTCGGATAAATGTTCGCATTTTGGTAAATGTTAAGTGTATGCTTATGAAGAGGTGTTGCCCCTCTAGTTTCGGCCCTAAGGCTTGAGTCATATCTTGTTCCTTTTGCAAGAAGCTGGTTAAATTTGAGGGGATTTCACCTCTGATATTTTGAGCCACACTAGCCAACTCCGTAATTGTAATAGTTATCTACAGTAAGACAATTTTATGTTTTAAATTTTAGCACTGGAAGACATTTACACTCTTAAGCTTGTTTAATGTGTAATAAATTGGTAGAATTTGTGTATCTTGAATTATTCTTCCTGGGTTATGTTCCACAGAGTACGTTTCCTAAACTTATGTGGTGCTGTCATATGTTGTTGCCCTTTAGACTGTTATTTTCTTTAAGTCCCTTTGGTTATGCTATTGTGCAGAGGGTTTTAATTTAGCAAATCTTTGAATTATAGGATAGTATATTCATTTGCTAATTCTTCTTGTGCTTATAGCTGGAATTTCCTCTGTTGATGTTTGAAGGGTTGCTTCTAGTTGGGGTTTGGAAACTCATCCACCTAGAAATGAGGGAAAACCATGAACTTTAAAGAATTTAGACGAGTAATCCTTCTGAGTTTAATTATGTTGTGATGACTGACATGGTTTAGACCCGAGTCCTCACACTAAAGTTCTTGGATGCACATCGGGTTGCATTATTTTCTTTGCAAGAAAACTAGCTTAACTCTCTATTGCAGAATTATGACCCGAACCTGGTCTTTAGAAATTATTTCCCTATTTCCACCGCAATCTAAATTCTTTTTTAAATAAGAATATTACCTAATTTATTTATGAATCGATCTAAGAAAATCTTGTTGAGGTTGAATTTTTTTCTAGTTTAATGCATTTCCTTTTTACAAGTTTTAGGACATTATATCGAACTATGTGTATCAAAAGTTTCTATTATTTTCAATATTATTTTCTTGCATCACTTTCTCATGAAATCCTAACTATATTAGAAGTGGTCCAAATTTGATTAGCTACTGTTCTTTTAGCTGAGCACTGCTCTTCTTTTAGCAGAGCACTACTCTTCTTTTACCAGAGCACTGCTCTCCTTTTTAGCAGAGTAGAAGAGCGATTGTCCGTCAACTGTATTTTTTTTCTTAGGATGTATTTTATCAGTTTTTTGTTTAAATGAGGCACAGGGTACGAAACAAATTCTTCAGTTTTCTTAGGTCCTGGACATTATTTCATTATAGTGAAATCATTCTAACATTATCTACCTCATTGATACTTCAGAATGATTTCTAGGTGTTTTGGTCCACTTACCTGTGCTGCTGTAGCCTGCATAACATTCCAGAAGCCGGGATTACCTCTGTTCTCCTGCTCCCAATCTACCTCTCATCCTTGAGATTCATCTTTCATGACTAGAATTTCCCCCCTAGCTCACCTGCAGGACCACTGTCCTCAACAAGTCACTCGCACACCATGCATGGCTATCTGGTCATCACCAAACTTAGCCATTTTCCCTTCTTCTTGCTTGTCCTTACATCACAAATTTTTCCTTGCCTATCTTCCTTTTCATTGGAATCCCTTCCAGTTAAGCGAGGTAGTTAGGGTTGTACTTCCAGCAATTTCCTTTTCTAACTTGCCTATTGAGAAGTTACCAGTTCTCTTGATTCTTAAAACATTTCTCATTTTCAATAATTAAAATATTATTAAATTCAAATAGATAACAACACTAAAATTCAGTTTCTCTTTTACTGCAGTTAAAAAAAATATCTACATTTCCCTGGGGGCATTATATCTCCGCCTCTTGAAATTAAACATCATCCCAATGTCTTTCGGCCATGAATAGCCGTGGATAAGGTTCTATCATGAGCTGTTCATCCTCCCAGGTGGCCTCATTTGGCCCAAAGTGCTACCACTGCACTTTAACTTAGGTGATGGCTCATTTCCGTAGCGTTACTTCTCCTTGATCAAGGATACTCGTCGGCTCGACCAAGATTTCTCCTTCCAGCTCGACCTAAAACACACAACATTTTAAGTCAGTTTTTTTTTTAGTCACATTCAAATTGGTCTACTAGAGATATTTCTTACCTGTATATCCTACTGGCTACTTAATTCTAAGGATCATAAACACATTTCTTCAATATCGATACATGGAAGATGTTGTGGACCCGTATATGACTTGGCAGAGTGAACTGGTATGCCACCGGCTCAATTCTCGCTAAGATTTGGAAAGGTCCACAGGATCGGGGTGCCAAATTGGCACTCCCACTCCATTGTAACATGCTCCTCTTTGCTTGAATTCTCACATACACATGGTCACCTACTTGATATTCCTTAAACTTCCTTTCCCGATCAGCGAAATTCTTTTTCTTGTCTTGTGTTGCCTTAAGATTAGACCGTACTTTATTGACCATTCCTTCCATCTCTTTAAGCATTTCAAGACCCAACATCAGTTTGACTTCGGGTCTGCTCCAGCTTGAGGGTTGGTGGCACTTTAGCCATACAACACTTCAAATGGGCTCATTTTCAAAGATGTATGATGGTCATTACTGTATGCAAACTCAACCAAGTGTAGATATTCTTCCCACTTGGTTGGTTGCTGCATTACATATGCTCTTAGCGTGTCTTCAACAACCTAGCTCACTTGTTCTATTTTTCCATTAGTCTGAGGATGATAAGAAGTACTAAAATTTTGTTGAGTTCCCAATTATCTAAACAAAGTTTTCCAAAAGGACGATGTAAATTTTACATCACGGTCAAAAATTATTGTTTTCAATAACCCATGCAGTCTAAAAATATTTTGCATAAAGATATGAGCAATTTTCACAGCTCTGTAAGTAGATTGCACTGGTATAAAATGTGTTGATTTTCTTAACTTGTCCACCACCACCATGATAGAATCGTTTTTATTTTTTTATTTGGGTAAATGTGTTATGATGTCCATAGAGATGGTTTCCCATTTCCATTTGGATATGGGTAATAGATGTAATAACTGAGCGGGATGCTGGTGTTCTGCTTTAATTTGCTGGCACTCCAGACAGCGTGCTAAGTATTCAACCACGTCTCTTTTCATTCCCAACAAATAATATTCTTTCCGGAGTGCAGTGATCATTTTCTGATATCCTAGGTGTCTAACATAGTGAATTTTATGAAATTCATCCAAAATCAAGTCTTTAATGTTGTTTTGATTGGGCACATACAACCTTTTCTTATAATATAGCATTCCAGTAGCATCATAGTATATCCTTGTTGATTTTCTTTGCTGGTTGAATGTTGCATTTGCTTCCCTATTTGCTGATGTGTTGCATCTTGTTCTGTTGCCTTTTTAATCATTTCTTTGAAGGTACTTTTCCTTCGCTGTGAGAAATCTCATAGAGACATTGTAATTTTTGACTTAAAGCAACTGCCACCTAGTTCTCTTTCTCTTTTAAATGCTTAATCTTGAAATCAAATCCACTTAATAAATCTACCCACCATGCTTGACTATCATTTAAGGTGGGTTGACTAAAATAATTAGTCAGACTGTGGTGGTCCATCAATAATAAAAACATTCTTCCCATAAGATAATGGCACGACATTTTTAAAGCATGATTGACAGCCACAAACTCCAAATCATAACTAGAATATTTTTGCTCATGCTCTTTTAATTTTCTTAACTCATATGTGATTACCTTTCCTTCTTGCATCAGTACTCCTCCTACCCGTTACTCGCATATGTACACACCACATACTCTTTACCTCTATCGAATATGCTTAGAATAGGTGCGGTGGTGAGGAAATGCTTGAGTTGTTCAAAACTCTTTTGGCATTTTGTGGTCCATTTGAAAATCTTTCCCTTCTTCTACAAAGAAGTGATAAGTCAAGCCACTCTCGAAAATCCTTCCACAAAACGCTTGTAATAACTTGGTAACCCCATGAAGGATCTTATGTCTACCATGTCTTTTGGCAATGGCCATTCCATTGTGGTCCTTATCTTTTTAGGATCCACAACGATCCCATATTTAGTGATTATATGTCCCAAGTACTATATCGATTCCTTAAAGAAATCACTCTTGTGGTAATTAGCATATAACTGGTGTTCTCGGAGAGTTTGTAGTACCAATATAAGGTGCTCCTTGTATTCCTCCATATTCCGAGAATATATCAGTATATCGTTGATAAAAATTAACACAAACTTGTCTAAACACCGATAAAATACATTGTTCATTAAGCACATAAAGGTTGGGGGGGCATTGGTTAAACCAAAGGGTAACACCACAAACTCATAGTGTCCATATCGTGTTCTAAAAGCGATTTTGGCTATGTCCTCCTCTTTAATTCTAATTTGGTGATACCCTGATTGTAAATCACTTTTCGAAAATGTCGTCGCCCCTTTTACTTGCTCAAAATTTTTATCAATACGGGGTAAATGATATTTATTCTTGATTGTCAAATTATTCAACTGATGATAGTCCATACACATACGAAGGGTCCCATCTTTCTTTTTAACAAAAAACACCAGGGCTTCCTAGGGTGACACACTGGGGTGGATGTAATTTTTGTGCAACAACTCTTGTAGTTGCATATTTAACTCTGTCAATTCTGGTGTGCTCATTCTGTAAGGAGCTCAGGATACAGGGACTGCCCCTGGCACCAATTTGATGGTGAAATCTATGTCTCTCTTGGGTGGTAGTCCTGGTATTTCTTCCGAGAACACAGAAGCAAATTCTTATATCACCGGAATGCTCTCCAATGTGGTTGTTTTGTCTTTTGAGTTGGCATAACTCAATTGGATGTCATAAATATGACATCCTTTCCTAATACATTTTTCCAACTAAGAGGGTGTTATTGGCTGAATCTGCACCGGCCTCTTAGTACCTTGCATCCCTTGCTTTTCTTCGAGCTCATCCTTGTAACATATAGTCTTTGTTTTATAGTTTATAATGGACCAGCATTTTTCTAACCAGTCCATAACTATCAACACATGATACAAACCAAGGGGAAGCACGATTAAATCTGCCATCACTGACTATCCTGCTATCTTTAAAAGGCAGTTATTGACTTTAGCTGGCACACGTCTCTTTGCCCCTGTTGCCAGTTGTACTAGCCAATGGTCTTTAAATTTGACAGTTTGCAACTTACATTGTTCCACAACCTTAGGACTAACGTAACTTGATGTATCTCTGGAATCAATTAAAGTACTTACAGTAAAATCAAAGATCTTACCTTCAAACTTGATCATGGTTAGTTGGTACCTTGCTTGATGATCTTCTAGAGTGGCATTAATCCTTGGTATACTATGTCCTACATCGCCAACTATAGATGCTTCACAAATCTGGGAGACCTATTCGGTACCCTTTCATGGAGGATCGTTTTTAACGTAATGAGGCCCACCATAGCCCCAACATTGTACTAGAGGCCTTCCTATTCTTTCTTTGTTAATTTTCCAGATTTTTCACTAATTTTGGATTCAATGAGTGGCTTTAACCTCAGCGGTCTTTTCTGTATATTTCTGTTGCTTTGCCCCTTGGAAAATCCTTTACTAACACTACCACGATTTCCTTTACTATTTCTAGCCATCTTATTACTTCTCTTATCAATCCACTTTTTTCGTAAGATTTCTCCCTTCTGCTTACTTTGTCGATAACAAATCCTTTCTTTTTGTATCATTTCATCAATTATTTTTGGGTTATCAAATGCAATTCTTTCCCTCATGGCCAAAGGTAAACTACTAACGTACCATTGTACCTTAGCCTTCTCCTCATGTATGTAAGGCACATAATGGAGCAATGAGGTAAATCGAGTGAAAAACTCATCCATTGTTTGCTGCCCAAGTCGCGGGTCATGGAATTCCCTTGCCTTTTCTTCATGAAATCGTTTGGTCAGGTATCTTTCCTTCAAATATTTTTGAAATATTTCCCAAGTTATATTTTGTTCACTTACCCCTCGTACAATCTTAACTCCTTCCCACCATAGGGTGGCTTTCCCTGTAATTGGAAAATGGCCAGCCATGCCTTGATTTTGTGATCGTATTCATATAGCTGAAATTATTTTTTCATATTGATCAACCAAGCCCTGGCTACCTCCTCCATCTCTTCGTCAAATTGTGGCCGTTTTATCTTATGAAACTCCCCTTTCAATTCTATCCACTGCCTCTTCAATGTCTATTGCTCAGAAGCATTATCAGACCGTTCTTCTCGATTTTCTTCCCTTCTTTCTGACTCTTCGTGTTTTATGTGGTAGCCCTGTTCTTCTGACGCTCTTTGTTGCTCAAGGCCGGGATTTGGTGGGTGTTGATTCTGGCTCTTTATAATCCTTTCTTGTTCCATGGTTAACCTCGCGTTATCCTCCCACAATCGGGCCATCTCATTTTTTAACTCTTGTACCGTCTCTAATATCGCAAGGTTTGTATTACAAGCCTCCTCTCCAAGTTGTACCCATAAATCTGGGTTAGTTTCAGGGCCTATTACAGGTCCTTGACCTGCCACAAACCTGTGCGGAACACTATATGCTCCTCTAATATTGGTTGTCGTCTGTTTTCTTGTTCTTAGCACAAGAAGAGAAACAAAAGAAGGGTTAACGCATTAACTATTTTTTTTAAAACAACAACAAAAAAAAATAATTGTATTGTATCTCTTTTTCACCAATTTCCCAGAGGCCACAATTTTTGAAAACTTGACTCTGATACCACTTGTCATGTACCCAGTTAAAAAAAAAGTAACATTATGTAAAAACATAAAATATAAATCATGTTTCATGGATTTTCCCCCGATTTCTACCAAACATAATCATTAGCTCATAATACTTATGAGGTTGTATCGTTGCACATATGTGACATAACTCCACTATTGAAGTAAATCAATCTAGACCATTGGATTGTATGTAAGTCTTATGTGCATTGAGACTTGTGGATTTCATGTCCTTTAGCCATTTGGTTAGTTGCATTTGATTTTGGATAGCTCTGATGATTCATTAATTTCTTGCACTATCCATAGTACGTGGCATGGGCAGTCCTTACCAGCCTCAACTGCTGCCTCGGGATTCCTCTTGTATCGATGGTGCTAAGGCTTGTTGCATGATCCAACGACCACGGTTGGTTCCTTCAACTTTCACTACCCTTGGTGCCGAATTGAGGTCTCATTCATCCGTCTTGGCTCATGTCTTCTGCTTGGACTGCTGCTTCCGACCGTGGTCACATTCCAACTTCAAAACAGAGCTCTATGGAGATTTTGGAGGGTGCTCGAAGTGCCAATCCTTGTCCTCACTACCAGAGTTGGTATTTTGGGTAACATCATAGCTGAATAGTTTCTTGTTTTCATTTTCTCTTTATTGCAACAATGGTAAAACCCTTTCCTCACAACAGACTAAGTTTTTTTTAAGAACTTCTTTGATTACTTAACCTCTTTGTGGTGGTTTCTCGTAGGTACATCTCGCTCTTGTTTCGAGTTTGCTACCAGTTGGGAGCTGAGATTTCTAGGAACAGTGATGCCTCTGAGGATTCCACTAGGTATGAGGTTTTCCGCCCTGGTTTGTCTCACAACATGATACAGTCCCTTTAATTTCTTTTGCAGAAGGAGGTGATTCACCCTTCCTGCATAGTCTAGCCATTCTCTTGGATAAATGTTCATATTTTGGTAAATGTTAAGTGTATGCATATGAAGAGGCACTGCCCCTCTGGTTTTGATCCGAAGGCTTGAGTCATATCTTGTTCCTTTTGTAGGAATCTGGTTAAATTTGAGGGGATTTCACCTCTGATATTTTGAGCCACACTGGCCAACCCTGTAATCGTAATAGTTATCTACAGTAAAACAAATTTCTGTTTTAAATTTTAGCACTGGAAGACATTTACGCTCTTAAGCTTATTTAATGTGTAATAAATTGGTAGAATTTGTGTATCTTGAATTATTCTTCCTAGGTTATGTTCCACAGAGTACGTTTTTTAAACTTATGCGGTGCTGCCATATGTTGTTTTCCTTTCGACTGTTATTTTCTTTGTGTCCCTCTAGTTATGCTATTTTACAGAGGGTTTTCGTTTAGCAAATCGTCTCGATCACTGGACAATATATTCATTTGCTAATTCTTGTTGTGCTTTTAGTTGGAATTACCTCCGTTGATGTTTGAATGGTTGCTTATAGTTGGGGTTTGGAAACTCGTCCACCCAGAAACAAGGCCAAACCATGCTTTCTAAAGAATTTAGACAAGCAATCCATCTGATTTTAATTTTGCTGCGAGAAGCGACATGGTTTGGACCTGAGTCCTCACACTCAGGTTCTTGGATGCACATCGGGTTGCGTTCTTTTCTTTGCAAGAAAACTAGCTTAACTCTCTGTTGCAGAATTATGACCAGAACCTGGTCTTTAGAAATTATTTCCTTGTTTCCACTATAATCTGACTTTTTTCTTAAATAAGAATATTGCCTAATTTATTTCTGAATCGATCTAAGAAAATATTGTTGAGGTTGAAATGTTTTCTAGTTTAATGTATTTCCTTTTTACAGGTTTCATGACGTTATATTGAACTTTCCGTATCAAAAGTTTCTGTTGTTTTCAGTATTCTTTTCTTGCATCACTTTCCCATGCAATCCTTACTATACTAGATGTTGGAGCAATCAGTGCGTAGCAAACTAAAAGACAACAACAGAAAATAAACCATACACAGAAGACACATAGTTTAACGTGGTTCACCCAACCATTCTGGGCTACATCCACCAAACATAGGCATCAGAAATCTTTATTATCAAATAGGAGATTACAAGATATTCAATTCCCTCACAAACTCTCACACACACACCAATCCGTATGGACACCTTTTTTATAGCCAAGAGAATCTAACTGCCTCATAAATCTTCTTACAACAGATATAGGCTGCATTAACTCTCTCCCAACAAAATAGAGCTAATATAGCAACTCAATCTTATTGTTGTCACCTACTGAGATTTTTTCCTATTTTATTAAAACTGAAAATCTCAACAATCTCCACCTTGACAACAATTAGCCTCATGCCTTGTTTCCTTATTACTTATTTTTTCTACAAGCCAAGAGAAGCCAAACACCAACGCAACTTCTCTAACAAAACTGGTTTCGTGAACATGTCTGCATAGTTTTCCTTTGTATGCACCTTTTCAAGAGAGACTCCCCTTTCAGTGATAACCTGTCTTACAAAATTGTACTTTATTGGAATATGCTTTGGTTTACTATGATAGGCTAGATTCTTAGCCAAATGTATTGCACTTTGACTATCACAAAGTAACTTGATGTTGTCCTGTAACCTACCAAACTCACCAAGCAAACCTTTAAGCCAAACCGCTTCTTTGCAAGCATGCGAAGCAACAATGTATTTTGCTTCAATAGTGGATAAAACAACAATGTTTTGTAGCTTTGACATCCAGCTAATAGCTCCACCTGCAAGAGTAAATACATACCCTGAAGTTGACCTTCTCTTATCCAAATCACCTACAAAATCAGAATCAACATACCCGCAAACAAATTCACTACTCTTATTGTAAGTAATACAATAACTACTTGTGCCTCTCAATTACCGAAGCACCCATTTCACTATTGACCAGTGTTCTTTACCCCGATTTTCCATATACCTGCTGACAACCCCAACTGCATGTGAAATATCTAGTTGAGTACAAACCATTGCATACATCAAACATCCTACTACATTGGCATATGGAATTCAAGACATATATTCCTTTTCTTCATCTGTATTAGGACATAAACTGGAAGAAAGCTTAAAATGGGAAGTTAAAGGGACTGACACAGGCTTCACATTTTTCATACCAAACCTCAAAAGTATTTTCTCAATATACTTCTATTGTTATAGCCACAGCTTACCATTGCTCCTGTCTCTGAAAATCTCCATGCCCAAAATCTGTCTTGCTGCTCCTAGATCTTTCATATCAAATGTCCTTGCCATCTGAGTCTTTAACCTGTTGATTTCTTCAATGCTTTTGCTTGCTAAAAGCATATCGTCACCATACAACACTAAGATAATCAACATGCCATTACTTAACTGCTTAAAGTAAACATAATGATCATATTCACTTCTTATATATTTTTGACTCAACATGAAAGAATCAAATTTCTTGTACCACTGTCGAGGTGACTGCTTCAGACCATACAATGACTTCTTGAGCCTGCAGACAAATTTCTTATTGCGATGCTGAACAAACCCTTCCGGTTGTTCCATATAAATTTCCTCATCTAAATCTCCATGTAAAAATGCAGTCTTAACATCTAGTTGCTGTAATTCTAAATCAAGCAAAGCGACTAATGCTAACACAATGAAAATTGAAACTATTTTAACAACTGGTGAAAATATCTCATGAAAGTCAATGCCTCCTTTCTGAGAAAACCCTTTTGCAACCAGCCTCGCTTTGTATCTTTCCTCCGTATCATTCACACCCCGTTTACCTTGAAAACCCATTTACATCCCATAGTTTTCCTACCTTTGGGAAGTCCTACCAGATCCCATGTGCCATTATTACCTAAGGACATCATTTCTTCCTTCATAACTGCTTTCCATTTGTCACTTTTCGAACCTTGTATAGCTTCCTGATAGCACAGAGGTTCATCGTCATTAGCGGTAAATGCAACTGAAGTAACATAATCATCATACCTTTTCGGAGGGCGTTTGAATCTTGTAGACCTCCTCAAGGATGTTTCTGGTGCTTCCACAATTGGCTGACTACCATCTGTAGGAACTTCTTCATGATCAACATCTCAGACCTGTTCATGACCTATATCTAAACCCTGTTCATAATCTGATTCTAAAACCTGTTCATGACTAGAATCTGAACTATGGTCATCATGACTATCAATAGAAGTGATGTCAAACTAAATGTGCTGAAAATCAGATACATCATCCTGTTTCAATTTATTATCTACATTTAACTATACAAGAGAGGATTCATTAAACTTTACATCTCTCTTGATGATGATTTTGCGGGTAGTAGGATCCCACAATCTAAATCCCTTTGTTCCATCACCATACCCAACAAAGACATACCTTTTTGATTTCGGATCTAATTTAGTTCGTTGATGTTTAGGCACTAGAGCATATGCATCACAACCAAACACTCTGAGTTTAGAATAATCACAAGGGTGACCTTTCCAAACCTCTTGAGGAATCTTGCAACTTATCATTGTCCATGGTGACCGATTTATCACATAACAAGTTGTAGACACCGCTTCTGTCCACAACTCCTTCTACAAACCAGTGTTACTTAGCATACTCCTTGCTCTCTCCAAAAGAGTCCTATTCATGCGTTTAGCAACTCCATTTTGCTGAGGAGTATAAACAGTAGTCTCATGTCTCTCGATCCCTGCATCCTTGCAATAGTTTTCAAACTCCTTGGAGGTAAACTCACCACCATTGTCAATTCTTAAACATTTTATAGTTCTACCAGTGATGTTTTCTACCAATGCTCTAAACTGCTTGAAAACTGTAAAAACATCAGACTTCCTTTTCAACATGTAGACCCACACTTTCCTAGAAAAGTCATCAATAAACGATACAAAATAAGACGAGCCACCATACGAGGTTGTAAGTGTTGGACCCCAAACATCTGAATGGATATAATCAAGTATTCCTTTACTAGTATGTTTTCGTGTTTTAAACTTTTGCTTACTTTGTTTGCCAAATAGACAATGTTTACATAAATCTAACTTTCCAGACCTTAGATTATGAAGTAACTTGCGATCAACCAAAATCTTTAACCCTCTTTCGCTCATATGGCCCAACCTTTGATGTCATAGGCGAATGGAACTACTGTCATGTTCAGACACCGTAGACACATGAACTGACCCTGTTCTTCCTTCTAACTGAAACAGATTTCCTACTTTCTTAACTTTCATTACTAGTAAAATACCTTTGTAAATTTTCATTACTCCAGCTTGAATGACAGTTTTATATCCATTTGTGTCAAGTGCTCCTAGTGAAATTAGATTTTTCCTTAAATCTGGTACATGTCTTACATCAGTTAACATTTTGGTTGTCCCATCAAACATTTGCAGCTGTATACTCCCTATTCCCACAATATTAGATGTGACATCATTACCCATGTATACGACTCCATCATTAATTGATCTGTACGTCTTAAAACATTCTCTATGAATACACATGTGGTTTGATGCACCGGAATCTAACAACCAATGTTGATCATGATTTGACAAATTAACTAATAAGACTTCGTCGCTCATACCTGAACCAAATGCCAAACCTGTATCGGTCGTGTTGGCTTCCTTCTTCTCTGTCGATGAAGCTTCTTTAGAAATTTGTTGTTGCTTCCAGCAATCCTTTTTCAAGTGCCCTGATTTGCCACAGAACGAGCACTTTACTTTACTCTTCTTCCCTTTTGACTTTGAACGCGAATCGCTGCGCTTACCAGAGCGTCTTTCTCTAGAACGACCTCTAGCCATCATTGCCTCTGATGTAGAGGTGTCAGCATACGACCACTTCTTGGTCTCCTGGTCTCCTCAGACAACAAAGCTCTGATGACATCATCAAATTCAATGGTTTCGGATGAACTAAGACTTATAGAATTAACAAAATGATCCCACGATTTGGGCAATGAGCACAATAAAGTTATTGCTTTATCCTCGGACTCAAATTTTACTTCTATGCTTTCTAATTGTACCATTAGAGTATTAAAAACATTCAAATGATCAGTAATGGAAGTACCTTCCTTCATTCGCAAACTGTATAGTTGCCGCTTTAGGAGAATCATATTTGTCAAGGATTTTGTCATATACAGCTTCTCCAACTTCGTCCACAAACCAGCAGCAGTCTTCTCTGACATGATGTTAAATAAAACATCATCAGCCAAACACAGTCGAATACCGCTCAAGGCTCTTCCATCCAATTCATTCCATTCATCATCTGTCACGGGGTAAGGTAGTTTGGATCTACCCAACATCGCCTTTACCACGCCTTGCTGTACCAGGAGATCATGCATCTTTACCTTCTAGATCTCGAAATTGTTTTTGTCGTTAAACTTCTCGATTTCAAACCGGGCACTCTGAGTTTTCACCATCTCGTTTAAAACAAACAATCTCCCAATCCAACTTTTAAATAAAAGAAGTTAATATATACAAACCGCCTATGCCTTATATTACACTACCTTTGCTTTAAAAAAAAAAATGTTGTGTGAATTTCAATAAAAAACCCAAAAAATCAATTGCAATTTTTTACCAACGCAATGTTTACCAATTTTGGCACGTTGGCGCTCTCATCACTACAGCAAATCCGTGTCGGCAGCAAAAACGCTTAGAGTATGAAAAATGGCGCGTTTATCCCCTTCGGATCTGTGCTAATCTGAAAATTGGCGCACTGGCGCTCTTAATCAAATCGGTTCCGCGCCAACTCCAATTCTTGGCGCACCTGGTCAGGTGCTTACCTGCGCCAATTAAGAAAACGTTTGGAAAAAAAATGAAACACTCCACCACACGCTGAGGGTGTTTATACTCGACGTATGCAAGTCCACGCCAGCACAACCACACCGGGCCTTCTGTAAAACCACCTTCTGCAGCACGTTCAGTGCGTAGCATAACTTCGGTTGCCTCAGGCAGTTTCGAAAAAAAAACAAAACGGTTTGCACTCTAGCATGCGCAGGTCCTGGCAGAACACACATGTTTTAATCCCAACATTTTTGCATACGATTTAATCCTGCCACGCCGATATGGTTTATCCACGTGTTGTTTCAGTGGTTTTTAGAACTGATGCATTTACTGTTCTTTGATTTGTTGTTGGGAGCGCAGTTAATAGACAGTCGCTAACATCATTTGCGTAGTTCATAGACAGCCAATATCTATGTAGTCATACGCAGTTCAGCCGTACGCACAATATCAATGCGCATGTCCTCCTCTACATTCAACGCTGCACATGTATACACATGCTGATTAATGGCCCATGTATACGCACAGGCACACCAAACAGCACGCCGGATAGGCTGATCACCAACGTACCAATCCACAGTACCTGAGTACTGCTGCACGCTCCTCCAACGTGCTTTGATACCACTTGTTGGAGCAATCAGTGCGCAACAAACTAAAAGACAATAACAAAAAATAAACCATACACAAAAGACACAGAGTTTAACGTGGTTCACCCAACCATTCTGGGCTACATCCACCAAACATAGGCATCGGCAATCTTTATTATCAAATAGGAGATTACAAGATATTCAATTCCCTCACAAACTCTCACAGACACACCAATCCGTATGGACACCTGTTTTATAGCCAAGAGAATCTAACTGCCTCATAAATCCTCTTACAACAGATATAGGCTGCATTAGCTCTCTCCCAACAAAATAGAGCTAATATAGTAACTCAATCTTATTGTTGTCACCTACTGAGATTTTTGCCTATTTTATTAAAGCCGAAAATCTCAACACTGGAAGTTGTCCAACTTCGGTTAACTGCTCTTCTTTTAGCAAATCATTTCTCTCCTTTTTAGCAGAGCAAAAGAGTGATTGTCCATCAACTGTATGTTTTTTTTTTAGGATGTCTTTTATTAGTTTTCTATTTAAATGAGGCATCGAGTATGAAAGAACCTCTTCAATTTTCTTAGGTCCTAAACATTATATCATTACAGTGCAAACATTCTAACATTATGTACCTCGTTGATACTTCATAATGCTTTCTATGTGTTTTGGTCCACTTACCTGTGCTGCTGTAGCTTGTGTAACATTCCAAAAGCCGGGATTATCTCTGTTCTCCCACTCCCAATCTACCTCCTGTCCTTGAGATTCATCTTTCGGGACCAGAATCTCCCCCCAACTCACTTGCATGACCACTGTCGTGAGCAAGTCGCTCGCACATCGGGCATGGCTATGTGGTCATCACCAGACTTAGCCATTTCCCCTTCTTCCTGCCTATCCATGCAACGCAGATTTTCCCTCCCCTCTCTTCCTTTTCTTTGGAAGCCCTTTTAGTTAGGGGAGGTAGTTACTGTTGTATTTCTAGCAACGGTCTTTTCTAACTTCCCTCTTGAGAAGCTACCACTTCTGTTGATGCTTAAAACATTTATCATTTTCAGTAATTAAAATATTATTAAATTTAGATAGATAACAACTCTAAAATTCAATTTGTCTTTTACTATGGTAAAACAAAATATTTAAATTTCCATGGGGCATTACACCTCAATAACATTCACTCAAAAACAAAAACAAAAATATAATAATTTAACAAATTCAAGAGAGTGAACTCCAATAAATAAATAAAAACTAAAAATTTAAATTATAAATATAATTGAAATAATTATTGAAATGGGAAAAATTAATAAAATAATCCATGATTATAGGGAAGAAAATACCTATTATTGAAGTGGGAGAAATCAATGAAAAAAGCCATGATTACGAGGAGAATCGAGGTATACGGTTTTGGTGAAATCATATTTAATAGCAACAGTTTCCTTTCACATAAGCCATGAATGGATTGCTTCTTAGAAATCCTGAATTAAAATACTGAAACGATATCAAATTATTTATTCAACACACGCTTGAGAAACATTCAAAGACTTCCATTAAACGAAACCTCTATAAAGCTAAGACTTCCATTAAACGAAACCTCTGTAAAGCAACTTTTCTCCACTGCGGTTTAATGCCAGCAAGTGAAGTGAATCGCTTCAAGCTTAAGCACATTATAGTTGCAGTTACAAAATGAGAAATCACTTTTCAAGAATCAAAAAACCTGATATAGATATTACACGTTTCCACAAATAAAGAGGAAATATGTTTGTCAATGCCCATTTTCATGAACAACTTTGCCAATTGGCAGCTACAGGGCTAAAAAAAAAATTTGTTTGTTGGTGAACTCCAACTTAGTTAATGCATTTTCCTTCAACGGCAGGATTTTAAGTGCACCTAGATTAGAATACCCGTGATGCCTATGTCTGTTGACATAGTTTGTGGAACTTTTATGTGATTTGTAATTATTCACCTCTTGAGATAAAGGCCACGGGGAAAATATTTTGTATAGGTATCTGAATAATGTATATTTAAGTGTGTAGTAATATGATGTGTCATGTTAAAATTTTTAATTAATGTAAGTTGATAAAAAAAATTACATTTGAAAAAATTGAATCCCTCTCACCTCATGATAGATTTAGATTTCTATTTAAAATAGATGTGTATTAATAAATAAATAATTTCTAATTTAAGTTTGATAATGCAAAATTTACACTTAAAGAAATTGGATCTCGAGAGTCTCATGTTAGATCCCTATTTAAAATAGATTTGTATTAATAAATAAAAAAATTTCTATTTTAAGTTTGATAATGTTAAAGCGCTGAGACGCTCATTCTACAACCCAGTATGAGGGGATGTGTAAGTTTGTATGTCTATAAAAATAAAAAATAAAAATTATGTTCTAAATAGAAAAACAATGTCTTCTTTAATTAGGAAAAATTAATATGATGTAAAGTAACTAGAATAAAAGAAATGTGTTAATTAAAAATTAATATGATGTAAAGTAACTAGAATAAAAAAAATGTGTAAATGAGATGTTTAAATTTTATACTTTTTAAAAATATTTCAACTAGAAATTTAAATAAACTGTTTCAAAATCTATGTTAACTAATTTATGTGGATTTCAACATCATATATATAGAGAAAAAATTAAGCTTTTATGATTAATAATTTTGTTTTGTCTTATATATACTCTTCATATATATCTATGTATAGAAAAAATGGTTAAATATTTTATTTGGTCTTATGTATACTCTATTTAGCATTCAAAAATACAATTTAAATAATGAAAAATAACACATTGTATTTTTCATTCTAAAAATTTTTGCATGTGAAGAAATTTGATCGAGCTGCTCACATTAGATCCCTAATTTATATCCAAATTTTTCACGTGAAGAAATTTGATCCCTATGACAAATTTCATAAATTAAATATAACAGTTGATTCTAATATTGGTTATCATGAGCAAACATAAACAAACAAGACATGTATGAGTAGCCACATGGTACCTCTTTCCTTCAATATTCTCCCTAATATACCAAAAAATAAATAAATAAAGACAATGCAGGAGAGAAATTCATGGTCAGTTAACAACTATGGTGATATAAAGAACGCTCTAGAAATATAATGTTATTAATAATTGTGTAGCTAGAGACCTAGGGAAAAAAGAAAGTTTATTAAACAAGTGTCATAAATTGAAAGTGACACTTGAATCGAGTAATGGTTGTCATGAAAAACAAGACACATAACAGTAACCACATGGTACCTCTTTCCTTCCATGTTCTGCATAATAAACAAATAAAAAGTAAAAATAAAGACTATGTGAGAGAAATGCATGGTGAGTTTATGAAAAACCCTAAGCACTAATAACAACACACATGAACAAATAAAAAGTAAAAATAAAGACAATGCAGGAGAGAAATGCATGGTGAGTTTATGAAAAACCCTAAGCATTAATAACAACACACATGAGGACACATAAGGAGTAGGACACATGAGGACACATAAGGAGTAGGACACTACCACGTGTGTAGAGAGGTGGGCGAAAAAGCGTCTCGGGAAAGGAAAAAACGAGGGGAACAATACAACATATGGAGAGAGATCAAATGAGAGAAAATGTTCCTCACACCATAACAACCTGAGGCACGGGGAGCTGTACTGTAGAAGCCGCAACAACTCATTTGACTAGAAAGAGGAGGCTAGATACACAAAAATATGTGTTTTCTATAATTTCATATTATATGTGAGATATATGTTTTATATGTTTCCAATAAATTGCATGTATTATGTGGAATGCATACCTAATTAGGGGCACTAAATCCAATCTGTTACGTATAATTGTTTGTGTAATTGTTTATGTTGTGAAATATATAATTGTTTGTGTTGGGAAAGAAAGACTAAGTGAGTAGGAACACAAAATTATGTGGTATATGCACACCTACTAAGAAATTCATAAAGTAATCAAATTAATATTTTTAAGTGTACAAATAGTTTAAAAATATTCCTTTTGTATGTGACAAATGATGTTGATGCTTAAACAAAAGCAGGGTAGATGATTATGTAATAGTTTTTTTTATTTGCATAACCATAAAGTCACTTTATAATTCATTTTGAAAAACAAGGGTGTAGAAAGTATAATATTTATGCCTTTTATATATATGAAATATTATATGCAATCAATTGTTAAACTAGATGTATTTATACAAAATTTAGAATAACATTTATATAATGTATGTCACAAGAGATATTATTAAAATATTTTTAATTCTTATGTATTGTGTTTAAAACACACACTAGAGAGAAAATAAATTATCTATGTATTTGTCTATAGAAGCATAATCACTTTCATAATTTACAAAATATACCTATACATTGTAATATCACATGAAGATATATTATTTAATAACTAGGCAGTACTCTCGGCTTAAAACCCTAGTCAAGAGTACTTTCGAGAACTCAAAAGCAACAACAAAATAAGTAACAAGAAATCATATAATCATTCATGAGCATAAGCCACTATATGCATAATTTTCTTAGGCATATATGTTTTAGGACCTTTTAAGGCACAAGGGTCTCCAGTATAAATACCCAGGGACTATTAGTATAATGGCAAAACAACATGAAAATAGCCTAAAAAATAAGTAATTATAATCTAAGAAAACATAACAAATAATAATGGTAAAAAGGTAGTACATGAATGAAAAACGCATACATTAGATTTTTCCATAAATAAGAGTAAAATAATGGAACATGAGTAGGTGACCTTGCAATGATATATATTATATTATAAACATAATTTTTTACAAACCATAGTTTGCTTACTGAGTGACCAAACAATTGTAACAAACTAAAATTTACTTCCTATCTAAATAAATTCTAACACCCAAAATTATACAAGGTACAATCAATATATTTAAGTAGAATATGTTCCTAGTAAAGCTAATGGAAACATACTGATCGATTTCATTGGTTACATAAAAGTAGAAAATGTTGCGAGTTTCTAATTTATATATAGTACCAACACTCATATTAGAGTTTGCAAAACAAAAATCTAAGTAAATAACTTCTTGATTGATCCAAAGATGGAATTCATTGGTTATATCATTGTGCTACCATAAAACCATGTTAAACTGAGAATAAATTAGAGATGGACCACACCTAGAGTTGTATGAAATAAATTAATTTCTCTTACGTGTGAAATTTTTTGATATTGTCCACTAGTTAGAGTAGGGTTCGAGTTGTACCTACAATAGGTCAGCAACATCATTATTCATAAATAAAAAACTCAAAGGATTTGGGAAACATGGAATAATACTAATATAAAATTCGAAGTCTTGTTCAATTGGTTACCTAGGAAATAAAAAGTATTCCTTTAAAGGCCATCAAAGCCTACATGACCAAGTTATAAAATATTAGTAGTCCTTGGAAAATTTTTGTCTATGGATAACGAAAACATAACTTTTTAGGCTAGAGTATGAAGTCATAAAACCCTACTTCAGCGTATAATACTTAGGCATAGTTCTTTGGAAAATGGAATTACAGGTTTTTAAAAACAAAGCAATACGAGTAAATAATCCAAGAAACATAGATGAGAAAACAAAACATTAGGAGTAAATAACCAAAGAAACATAGATGAAATCATAAGGGAAGGAAAAAAAAGAAAAATGTATGAATTTCTCGAAATAATGGTTAGAGGGTTACATCCTTAAAGAAAAATATGTATTAGGGTTTCAAAAACATATAATGATAGTATTATTAGTATTAAGATATTATTATATATTTTTATTAAAAAAATAAAAATTAATTAATTTTCAAAAGTCAAATATAAGTATTGACCAAATCAATTTTTATCCTTTAACACTTTTTTTATTAATTATTCTTTTAAACGTTGGATACTGATCATTGCAACTCTGAGATGTATTTTAGCAATCTGTTGATCTTGCTCCTTAGCCTGCTAAGATGATGAGCATAGATTGAGGTTTGGAACGAGTTGACCAATAATTCTTAATGTGATTTTCCCAAAGATCTTAATCATTATATCATGAATGACACAGGCATCCAATCTCATAACATATAATGAATTAAATCCCTAATCCCGGTATATAGAGGGTTCACAAAGCAAGAATATAAGTTAAAGTTTCTTACATATTTGAGAACGTTTGCATCCAGGATTGTCTCATACTGTAAACTATGTAAGTCAATTCCAACATGGAACTTGCACTAAGTAGAAACCTTAAGAAAAATTGAGAAATTGTTGACTTTGGCTTTAATAAAAAGGAACTCAATATTAAACTAACACAACCAAAAATGATTTCTTGATAGGGAATCAAAACTTAGAAATGTGTAAAGTAGTGATTCATTGTAGATTTGAGTAGCTCATAAAACTATGAAAGCGTTCCAAAAAAATCCTGATAACAAATATAAGCACCAACAATTAATCATTCAGAAAGTCGGAGGACTAACTAAATAAATAGCTTGCAACAAAAAAAAATTATAATTCATAACCCTGTCTTAATCATTCAGAAAGTCGGAGGACTAACTAAATAAATAGCTTGCAACAAAAAAAATTGTAATTCATAACCCTTGTCTTGCCATTAGGGCACTGTTGATGGATACTAAGAAGAATCAAGAGTCTCCAAGTTGAGTAGGAGTTTAAATTTTTGCGTAAGAATGTGGGTTTCTAACCTAACCCTCATGCTTCGTCGTAGAGTTTGAAAGTGAAACAATGAACCCTAAAACTAGGGATTGGGACGGTAGTCATTTAATAGCCCTTAAGGCACGGGAATATGACAAATAATCTAAACAGTTCCTATGGTTAGAAAAAATCCCCAACCACATCTTCACCATCCACGTCACTCCTATCACATGGAGTAGTAAGGGGATGTAAGCATGGTGGACATGTGCCATGCAGCTGTGATTAGACATAAGTATTAGGGAATTTATTTCGAGTAGTAGTTTAATGAGTTATCCCAAATCACATCACGAGTACAATTGGTAGCACATAGAACACATGGTAGTGGAGAATCATCCGTGATAAAATCTCTTTCCATGTTCATCATTTTTTCTTAAAGTAAATAAATTATAAAGCAATGCACCAATGTGTGCCTCAATATTGCTACATTGGCCGTAGTTGAATGATAATTAGTCTTGGAGTATATACCGTAAATTTTTTGTAATGAACTGTGTTAATTGGCTCCTTTATAATCTCTCTCCCATCCAAAATTTAATAAACCAAAGTTTTAGTTGGAACTTAATTGAATAAAGGATAGTATAGTTACGAATGAAATGAACATAAGGGGCTAGTTCGATCTTTTGAGAGCTTGATATTTCATTAATTGAACAATAAATCTTCAAAATAGTTTTAAAATTTTATTGGTAGGGTTAAATGTGAGGTACATTAGATATGGTATAAGAGTTTCTTTGAGTTTCTTTGTTTAAAATGTATTGATCTATGGGCAAGATAGCAAACTAAATTTAACAAGTTAAATGTTTTATATTACATATTAAGAAGTTAAATAATTATTAAACATAGTAGAACCAACCTTAAGGTCTCTTGGTAAAAAGGAAATTTAGTTACAACTAGGTGGTGAAGCATCTTCACATTTAGTGGAGTTGTTAGAAACTATGAAAGTCTTGGAAGCATAACTAGTAAGTATTATAGAAGATAATGAAAAACAATTGAAATTCAATTTAGAATAGTAAAAATTGATAAAAATCTAATCAAGAAATAAAATAAAAAACATTAGAACAAGATTCATACATTTTGTAGAAAGAGGAGTATCATAAGAGGAAAGATCGGAATAAGATAACTTAGAGTGAGACTTTCAAGCTTGAGCATGGGAAGGAATTAAAGGAGGATGAATCTAAACATAGTTAATCCAAATTTCCACCATTAGGAAAAAACCAAATGAAAAAATAAAAAATAGAGTTGTAGGGAGACTTTTTTTTTTTGTAAGGTTAGGCAATCTTCATTCCAGAAAACATCAAAGATACGTCAAACTAGAGTTCGGGTGGCTGGTCTGCTCGAAGGAAACCAGATCGCCACCTTTTGGCCTTAAAGCCTGAACAAAATTTAAAAATGTTTAGTTCTTTCTTCCTATCATAACCATTATTCTGCTAATTGAAAGCGAGACTAACTACATTAACATAATACGGCACCTAGATACAGTTCAGATTCATCACAAAATAAAGTAGAGAAGACACACACACCACTAATCTTCATCCAACAAATCAACCGGGGCAGCCTTAGAATCATTTGCACCTGGCTTCAGAATCTTCTGCTCAATGGCCCATTTGAGCTTTAGCATCATTTGCTCCATGCCCTTTAGCAGAAGATGATTTCTGGAAACCTGGACTTGGACAGCCGCAAGCTCTTTTAGGAGAATGTTCTTTATGGAGGCCGATTCTTCCGTCAGTTGGCATTTAAGGAGTTCTTCTACATGTTTGTGCTCTTCATCCTCCTCTTCGCATACTACCTGATTAACCTCCATAGCCCTACTAACCACATGCTTCATGATCCAATAGAATTGTAATGTTCTATTGAAGAGCGTGTTCCTGCCTCTAGTTGTGCCCGGATCCGTGATTACTTCCTAGTCCTCAGGGGGAATCTCTTGGTTCGCGCTAATTTCCCTCAGCTCACGCT
This sequence comes from Pinus tabuliformis, assembly GCA_031772625.1. Taxonomy (NCBI): domain Eukaryota; kingdom Viridiplantae; phylum Streptophyta; class Pinopsida; order Pinales; family Pinaceae; genus Pinus; species Pinus tabuliformis. The sequence continues at coordinate 535,599,296 of CM062820.1, forward strand.
CCCATTCACGGATAAGAGAGCAAACCTTGGGAGAAATGCCAGCCATGTAACCATCAATCAGTTGGAGAAGCTTGCCGAGGTCGGGCTTCCTGCCCCTTTTGTTCGGTTGACTACTAGTGCCAACTTCCCTCTTCTTATCAGAACTGGTCTTTCTTGGAGCCATGTTTCCTCTGGTATGGGCTTGGGAATAGAGGAAACTTTCCGACCACCTTTTCTTGCCGAGGTCGAGGAGGAGGGTTGGTCGCAGAGGTGAGTAGGCATCTTTATGTTCTTTTTCATCGTTCTTACCAATCTGAATGAGCCTGCCATCTATTTCCTAGGGCTTATTAACGCGTTGCCGTGTCGAAAGGGCCGCCACTTGGCTGGTTGAGTTCCCGGCCTCCGCTTGGCCATTTATTTTTCCGTCACGCATTCCAGCTTCCCCATCTCGGGAAGTGGCATGGCTTGTCCTTTCCACTTTATGCTTCATTATTCCAACCTCTGTCCGGCTGCTCTTGCCGTAGCCTTTCTTTACTCCTGGTGCCACCTGTCGTCCTTTCCCTGTCCATTATCCCGAATTCCGGAGCTGGCTCTAGATCATTCCTTAATGATGTCTCAGCTCGCGCGTCCCCTCCGTTTGTTCGGCCATTCTTGCCATGCCCCGTCACCTGCCCACCATGTGCCTGCCTTTCGCCTTTGCCTTTTCCCACGGGTGAGCTGTCCGATCCCTGCTGTTGGAGATTATCTCCGCCTCTGCTGCGTGCCGCCTGATCCTGACCGTTCATCTCTTTCATGCCATTCCCACCTTTATCAACATTTAGCAGTTGCTGAAGTTGGGTTTTCTCCTCCTGGTTCAGATGAGGCAGACCCACGCTGTCGATTTCTTTGCCCCGGTTCCGGCATCCCCAATTCGCAAGCCAGTCTGCCGGCTTGTTACCTGCGCGCCTGGTGTGAGTCGGGAGGAGGTAGTCTATTTTGGGAAGGAGCTTCCCAATTTCGCCAACCAGCCAAGCGGTTCTCCAGCTTTTGCTAATCCTTTCCACTGGTATTTGCTACTGGAGCTTCCTAACCATGTCAATTGCCAGCTTCAAGTCTCCCTCGATTTGGAGACGTTTGAAGTTGACCCGAAGAGCTATTTCCAGGCCCCGTTTCAGGGCATGCAGCTCAGCTTCATTATTCGAAGCTTCCCCACAGTCCATTGTGAAAGTTCTTAGAGTGTTACCCTCTGTGTCTCTAAAGACTCCTCCAATGTTGGCCTCGCCTGGGTTGTGCTTTGCAGCGCCGTCGAAGTTTAATTTTATGAATCCTGGTGGGGGGTGTCTGTACTAGTTGCTTTCGGCCACTGCTTTGGCCAGCTCTTTTCGAGAACCCCCGCGGGTGACCATACTCTGTCTGACCTCTAGTTTATTCAGGATTGTTTCTTCCGTAGTCGAGACCTGCCAATCCTCATCCCTCCAGCTTTCCGATAGGATTGTTTCCTGAATGTTTCTGATGAATTGCTCCCAGATTGTTGCGGGGGTTCTGGTTTCTGATTTGAAGATGGCCCCGTTCCGAGCTTTCCAGATATTCCAGAGGAGGAATCCGGTGGAGAGGAGCCAGGCGCGGTTAACTACCGGGTTCAGGTAAGGCTTTTTCGGCCAATTGACAATTGTGCTTACGATGTTTTGCTGGTTTCTGTGTTGGCGCTCAAACAAATTGCGGTGGTTTTCCCACAGGGAGGAGCTGACGGAGCAGCGGTTCATCAAATGTTCCATGGTTTCCTCTTGGGAGCAGCAGAGGGCGCAGCGGGATGGGCCTTGGCTTCCCTTCCGCAGAATCTGGTCCCAGGTGAGTGCCCGACCGTGTAGAATGGTCCAAATGAAAAAAGAGATCTTAGGCCAGTGCTTAATTTCCCAAAGATTTTTCCATTGATTTGTTTCCGGTTGATGATTTTGGTTGCTATGAAGGTGGTAGGCTTCTGCTATTGTGAAATTTCCTTGAATGCATTTGCCCGATCTGAGAAGCCATCTCTGTATAGTAGTCTTGCCATCTGTCGGTTTTGGTGCTCCTTCCCAGTCCTCTTTAAATTTCCAATTTCACCAGTATCCAGCCTCGTCAAGCTTCCAGAAGTTGCCTACAGTTGAAGCCCCGGTCTAGGGCGAAAAGGCAAGGATGACATGGAGGTTGACTTTTTGTATGAGATAGTCTCTTTGCTGCCAGGATGCCTCCCAAAATCTAGATTTGTCCCTTGCCCGAATTTCCCAGAAACTGTGCTCCCTTATCAGGTCCTTGCTGCCTCTCGCCAGGTTCCAGATTGCAAAGCCTTTGGTCTTTGTCGTGCTTCTCAATTTTTCTTTAATTCCCCTATTGCATTGTATTTTCTTTCCGAAAGCACCTTCCACAGGTCAGGGCCACCCTGAAGCCACCTCCACCAAAGCTTCGCACCCATAACTTGGTTGAGGGCGAAGGGGTCGCGGAGACCTAGACCGCCATCTTTTGGGAGTCGGCAAAGCCACTCCCATGAGATAAGGGCCCACTTTCTTGTTTTGTTGGTCCCCTGCCAGAGGAAGTTTTTGAACAGGGAGACTAGCTTTTGGCTTGTAGTCTTCGGAATTGCTTGGCACGAGAGCTGGTAATTTGGGATGGCCTGCAGAAGAGCTTTTAGTAAGGTTATATGACATAGCGCATTCAATGAGTGGTGGGTCCAGTTCTCCATTTTATTTCAGATTTTCTTTATTAGTAGATTCCAGTTGGCCGACCAGAACTGGTGCTCATGTAACATGATACCCAGGTATTTGGATGGGAAGGATCCCCTGTTGAAGCCTAGAGTACGAGCCAGGAATCTTTGGACTGCCAAGGAGGTATTAAAGAAAAACACTTCCGATTTATCTTTATTGATTTCCATCCCGGAGGCTTTGCTGAATTGAGATAGGGATTTGATAATTCTTTGGGCCTCTTTTAGAGTGGCTTGACCGTAAAGCATCACGTCATCTACAAATTGCTGGTGGGAGACCAGAATGTCTTCTCCACAGATTCTGAGGCCTTTTATTTGTTCCTTGGAGACCTGATCCTTAACCAATCTACCTAGGCCTTCTGCGGCTAGGATGAAGAGGAAGGGAGACAAGGGGTCTCCCTGCCTTAGCCCACGGGAGGGAGTGAAAGCTTCAGAGGGGGAGCCGTTTAGGAGAATTGACATGACAGGAGAGCTAACCATAGACAGGATCCATTTTATCCATCTTTGATCAAATCCATAGGCTTTTAGGATACTTGCCAAATAGTTCCAGCTGAGCCGATCAAACGCCTTGGCCAGGTCCAGTTTGATTAGCATGCCGGGGGCACAGGAGCTTTTCAGGGAATGAATCACTTCCTGGGCGACTATTATGCCATCTGTGATCTGCCTTCCTTTGACAAAGCCAGTTTGCTCCGGGGCAATGAGATCTGGCAGGATCGGCTTAAGCCTGTTGACCATGATAGTTGCAAGGATTTTGTAGACAACGTTACATAGGGAGATGGGCCTGAAACCCTGCGGTTCATCTGAGCAACCAGACTTTGGTATTAACGCCAGGAAGGTGGCATTCAGACCTTGGTGCATGCGCTTGGAGCATCTGGATTCCTCCACAAGATCAAGCAGATCGTTTCCCATGAAGCTCCAAGTCGCCTGATAAAATTCGATGGTGAAGCCATCGGGCCCCGGGGCCTTATTTTTTGCCATTTTGTTTATTGTTTCCTCCAGTTCTTCCTTGGTTATTACCCGGAGAAGGGCCAGGTTTTGATCTCTAGTGACTTTCTTTGGAATATGGTGGCTGATTTTGTCTATGTCCTCAGCTCTGTTGATATTTGGTTTGGAGAGAATACCTTTGAAGTGCTCCACCAAGAGATGTTCTATTTCATCCTGCTGAGTCACTCTGTTTCCTTCCTTGTCTTTCAAGGAGAAGATTCTGTTGTGTTGGCGATGGTTTATCATGGCTTTGTGGAAGAATTTGGAGTTTTTGTCTCCTTCTTTGAGCCATTGGATTCAGGATTTCTGCTTCCACAGGATTTCCTCCTGTTTTCGCCTTTCCTCTAATTGGGTGATGACTCTACCTTCCTCCTCTGCCAGATCCTGACTTCTTCCTTCCAAGATGATTTGTTGCTGAATTCTTTCCATTCTGGATTGGAGTTTGCCCTGCTCCTGTTGGATATTGCCAAATTCTTCCTTGTTCCACTTTTTTATTTTGCTTTTAATTTCTTTGAGCCTTAGCTGAAAAAAGTGCATTTTGTTGCGGCCATCCTTTCCACTATTGCTGTCCTACCACCAGCCTCTTACTTTGTCTAGGAAGTTAGGGGCTCTGAGCCAAAAGGACTCGAACCGAAAGGGTCTCTTTTTCTTCTGATTATTTAAGGTTATTTCCATCTTTATTGGCCAGTGGTCCAACCCTGTTGAGGGTAGGATAGAGGCTTCGTAGAATATATCCAGCCCGAGTATGTGCTCTAAGAGGAGGAATCTGTCAAGTCTTGAAGCAATCTGCTTGGACCTGCCTCTTCTGTTATTCCATGTGAATTTCCCGTTTATGGTTGGGATGTCAACCACTCTTAATTCTGTCTGCACTTCTCTGAATCTTTCCATTTCTGGGTCTTCCTTGCTTATTCCACCTTTTTTCTCTTCTCGAGAAGCGATTAAGTTGAAGTCTCCTACCAGGATCCATCTCTGCTCCTGGTGCAAACTTCGAAGCTTAGTTAGCTGATTGAGGAACAGGTCTCTGTCTGCTCTGGTGTGGGGACCATATACCGTCGAGATTACCACCCATTCACTTTGTCCTATTAGCCTGAATCTCCCAGTGAGGATTCTTGGCATTCCTATCCACCAGTCGGCGAGGACTTCAGCTGGGTTCCAGAGAATAGCTATCCCTCCTGCACTTCCTTTGGGATCTATAGTGACATGTTCGTATCTTGGTTTTATTTTACTGAGGATTTCATCCATTTTCTGGCCTGGGATTTTGGTTTCTTGGAGAAGCATAATTTGAGGTTTGTCTTTTTTGAGTCGTGCTGCCAGATGTCTCTGTTTTCCTTTGCTATTTAAGCCTCTGATATTCCACGATGTCAAAATCATTGGTTAACTTGGGAGAGGGTTTGGAACACCGCTGATAGCGGGACTACTTTTCCAGTATTGACTAACGTTTCTCCCATGAGTTGTATGGATTCCTTAATGTTTATTATTCCTCTTTTTTTTTCCACCCTTTATTTTGTCCATTTTGATCTGGTCTTCTTTCCTTTTGAGTCTCTTTATTTTCTTCTGTTGAGGCTTTACCTTTTTCTAGTTTGGTTTTGTATTGTTGGAAGGTTTCAGTATACAACTTCTTTTTTTCTTCGAGAATAAACCTCTCATCCAGGTTCTTCCATTCATGCAACAAGTTTTCCAACACTTCCTCTTCCTGGCTTAGGTCCTCCCTACTGGACTCCTGGTCTGTCTCCATCCGAACAGTTTGTTCATCTGATTCCTTATCATGTTTTGGTATCTCACTCGGGGCTTTTCTTTTAGCTGGGTTCCTTTCGCTGTTTTCACTGCAGTCTGAGCCTTTATCCTCTTGATTTTCCATGACCTGATCTTCCTCATCCTCCTCTACCTGCAGTATAGTGAAACTGTTTGGTTTCGTTGCATCGGGTTGTTTGCCTTTCCTATCTTTCTGGGGGGGTTCCTTGTTGGATTTCCTTTTGTGTTATGCTCTTAACCTGTAAAGTAATACCCAAACAAAGAATATGCGAAGAGAAGATACCCAGAACATAGAATATGCGAAGAAAAGAGACCTAGAACACGGAATAGCAATGATTTTATTATTCAGAGAGAAATGTTCACAGGCCTCTTCGAGGGGGCAACCTCCAATAGAGCAGAGCCCGATTACAAAAACAAGACACGATACTCCTCGCAGGGAGTCTCTATCCTTTATATATGACTCATACATGCAATACCACGGGCCAATACCGTGGGTTTTATTAATACCATCTATCTAATACTACCGTCCATTTGCAACTAACTTTGGTACCGTCATTAATTGCGGGTTAACCACTTACAAATATTAATATGGGCTTTATTAACTCTTGACTATGACGTGATCCCATGACATAAATAAGGGGGTTAGGGTGGGACCCTAACATGCCCTCCCCCTTAAGACTAGCCTTGTCCTCAAGGCTGAAGCTGCGGAAACTCCTGAAGAACAGTGGCTGGTTCCCAAGTTGCATCTTCCGGAGAGGTGTCTTTCCATTTGACGAGGACCTCCTTAATCATGCGGCCGTGCAGGTGCTTGTCTCGTGTGTCTAGAACCTGTTCGGGTTGAAGCCAGATTGACCCTTCTTCGTCTAATTCACATAGACTGGTTTGAACTCGGCAATTGTTCCCAGTCACTTTCTTGAGGCACAATACATGGAAAACTGGATCGATTTTTGCTGTAGGGGGCAAGGCCAACTTGTAAGCCACTTCTCCAATGCGCTAAAGTACTTGGTATGGTCCATAGAATTTTGGAGCGAGCTTTTGACAACCCTTATCTTTGAGTGATGTTTGCTTATATGGTTGCAGCCTCAAAAATACCTGATCCCCTTATTGAAATTGGCACTCTGAGTGATGTTGGTCGGCCTGTTGCTTCATGCGGTTCTGAGCTTGATGAAGATTCTCGCGAAGATGGGCGAGCATGGTTGCGCGGTGTTGTAGGAGTTGATCCACTGCTTGTACTTTGGAGCATCCCTTGAGATAGGAAGTAGGGGAAGGCGGATGTTGACCATAGACTGCTTCATAGGGAGTCCTTTTGGTGGTGGCATGATAGTTGGTGTTATACCACCATTCCGCCAGAGGTAACCACTGTGCCCAAAGGTGTTGCTTTTCTGAAGTGAAACACCTAAGGTAGGTTTCTAGACATTTGTTGACGGCTTCGGTTTGACCATCTGTTTGCGAATGATATGAAGTACTAAGTTTGAGTTGAGTGCCTTGTATTTTGAAGAGTTCCTGCCAAAAATTGCTGGTGAAGATTGGGTCGCAGTCAGACACTATAGAAGTGGGCATGCCATGTAATTTGAAGATCTGATCCATGAAAGTTTGAGCAACCAAGGTAGGTGTAAACGGGTGGGGTAGGGCATAGAAATGAGCATACTTCGACAGTCGATCCACAACCACCATGATCACTGACTTATTTCCTGACTTTGGAAGACCTGTAATGAAATCCATAGAAACCTCCGTCCAAATTGAGGCCGGAATGGGCAATGGTTGTAAGGTGCCTGGTGTGTTGACGGTTTCCCCTTTGTGGCGTTGACAGACATCACATTCGGCTACGAAAGTAAGGACATCCTTTTTCATGCCTGTCCAAAAGAATGATCTTCTGGTGCGAGCATACGTCTTCTAAAAGCCCGAATGTCCTGCAATGGGAGATGAGTGCAATTTTGTCAAAAGGCGACTTTTGAGGGTAGATGTTGGTGATATTACAACTCTGTCCTTGTAGCGAAGAATATCATTCTGCCACGAGTAGCCCTTGTTGGAATTAGGATCTACCTGCAATTGAGAAATGAGTTGGGAGAGCCCTATGTGTGAAAACCATTCCCTGCGAGCCTCTTCAATCCAGTCTGGAATGGGGAGGGAAATTGCGAGCAGAGTACTTTCCTCCTCAAATTGGCGCAACAATGCATCTGCTACACTCTTGTCTTTCCCTTTCTTGTAAATGATCTCATAATCATATCCCAGCATTTTGGCTAACCATTTATTTTGTTGTGGGGAGGATAGACGTTGCTCCAAAAAATATTTAAGACTGTGATGATCTGTGCGGATTTGGAAACGTCACCCCAATAAGTAAGGTCGCCAGGTCTCGACTACATGTAATATGGCCATCATTTCCTTCTCGCAGGTAGATTGGCCCAGATTCCTCCCACTGAGTTGTTGGATGGTGAAGGCCAATGGTCGCCCTTCCTGCATTAAGACCGCTCCAATACCTGTACCCGAAGCATCACATTCAATGACAAAGGATTTGGTTAAGTCAGGTAGTGCTAAGACGGGAGTGGAACACATGGCGTTTTTGAGAGCGGTAAGTGCCTTTTGTGCTTCCTCGTTCCAGAAGAAGGAATTTTTCTTTAGGAGTTGAGTGAGGGGCTTTGCTATGCGGCCATAGTTGCGGACAAATTTACGATAATAGCCTGTTAGACCCAAAAATCCTCTCAAGCTCTTCAAGGTCTTAGGTTGAGGCCATTCTTGCATTGCCTGGATCTTTTTGGGGTCCACCTTGACACCTTGACGCCCCACAATGTGGCCCAAATACTCAACTTCTTCCATGCCAAACGAACACTTAGACATCTTGACAAATAATTTATGCTGGCGGAGCAGTTGCAAGAGTAGATCTACATGCTGAAGATGTACCGCCCAAGTGCCACTATAGATGAGGATGTCATCGAAGAAGACCATGACAAATTTTCTCAGATATGGTTTGAGGAGATGATTCATAAGGTTCTGAAAAGTAGAGGGGGCATTACAGAGACCAAATGGCATGACCAGAAACTCATAATGGCCTTCATGAGTTCTGAAAGCCGTCTTGGGAATGTCGACTTCCTTCATGCGAATTTGGTGGTAGCCTGAGCGAAGATCCAAATTAGTGAAGAATTGAGCCCCATTGAGTTCGTCCAGCAAATCGTCAACCACCGGGATGGGAAATTTATCTTTCACTGTCAACTTATTGAGGGCCCTGAAGTCGGGACACATCCGCCACTCCCCATCTTTCTTGAAGACCATGACCACTGGTGATGAATAAGGACTAATGCTGGGACGAATGACACCTGCTTCCAACAATTCCTTGATGATTTTTTCTATTTCATTCTTTTGGATGAACGGATATCTGTATGGCCGCACATTTGGTGGTTGGGCCCCTGGAAACAATGTGATACTATGATCATGTTCCCCTCGTGAGGGTGGAAGCTCATGAGGCTTATCAAAGACCGTCTGATGTTTATTTAAAATTTGTCTCAGGATGAATTGGCAGAGACATGGTTTCGACTACCTGGATGGCATTAAATTGAGCTACCACTCCATGATGGCCCTTTTTTAACAATTTTTCCATCCTATGCGAGCTGATGATAGAGGGGGCTCCCGCCTGTAGCCCACAGAGGGTATGTGTGGAGTTGTTCTGCTTAAAACTCATATATAACTCCTGGAAATCCATTTTGATTGGCCCCAGAGTGCGGAGCCATTCCGCGCCTAGGACAATGTCGCAACCCCCCATGTGTATTGCAAACATGTGGGTTTTCAACTGATAATCCCCCATTTGAAGTTTGACATTTTCACAGCGGCCTTCACATTTCATTGTGCCCCCATCTGCAATTTGGACTTGGAAGTTAGAAACTTCACGGACAAAACAATGCGCTGCTTCAATGATCTTTTGATGGATGAAATTATGGGTACTTCCACTATCAATCAAGACTACTACTAGGCGATGTTTAAGAAAACCCCTGATTTTGAGAGTTTGAGGGGAAGAAATGCCTGCCAATGCATTTAGCGAAATAATTGGTTCGTCAGATACAATCTCCTTTTGGTTATCTTCTTCGATCGCCTCTGGTTCCTCAAGTGGTGGATCTTCCTCGGTGGAGCTGTAGTCAGTGGCATCTATTTGAAAAAACTTGGGCTCCTTGCATTTATGACCCGGGGAATATTTTTCATCACAATAGTAACATAGTCCTTGCTTCCTTATTTCGGCCATTTGCGTAGGTGACACCTTTTGAATCTTAAGTGTTTGAGTCGTGTTGGGAGCCTGTGGGGGACAACCTTTAGCGGGGAAGTTGAGGCGGTTGGATTGGGCTGTTAATGCACGTTCCACCTTACGAGCTACCTGGCAAGCCTCTGTCCACATGGGAGGGTGGTGGAGGAGAACCTGAGCTTTGATGGCTTCTTTCAGACCGCTGATAAAGCATTCCATGTAGAACTCATCTGTGAGACCCTTAGTGCAGAAGGCTAAGGCTTCAAAAGCGGTAATATATTCATCCACTGTACCCAAAAAAGAGTCTTCCTGTTCAAAGCGATTTCGAAGAGCTTTGGCAAATTGGGCCCAATTTTGAAAATGTCCATTGCAACGCTGATGCCATTCCTTCCATTGCCATCATTCATTGTCCAAGTACATGGTGCCCACCATAAGCTTAGTCCCCTCATCTATGATATGATTCAATTGGAAATACTGCTCCATTTGTGCTAGCCATGCGGACGTGTGAGAACCGTCAAATTTATGCATATCCAACTTGGGAGGTCGCTGACTGGGTGGTGGGTGGGTGTGCCAGACATGGGGAGAGTGGCTAGACTCACCCTCGTGGTATTCATGGCCATTATTCGCCTCCTCATGGGCTGGCTCCTTGCCCTTTAGTGCGTTCTGTATCTGGATACTTATTCCTTTAATCTCATGTTGTATTTCGTTCACCGAAAATTGGATGGAGTTCACCTGGTCTTCAATTTTGTCCATCCTTTCATTGGCCATCGCTTCAGCGCGAGTTTCTACCATACACCAACCTGATGAAAAATTGGGACCGCCAAAAAATTTTTACTAAGAAATTGAATAGTACCACCTTGCTCAGCTCGTCATCCTGATTCTGATGGGCTAGGTCACCAATAAGCGCCCCGGAAGATCTCAGACTTTTTTTTCTTTTTGGAAAACTCCTAACGGAGTTTTACTCCTTCCTGATCAATACTGCAGTCGCCAAATCCTCAAAATGTCATTGCCGCCAAAAGTCCTGCGAAAATTATATCCAGGTACAGGAACCCTTCACAACTACTCCGATCTGGTGGATCTGAGAGATCTGAATGGTGGGACAACTGCTGTTGCTGATCTGATGGAGCTGCGGGACTGATGTCTGCTGCTGCTGCACTTGCTGATCTGGAATAGATGATGTGTGATCCCCCGATAGAAAGGGAACTATGGTCTTGAGGAGTGTCAGGTGCTACAGATCGCAATATACATAAGGGTCTGACAGTAGTACTCGACCCAATGTTTCAGGGCTCTAACTAAGGAGGATCAACTGTACCCTTAGCCGTACAACCCGACTACCCTATCGTACGGGTGAGTAATCTCTCCGAGTGCTGTTCTCGGTGTACTGTAGCCACAAGACGTCCGAAGGTTTATCTATGGCGAGGTTTCAAGGGAGCTAGGGGGCTTCCTATATACCCAAAGGGTACGTGGAAGACAGTCCGTGCGCGGTTCTGTCTAATGTGCTACTACTCGAAGGGGTACCCACAGGGGTTACAAGGGAGTCCAACAGACGTGACCACCTCTTGTATTTCCTGCGTGCATGCCTCCCCAAATCCGCAGGTTTATGCGCTTAACGATAGATCCCGTGGTTTAAAGACGCCGGAACACGTCTCTAGCCAAAAAAAAAAAATTGCTAAAAATTGGAGATCCCACCGAGCCCTGGAAAGTGCTCTGATACCACTTGTTATGCTCTTAACCTGCAAAGTAATACCCAAACACAGAATATGTGAAGAAAAGATACCCAAAACATAGAATATGCGAAGAAAAGAGACCCAAAACACAAAATAGCAATGATTTTATTATTCAGAGAGAAATGTTCACAGGCCTCTTCGAGGGGGAAACCTTCAATAGAGCAGAGCTCGATTACAAAAAGAAGACATGATACTCCTCGCAGGGAGTCTCTATCCTTTATATATGACTCATACATGCAATACCACGTGCCAATACCGTGGGTTTTATTAATACCATCTATCTAATACTACCGCCCATTTGCAACTAACTGTGGTACCATCATTAATTGTGGGTTAACCACTTACAAATATTAATATGGGCTTTATTGACTCTTGACTATGACGTGATCCCCTGACATAAATAAGGGGGTTAGGGTGGGACCCTAACATTTTGTTTCTCACCACTTGGAATTCCTCCTCGTCTGGCTCTCTCTTTTTTTTGGGGCCCTCTATTTTCTTCTTCCTCCCTAGTTATTGGACATTCCTTTGCTAGATGGCTGTGGGTATGGAACCTACGACACCTAAATGGGATGTGTTCATAGTCTATGTTCTGCTGCCAAATTTCTTCATGGTATTCAAGCTCTATAGTGTCAGGAATGGGGTTTGCTAGGTTCATGTAGACACAGATCCTAGCATACGAGGTGTATCTACCTTTCTTTGTAGTTTTTGCTATTTTTACAAAGCTTCCTATTGAGTTGCCTATTCCTTCCAGGATATCTGGGTCCTAGAAGTCTATGGGGAGCCAAAATAAGCGAACCTAGATAGGAGCAGCCAAAAAGGTTTCTTTGTCAGGGTTATAGCAATCTTCCCAGAAGCGCATGAACAAACCATCATTATTATAAAAATATGGGCCATTGTCGAATACATTTTCTCTATCTTTCAGGTTAAAGAATATTACCATAAAGAAGCCTTCCGCTCCCAGCTTGAGCTCGATGTGGCCCTGAGGCTGCCATTTCTGTTGTATCCACTTCGTGAGGTCTCTTTTCGACGGCCAGACTCCGACAAACTTGCAGATGAGGGCATGGTCCCTCATGTAACTTCAGTACTTTTCGAGCTTGTTTGTTGGGATCACATATCTGGATTTCTTTGTTGTACATGGTAGGCACTTTCCTCTACGGCCTGATTTCCAGACCAATCCTAACACGGGGCCCATGTTCTTCTGTTCCTTTGACTCCTGGCTACTCTGTCCGCCTCCTGCTGCCGTGTCTCAGTAGGAGGGGATCTCTCCCCTCCTGACATTTTCTGTCATGCCTTTGTTGCTTTGGATGTTGTTAGTAGTTGCTGGACTGGTCTGTGTCAGTTTTCCACACTTCCTTCACGACTTCCTTAGGTTTTCATCGCCTTGAGTTGTAGGGAGACTTTAGGAAAATGAATCATCTAATATTTTATGGTGAATATGAGGAGGAAATTAAACCTTGGTTATTAAACATTAATAAGAAATTTCAATTGTGTGAATATCCCAATAATATGAAAGCTAGGTTAGTCAGTTACTAGTTTCAAGGTAACTTGTCCCTTTGGTGGGATGAAATTAAGCTTGTGCACAATATTGAAGATAAGGATATGATTTGGGAGGATTTTTAGAAGCATTTTAAAGGGACATACTTGATAGAATGGTATTATTATGACAAAGATAAAGAGTTTCATGAGTTGAGGTTTAGACAGATAAGCATGGATGAATTAGTGAATAGATTCACCCATCTCCTACCATATGTACCATACATTCAGAGGGAGAAAGCCAAAATCCTAAAATTCATTGGTTGTTTATCCCTTTCATTTAAATATAAAATAGAGTATGATAATAATAAAATGATGGATGAAACCATGAGGAAGGCCAGAATGTGTTAGTAGTACCCTAAACAAATAAATGATTTAACTTAAAACCCTAGAAAAATAAGAGAAAGGATTGGTTCATACAAGACAATAAAGGGTTAAAATATCCTTCTTATTGTAATTATTCCAAAAATGATCAAAATGGAAACATTAATCGAAACAAGAACTTGTAGAAAACTCAATATCAAACAAGATCAAAATAGATTTATCTAAAGAGAAAAAGAGTCAATGAAAATGAAGGAGAACCCTTGAAGTGTTAGGGATTTAGGAGCGCTCATTTGTTTTAGAAATATCTATACAATGTTAAATCTAATAAAGAACTCCATGATGTACAAGAAGATTCTACTGTAAATGATGTGGCTAGGAGTATCCCCAAAATTAATGTAGCATTAGATGACTGACAAGTTGAACATTAGTATAGCATGATTGAAATAGAGGGTAGGACGGTATATTGAGCTATGTCAATTCTAATAGTTCAAGGACCTAGTTTGAGTTAGACAGTCCAATAATAGTGGAGAAATATAGTTTAACAATTTTAAAGTATAAAAAATATTGGCTAGTACAATTAGCTACTAGTATTAAAAGGAAAATTACTATTCTAATTAGAGATTGGTTTGTCAATTTAAATGGCATAAATTCAAAAATGAACTTAAACATCCTACTTTTAAGGTGATATGACGTGTTAGTGGGCACAGATTGGCTAGAAAGTCATATTAAAATTACAAAATTCCCTGAAAAGATAGCTACTTGTACTAATGATGAGGTAGTGGAGGAGATAATCTCAGACATACCCAAATTGAAAACAATAAGATAGATATCAACATTGTAGTTAATGATACGCACAAGGAATGAGTATAAGTTGTTTTCGATATAGGTGGAATATTTAACAAAAGAGAATAGAGAACTACTTTGAATGACTTGGAAGAGGTGTGGCAATTCAAGGATATTTTTTTCGGATTAAATTTCTAAGTTTCCACCAAAGAGGGACATTTATTTTACCATTGAATTTGTATGTGGAGCGACATTGGTTTTAAGAGAAACCTATAATATGAGTGTTCTAGAGTTGACTAAATCAAAGATATAACTTTAGGATTTGTTGGACAACAAGTATGTTTGATAAAGTGTCTAAAATTGGGGAACACTGGTCGTATTTTTGATAGAAAAGATGGTACTTTTAGGCTATGTGTCGATTATAGGCAAATAAACATACTGGAAGTTAAAAATAATTACCCTTTACCTAGAATTGATGATTTTTTTGATTAGGTAAGAGGGGAGACAATGCTAGTTAAGGTAGACTTGAGATTTGGTTACCACCAAACCAAAGTTAAGGATGAGGATATTCTTAAGGCTTATTTCAAGAATAGATATGGCCATTATGAGTTTGTTGTCCTTCCTTTCGGACATACTAGTGCCATAGCCAAATTTATGTATTTAAGGAATAACTTTTCAACTAGGAATTAGATAAGTGTGTACAAATCTTTATTAGTGATATTTTAATTTTCACAAAAACCCAAGAGTAACATGAACATCACTTAAGAGTAGTGTTGTAAACACTTAAAGAGCATCAATTGTACGTAAATTTTAGTGAATGTGAGTTTTATCTAGATCAAACTTAGTATTTGGGCCATGTAATATCTCAAGAAGGATTTGTGATAAACCCTACAAAGATCAAAGCAATCCATAATGGGCCTATTCCTAAGGAGATGGATAATATTTGATCATTTATGGGAATTATAGAATATTATGACATGTTCATATATGGTTTTTCTTACTTCCCTTATCATATAGCATGGCTACAGATGAAGGGAGGTAAATTTACATGGATCCCAAAATGTTAAGAGAGTTTTGAGTGGATACACTATTTGTTCATTATAGCCCCCACATTTAAAATTGTTGATCCTAATAAACACTATAGATTATGCATAGAATGTCATTTGGAATAGTTAGGGGGAACTCTAATGAAAGATGATCATTTTATTGTTTATGAATCTAGAAAGATAAAGGAGCATCAAAATAAATATAATGCTTATGAATTAGAGTTAGTTGCATGAAACAATTGATTAGCCAACTAGATTTAAATGCAAGGAAATAAATTTGGATGGATTTCCTTACTGAATTTGATTTTGAATAAAACATATCGAATGGATGGAAAAGAATTAGAACATGCACTTAGTCAAATTCTGAAATATATTATTATATTTTCTGCCATTGGTATCAAAACAAATTTCATTGAAGAGGTTATGACAACAACCTTAGAAGATAAAGAATACATACAAATCCAATAAAACTTGGTAAATGAAAATTCTCCAAAATAAAAACCAATTTATGCTCTAAATAATGATGGTTTGCTAACCTTTAAAAAAGAACTTTATATTCCAAATTTGCATAGACAAGAAAATGATTCTAGATGAAAATCATAAGAAGCCATTTTCTACTCATCCAACCTACCGAAGGCTTATAAAATCACTTAGAAAGGAATTTTATTAGCCATGAATGAAGGAATATGTAGAAAAGTACTTAGCTAAATGTCATGAGCGTCAAAAGGTTAAACTAGTGAACCAACCTCTTGTTGAACTACCAAATCCATTACCTATCCCTCAGCGGAAATGGGATATTTTTTTCTTAGATTTTATATTAGGAATACCAAGAATCACAAGGAAACGTGATTCTATTATGGTTGCAGTTGATAATATAATTAAAGAATCCCATTTCATACATTTCCAATCAACATTTAAGGTTGTTCGCCTAGTAGAAATATTCATGAAGGAAACATCTAGAGCACATGGAGTGCCAAAAATAGTAATTTATGACAAAGATGAAAATTTCACATCAAATTTTTGGAACATTATTTTTAGAGGGTTACACGCTCAACTAAATTCTAGTACTTCCCTCCATCATTAAACCAATGTAAATATTAAAAGAATTAATTAGAACCTTCAATACGTGATTCAAATGTATGCAATGTCCCAACCGAGTAAATGAGAAGATTACCTACATTTAGTTGAGTTTTCAGATAATAAAAATTATCAAGAATCTTTAAAGATGAGTCATTTTGAATTTTTATATTGACACAAATGATATTCTCCCTTGACCTAGAGTCATCTAAAGGAGAGATATATTTTAGGACCTAATCTCTTAAGAGGTATGGAGGAAGTGGTTAAGTAGGTAAGACAAAACTTAAAAACCACTCAATATAGAAAAACATTATGTAGATAAGCAATGGGTTCGCCAAGACTACAATGTGGGAGAGCATGTTTATATCAAAGTTAGACCAAAGAAGAGTACCTTGAGTCTTCAAACTTGTGCTAAACTGGAATCTACGTTCCATGGGCCATTTGAAATACTATCCAGAGTAGGACCAGTGGTGTACTAGCTAGAACTAGCATCCCATATAAAGGTTCATAATGTGTTTTAGGTATATATGTTGGAGAATTATGCTTATGATCCAACTAACATCATTTATTGAAATGTGATACAAGTCAAACCAAAAGGTTAGTTTCAAGTCAAGACCATAAAAATTTTAGATAGGAGTGAAATTTTATTCTAGAATTGAGCCATCACATGTTAAAGTGCAATGGATGCAGTTTGCGCCTAATGAGGCCACTTGAGAGATGGAAGAGAAAATGTGAGAAGAATTGTGTTCACTCTTCCAAAAATAATGAATGCAAAGAGAACATTAAGAACAATATTCAAATTAAGGGGAGGTGAAATATAATACCCCTATTGATTGTGTTTCATGACATTATTTGTGGAACTTTATTGTGATTTGTAATTATTTAACTGTTGAGACAAGGGTTAGGAGGGCTAAGACTATACTTGGATATTTGAATGATGTACACTTAAATATGTAGTAATAAATACAATATTTTCTTTTTGAAGCTTGGTAATGTTATATAAAAAAAATGTGACTGATCAAGTGGATATATTTTTAGTTAATGTGGTGGTTATAGTCCTTAAAGATGACACGTGTATCAAGTAAGTGTCAAAAATTGAAGGTGAGAGTTGATTCTAGTAGTGTCTACTATGAACAAACAAGTCACGTCCCAGTGACCACATTGTTACCTACTTCCTTCCATGTTCTCCATAAGGGACAAACAAAAACTAAATGTAAAGACTATACATGAGAGAAATGCATGCTTGGTTAATGAAAAGGCCTAAGAATTAATGATAGCACACAACAATGGCAAGATGTTTCCACGTGGGTAGGGAACTATGAGAAAGAGGGTCCCAAGGAAGAAAAAACATGAGGAAAATACAAAATATGAAGAGAGAGTAGAAGACAAAATATTACCGACACCATGAAAACCTACAACAGGGGTGTTGGACTGTAGAAGCTACAACAACTCATTTGGCAGGGAGGAGCATGCTAGCTACATTACATTTACAATCCTCACTCATATACATATATGCTTTTTTTGTGTAATTTTCATATTATATGTGAGAGATGTATTTCATACGTTTTCTATAAATTGCACGCATTATGTGGAAAGTACAGTTAATTAGGGGCACCAAGTCTAGTATATTCTTTGTAACTACTTGTGTCTTGAAAAAAATACTATGTGAATACGAGCTGAAAAATTTGTTCTACATACATGCATATTAAGGAATTTGGAAAGGATTCAAGTAATATTGTAAAGTGTCTATGAATAACTTAGGAAGATTCCTTATGGAGGTGGTCAAATTATGTCAATTCTTGAACAAAAATAAGGTATATGAATATGTAAAGTTATTTTCTATTTGGATAAGTATACAAGGAAATCAAAATTCATTTTGAATTTTGAAAAACATGCATGATAGTAAGAATGATATTTGTGCATTTTATACGTATTAAAATATTATATCCAAATAATGGTTGAACAAGATGTATTTATAGAAAATTTAGAATAGTATTTAGATAATCCATTAGAAAAGCGAGTCAAGTTGTTATTATGATTTTATTAATTCCTATGTATTTGATATAAAAGTAAGTATGAGAGGAAAAATGCACCATCTATGTATTGTTCTATAGAGGGACAAATAGTCTAATAATTACAAAATATATCTATATAATGTAACATCACCTAAATATATATTATTTAGTAACATGTCATTACTCTAGGATTAGAACCTTGGTCAATAATAGCTTTGAGAACTAAAGCGTTACACATAATCATGTAGTAATATATGAGCATAAGTCACTATATGCAAACTTTTCTTAGGAAAATTCGATTTGGACCTTACAAAGGCACAAGTGTCTTAGGTCTAAATTCCAAGGGACTACTTGTATAGTGGTAAATTCTGAAATTGCATCTAGTGTCAGGTTTCATAATATAGATATTCATTAATGTATTTATCATATTTATTTTGTTAAAGCATGTTCTTCATGCTTAGAGTAAAAGGAGTAAAAAATAATTTACTTGATTCTAGAAAATATTTAATTTAGTCATGTCCAATTTGGACATTTGAAAGAAAAAGAAATCAATTTTTATTTTTATGTCATAAGCCCACAACATCTTCAAGTCGGCCTAGTGGCACCTATTCAACCCTCCTGGAAAGTTATATATCTATGTCAAGTTAAACCTCTTGGAGACATAATTCATCAACACATTATCTATCTATTATTGCACCAAGACAAGATGGAAAAGGGATGAAGTCAAAGGAGAGAGAAATAAGTCAAAGGAGAAAGAAAAACTAAAGTTTTCCTCCCTAAGCCAACTCACATGTGAAACATTTCTGAGGTATTGTAGGGTTGAAATTCGATCACTATTGTAGGGTTGAAAATCTTTGTTTAGACTAGAGTTGGAGGATATTAACCAACATTGAGTTTCACTATTGGAGGGGACTTGGAGGAGGGTTTTAACTTGGAATATTAATGGAAAACTGGGTCTTGGATATCTCATCTTGATATGACTATACAAGAGAAGGATTATTTGGCTTTCCCCATTGTCATTTTTTTCCTTGGCTAGTAGCATAAATTTTGGTGGCTCTTGTCTCTTTATGATCTTTATATTTTGTGCATTTGTATAGTTTATTGATGAAGAATACAACTTGACTTTCACAAGTAATTATAAAGAAGAGGAATCAAGAATTAATCTCTATTTCACTTGGTTTCTCAATATTATATCAGAGATAAGGTGAAGGAAGCAAGCTTGAAGATCACATTTTTCTAGTATTGTTGATTGAAGACACCTTTGTAGCAACTCTTTCTCTCTCTTAACTTATATTTACATTAAGGAATTTCTCAAGGAAATAAGTATTCTCCCTAAATATATAAAAGGATATATCATCATTGTTGTTTCTAAATTATCTGAAAGAGTGAAGGATGGGAATTTATACTCTGCTATTATAGGTTTAATTGAATATGACAACACTCAGGTAATCAATAATGGATATTCAAGGAATATGGTAGGTCAACTTGGATATCTTAATACTCTATCAAAAGGAATTTCTTCTTACAAAGCTAAACTTCAAAAACAAAGTAGCTATCTAGTCAAAGGAATTAGATCTACTTCCAATGAGCTAGAATATAGTAGGAACATTCATCTCGACATAATCCTCTATGTTTCAGATTTAAAAAGAATTTACTTTATATTTATTATGGAAGATAAAGGGTCCAGGACAACATTTATTGATGTAAAAAAGTTTGTTTGGGATAAGAGATATAGTATAGATAATGCTAAGTTAATTTACATTCGTGAGGAGATGTTGTATAGTCATCTAAATCCTCCTCATTAAGATTTAGCACACATTGAAATCAATCCATGCGAAATGTGGCATAGAATATATGGCGATGTCCATTACAAAATATTTCCATCTTTCAGTGAAATGGTTATAGGTATGCCCTAACTGAAAGAATAATATGAAGGAGTTTGTAAAGGGTTTTCCCTTAGAAAAAATGTGAGGAAGCTATTTTATACTAGTGACTGAGGATCCAAAGATATATTTGACATAATTAATTTTGATGTTTGTGGTTCCATGTCTGTAAATCACTTGGTGGTCATCAATACCATGTAACATTTATTGATGATTATTCTAGAAAGACAAAATATATTTCTTGAAGTCTAAAGATGAAGTATTTGAAAAAATCCAAGGGTTCAAAGAATGAGTTGAGAATTTGATAGAAATAAATATCAAGACATTAAGATTTGATAACTTGTGGCCTTTTGTAAATAAGATGGGATTAAGAGGTAGCTGATAGTTCCATATAATACCCAATAGAATTATGTAGCTCAAAGGAAGGATCAATTTATCAAAGAATGTGTAAGATTTATGTTACATTATCAAGATATTCCCAAATTCTCATGGGGAGAAGGCACTATGAATGAATTATAAATTTAATGTAAAATCCCTCAAATAATTCTTGGTGATATAACTCTAGAAGAATATTTTACTAGAAAAGAATAAAAAATAATGTATTTGAGTCATGTCCCATTTGGGCATTTGAAAGAAATATAATTCAATTTTTATTTTTATGTCATAATCCCATAAGGTATTCAAGTTATCCCTCCTTAGACAAGTCGCCCTAGTGGCACATATTCGACCATCCTATACAATTGTATATAAGAGTAAAGTTTGGTCACTTAGAGGCACAATTCATCAACACACCATATATCTGTTTTTGTACCAAGATAAGAAGCAAAGAAGACAAAGTCAAAGGAGAGAGAGAGAAATGAAAGTTTTCTGCCCTAAACCAACCCACACAAGTGAAATTTTTTAGTCATTTACCTAGGTATTTCATGATTGAATTTTGATATCTATTATAGGACTGAAAACCTTTGTCTTGACTAGATTCAAAGAAAATTCACCAATCCTGGAATTGACTATTGGAGGGAACTTAGAGGATGGTTTCGACTTGGAATATTTATAAGACTTGATCTTGGTCCTGATCTTAGATATATCATCTTGATCTAATTCTATAAGAGAATGACATGTGGGTTTCACCCCTTATGGGGTTTCTCCCTAGCTAGTAGCTTAACCTTTGGTGTCTCTTGTCTCTTTGTGATCTTTATATTTTTTACATTTGTATAATATCTTGATGAAGAAGACATAACTAGTAATAACAAGGCAAGCCAACATACACAAGTAATTATCAAGAAGAGGAATCAAGAATTGATCTCTATTTCACTTGGTTTTTCAATAGTAAAATAACATACAAATAAGCTCAAAAAATAAATAAGAAAGAAATTTAATTATATTCTAAGAAATGATAACGGGATAGAATAGTAAAAAAGGAGTACAAGAATGACAAACATGAGCATTAGATTATGTCATAAAGTAGATTAAAATATAGGCACATGAGTAGGTGACCTTGGAATGTTATTTATTACATTATAAACATGTCTTTGCATAAGCCATTGTTTATTTACTCAATGGCCAAACCATTGTAACAAATTGGAATTTAATTCTTGTCTAAATAACCCTGATGGCATTTGAAAATTATCTTCACCAACATGGGATCAGAGGAGTGCTAGGCTTTTTCTACAAATGGCGGAATTGTAATTCTCTGCACGCTAGTCCTGTCTCAGGCCATGAGGGAGGTGAGAGGGGACAGGTGGACCTCACCTGTCAGGGTCCGCCTTCCCTCTTGGACTTTTCTATGCCAGTCATGATTAACATTTACCGAGGTTTGAAAAATGTGTGTTTTTATCCCCAGCCTGTATGTGGTTAACATTTTTCTCACTATCTTTCACCATTCGACGGAGTTTTACTTTTATCTTTCCTCAGGCTTCCAGTTCCTACAGTGTCGGGATAGGGTTTGTTTCAAATAGCAGGAATCAGGGTCGACCGTGAACTTGTGGATTTAGAACCAGTGCCGGACGATTTACTCACTGTATGGGGGCATGAAGTTTATATCCAGAACCTTGAGCGTTTTCTCCCTAAGACAATTGTGAAACACGGGTTTTCTACCAAAGAGGAAGGTGAGGTTCCTCTCTCTCTCAGTTCTGTACTCCTCGATCCGGCAAACACTCAGAAGGCAGATCACACCATTTTACCCTCCAGGGGTGGTACCTCAAAAGGTGAAAGCTTCGATAGGAATTGCCTTGCTATTATCGGGTCTCTTCGCTTCTCTTCGGGGTTAGGCCTCTCTGATCTTATAGGATTTCCTCCTCTTTCCGGAGGGCTAGAGGATGTGGTGGCTAGTTGCGGTCTGCATGTCTTGAAAGGGCCCTTAGCTGTAAAGTATAAGACTGGAAAAAGGCTTGTATCAGGAGCAGACCTCCCATGGGCATCTGGAAGTGAAAGTAGGGCCCCAACACAAAGAAAAAATCCGGAATCAAGCTCTAGAGGTGTAAATTATCTCTCTGTTCAGGTGAGCCGGGATTTTCATCAGAGCGACATCCTGGCCAGAGAAACTGGCGATGGATCTGGATATGAAATCCATCAGAAGCCGTTGGGAGTTGGATTAGAGGCGAGCACAGAGGGGGAGGTTGAACCTGGGGGCACCACGGGCACAAAGAAGTCTCAACTTGAAAAGGACCCTTTGGTTGAGGGACCAAAAATCTATGTTTTCAGTGTAAACAAAGACTCAGAGGAGGTGCCAGGGTTTGGTTGGGGTAAAGGGTTCTGATGCCCGACCTCCCAAGGAACCAGGGGAGGGTGAGGTGCAGGCAACTAAGGTGGGTGGGAAGCGCAAAAAGCAGGGTCCCATTAGAAAGAAGGAACCACGGCCTTGTTGCACCCTAGGATTGGATATCCGAGTAAAAGAGGCAATGGAAGCCACTGAGACAAGGCTTGTAGGTAGAGTTCGAGGGAGGAAATTCACGGCTGATTATATCCGGGATTGGGTTCAATCGGAGTGGGTAAATGCACCAGGTAAGCCAATGGAGATTAAAGCCCTGGAAAGAGGATGGTTTACTTTGCGTTTTGCCCACAAAGATCATGTAAATTGGGTTCTTGACAGGAATTGGTGTTTTAGAAAATGCCCAGTTCTCCTTTGCAAATGGACTCCTATGTTTGATGCCCAGAATGAAAACTGAACGAATCTCCAGTTTGGGTCAAATTTCCAGGGCTACCTCTTCAGTTCTGGTTTGATTTGGTATTCAACTCCATTGGTAACACACTAGTGAAGTTCCTGGAAGTTGATAGGTCTTTTGAACAATCTGATGATCTTAGTGTGGCTCGGATCTTAGTAAGCCTTAACCCTCGAGAAGGGCTTGCAGATGCCATGACTTTAAAATATAGAGAGATGGAATCCCTGCAAAAGCTGGATTATGAGAACCTGCCATTCCGATGTCTCAGATGCCATAAATATGGGAACTTGGCCAAAGAGTGCCTCTGGGTCATCGTCATAGAAGGAACCCTTTCAAAGTGCCCAGAAAGCTGGCGGATTTTCCTGTTCCTAACACATGCATGGATTTCCCAAAGGAACCAATGGAGGAGGATTTATAGGATGGTTTGGAGGTCACGACCTCTAGTGCCCCTTTGTAGCAGATTGATTTCGACCGGATTCCTGAGCAAGTACCTGTGTTGACCGCCTCTCAGGTTACTACAACAGCTGGGATAGTGGGGGCCTAGAAGGCGGGTATGCCACTATCTCTCCCTTTTCCTTATGTTTATCTGATTTAGATCTTGTCTCTATTGTTTCGATGCCTAGCCCCTCCAAGCAGCTTCAGATGGAGTTTTCCTTTTTAAATCTAAATTCCTCACTGGTTGACAGTCTAGTTGTTTCGGTACCACCACCCTCTGGAGTCCCTCCTTCCTCTATGGTAAAATCTATGGTCCCTTGTCAATCTATGGATTTTTTTCCCTCCACGACTGTTCCCCCCTATAACCTGAGATTGCTGTCAATTCGTCTTGGGAAAGAGACAACTCCTAGTGGTCTAGAGCAGGATCTGGTGCCAATCGGGCCTAGGAAAGCAAGAGGTAGGAAATCCAATATTTCAAAGGCCAAGCAGAAGGCAATAATTGATATTGTTGATGGAAAACAAAAATCCTTGACTGGGGTGCTTAGAGCAGCAAATCCACCCCATGATATTTCGAAATGATCTATCTTTCCTACAACTATAGGGGGTTAGCTAGTCAACCTAAAAAACTAGCCTTAAGGGATTTGATTAGACATTATAACCCAAATATTCTTATGCTTCAAGAAACCCTTGGTAAAGGGGAGGAAACTATAGCACTCTTATCTAAACTGATGTTAGGCTGGCTCTTTCAGGCCCTTGATGCAAATGGCCGCTCTGGTGGTTTGGTCACAGGATATAAAGCAGGAAATCTTAGAGAAATTTCTTCTTGGGGGCTTGAACACACTCTGGCATTGGAACTTTACTCTAAGGAGCTCTTCCTACCCCTTCTAATTCTCAATGTTTGTGGGCCCTGTCAGAAAAGGGAGCTGTTTTGGTCCTCCTTTTTCCAAAAGTCCTTTCTTGGCCATCCTCATTTAATCATCAGAGGAGACATAAACTTCTCTCTAGGGGTCTCGAAATTGTGGGGAGAAAATTCCAGAGCGGACCCCCTAACTGATTTTTTCCTTTCCAAGATTGTCTCTTCCCATCTGATCGACCTCTTGCTTCTTAAATCCAACCCCACTTGGTGAAATAATAGAGTTGGTAATGATTGGGTGGGAAAGAAACTTTATCGTTGTTATGAAACCAGCTCAAGAAAAGATAGAAAAGATAAATCCACGCCTTAGAATTCAGCCTCTTCGAGGGGGCAACCTCCTTTACATTACATAAATGAACAATTCTTGGATGATACAAATGACAAAACCTCCTTTCTATATATAGGAGTCTAAGGAGTCACAATATAATCTAGCCGACCTAACAATAATAATATAAAGCCACAAAAATAGCAATAGAGGGATTCTATAGGGCACAGAAATAACAATATGGGGGTAATAGGGGCACAACAATATAAATAGGGGTACAACTACAATAGTAATGGGGTAATCACTAGTATTATAGGGACCCAACATGCCCCTCTCCTTCAAAAAAGTGTTGTCCTCAACGCTTGAGCAGTTCTGGATACTTCTGCATAAAATTCTCATCCTCCCATGTGGAATCTTCAGCAGATAAGTTCTTCCACTTGATAAGATACTCTGAAATTGATCGATTTCGTAGTTGTCGAGTTCTTGTTTCTGTGATTGCTTGTGGTTCCAATATAATTTTTCCTTCCTCGTCAAGTTCTGGCAATATTGTTTGAATTGGGAGCTTGTCACCTATAACCTTCTTTAAACATGAAACATGGAAAACTGGGTGCAATCGAGAAGCTGCAGGAAGCTCCAATTTGTATGCCATAGTACCAATCTTTTCCAACACCTTGTACGGACCATAATACTTTGGTGATAATTTATTATCCTTCTTAGCTTGCTTTAGGGACATTTTCTTATATGGTTGTAGGCATAGGAATACCCAATCACCTACATCAAAACTTCTTTCACTGCGATGTTGATCTGCCTGTTGTTTCATTCTATTTTGTGCCAACACGAGGTTATCCTTTAAGAGTTGGAGGACTTGTTCTTGATGTTCGATGTGATGTTCCACTGCCTGAACCTTAGAATTTTCTCTTAAATATGATGTGATGGATGGTGGTTGATACCCATAAAGTGCCATAAATGGGGTCATTTTTGTTGCTGTATGGAAGGAAGTGTTATACCACCATTCAGCTAGAGGCAACCATTTGACCCATTGTGTTTGTTTATCAGATACAAAGAAACGAAGATATCCTTCCAAACATTTGTTTACTATCTCAGTTTTCCCATCAGATTGAGGATGATAAGATGAGCTATGAGCTAACTGAGTACCAAGACAAGAAAATAATTCTGTCCAAAAATTTCCAGTGAAAATGGGATCTCTGTCACTTACAATAATCTTTGGGTTTCCATGTAGCTTTTGAACTGTTTCCATAAATGCAGTAGAAACTGTACTGGCTTTAAATGGATGTGATAATGCACAAAAGTGTGCATACTTGGTAAGTCTGTCAACTACCACCATGATGACACTCTTTCCCTCAGACTTGGGTAAACATGTGATAAAATCCATTGAAACCCTCTCCCAACGTTGGCTTGGAATGGATAAAGGTTGTAATAGACCTGGTGTCTTAATTGTTTCAACTTTATTTTGCTGGCAAACCAAACATTCCGCCACAAACTTTTGAATATCTGATTTAAGGCCATCCCAAAAAAATTCCTTCTTAACCCTGTGGTAAGTTTTTAAAAATCCTGAGTGCCCTCCTAAGGGAGAAGTGTGCAATTCCATAAGAATCTTTTGTTTTAGCTAGGAATTCTTACAGAGGTATAAGCGATCTTTGTACCATAACGAATCATTTTGCCAGCTAAATGTATCAGAAGTACTGGAATCTTGTTGTAGCTTTTGAATAAGTGCCCACACTTCTTCGTCATTCTTCCATTCCTCCCTTGCTTCGTTTATCCAATCTGGTTGGATAATAGAAATGGCACACAACAATGCTTCCACATCCTCATCCTTTCTTGAGAGTGCATCTGCCACC
This sequence comes from Pinus tabuliformis, assembly GCA_031772625.1. Lineage (NCBI taxonomy): Eukaryota > Viridiplantae > Streptophyta > Pinopsida > Pinales > Pinaceae > Pinus > Pinus tabuliformis. Next base: position 535,625,967 of record CM062820.1, read on the forward strand.
ACATTTTGCTTCCCTTTTTTGTAGATGATTTCAAAGTCATAACCCAACATCTTTGTGACCCACTTTTGTTGCTCTTCAGAGGATAATCTTTGTTCTAAAAAGTATTTAAGGCTATCATGATCCGTTTTTACCTTGAAGTGTCTTCCCATTAGGTAGGGTCGCCATTTCTTAAGTGCATGGAGTATTGCCAACATTTCCTTCTCATAAATAACTTTGTTTAAAAACTTTCCCTTGATTGGACGACTTTCAAAAGCAATGGGTCTTTCATCTTGCATTAGAACAACACCAATTCCATTTCCTGAAGCATCACATTCCACAATAAAGGTTTTTGTGAAGTCCGGCATAGCTAAGACCGGTGCTTGGCACATTGCCTCTTTAAGATGTTCAAAGGCCTTTGTTGCTTCTGAAGTCCATGAAAATGAATCTTTCTTCAATAATGTTGTTAGAGGTGCTGCTATTCACCCATAATTCTTAACAAACTTGCGATAATACCCTGTCAACCCAAGAAATCCTCGCAGATGCTTTATGGATGTGGGGATTTTCCATTCCTTAATGGCTTTAATTTTGCTAGGGTCTACCTTAACTCCTTCATGAGATACAATATGACCCAAATATTCCACCTCCTGGACTCCAAAGAAACATTTGGATCTTTTTGCATATAATTGTTTCTCCTCCAATAGTTGTAACACCCTGTCAACATGTTCAACATGATCCTTCCAAGACTTGCTGTAGATTAGTATATCATCAAAAAATACTAACACAAATTTTCTAAGGAATGGTTTGAAAATTGAATTCATCAAACCTTGAAATGTTGAAGGTGCATTGGTAAGGCCAAAAGGCATGACCAAAAATTCATAATGACCCTCATGAGTTCTAAATGCTGTTTTCGGAATGTCTTCAATCTTCATTCTAATTTGATGATATCCCGAAAGAAGATCCAACTTGGTGAAGTAAATTGATCCATGCAATTCATCCAGTAATTCATCAATAACAGGAATGGGGAACTTATCTTTAATAGTGAGCTTGTTGAGCTCCCTATAATCTGGACACATGCGCCATGATCCATCCTTCTTGTGCACCAATACTACTGGAGGTGAGAAAGAACTTTGACTCGGTTGAATTATACCAGCCTCTAGCATTTCTGCAACCATACGTTCAATTTCACTTTTTTGGACATATGGATATCTGTATGGCCTGATGTTTGGAGGAACACTTCCTGGAATCAGATGAATAGCATGATCATGATCACGCATAGGTGGGAGACCTTTGGGAGTCTCAAATACCTTGGAATGATTGTCCAGGACTTTTTGGAGATCTGGAGAAATAGATGATTCCAATGTGGAAACATCTAGCGAACATAATTGTGCAATTACACCTCTTTGCTCCTTTTTTAGAAGCTTTGTCATGCCATTAGAGCTGATTATCTTTCCTGGTTTCCCTGCAATACCCCTTAATTCAACTTCCTTTCCTTCCACAAAAAATTTCATGAAAAGTTCTTGAAAATTAAAAGCTATTGTACCCAAGGATTGTAGCCATTGGACTCCTAGTACAACATCAACACCTCCCATTGGAATGGAAAGCATTGGGCTAGTCAATACATATTCTCCCATGGATAGCTTGATATTATGGCACTTTCCAGAATAATTTATTGTTCCTCCATTTGCAATCATCACTTGACACTCTGGTGCTGGATATAGGAAGCAATTCAATTCTTTTGCTACCCTACAATGAATAAAATTGTGGGTGCTTCCTGAATCAATCAACACTATTACCTTTTTCTTCTTGATTTGTCCTTCTATCTTGAAGGTTTGAGGAGTGGTAATTCTCGCCAATGCATTACAAGATATGGTCGGATTTATTTGTTCTTCATCTAGGCTTTGTTCCTGGAATATATCTTCTTCTTTTGACCTTTCTTGCTCCTTTTCTTCTTCCTCTTCACAATCTATGTAGAATAATTTCTTCTCAGCACACTTATGACCTTTTGTGTATTTGCTATCACAATTGTAACAAAGCCCTTTTGCTCTTTTTTCTTCCAATTGTTGTGGTGTCAACCTTGTAGGTTGTGGAAGACTATGGGCAACAACACTTCCGTCTTTATAGTTGTGAACGGTATGCTTCCTAGTTGCCATAATTTTGCTTTCCATTTTTCTTGCTAACCTGAATGCCTTCTCTAATGAATCAGGTTCCCAAAGGCGCACATCATGTTGGATATTATCCTTTAAATACCCTATGAACACATCAATCCTATGCTCCTCTGGAATATCTTTTACCCTTATGTTCAATTTTTGGAACTCCTCAATGTGCTCCATTATTGAACCCTTTTGTTTGAGACTTATCAATTGGTTAAAAAAAGTGTTGCTTTTTGTATCCTCATAATGTGCTATCAATTCTTCCGTAAAAATTTCCCAAGTGATAAATTGTTTACGAGAACAAAGCCATTGATACCATACAAACTGATTTGGTTCGAAATATAAAGTTGCCATACGTACCTTTTGTGTATTTTGCACATTATTGAGATCGAAGAATTGCTTCATTTGTAATATCCATGTGGCAGGATCCTTGCCATCAAACTTCCTCATATCGATTTTTGGAACATGGTGAGTCTTCGATCCAACATTAGAGTCTATGGAATCATGATTAAAATTTCTTTTATTCTCATCATGAGTTTCCTTTACTACCTTTTCACCATTAGTGACCCTTTCTTGTAGCAACTTCTTCAATTCATCCATCTTATCATCCATGCCATCAATTTTAGCATCCATGCCATTCACCTTAGCTTCCATGCCATCCATCTTAGCTTCCATGCCGTTTATCTTAGATTCCACGCCATTTACCTTAGATTCCACGCCATTTATCTTAGATTCCACGCCACTTATCTTAGCTTCTGTTAGCTTTTGTGAGCGTGACTTTGTTGCACTTTTTCTTGTAATTTTGATATATCATGTAGCATTTCTTCCTCTTCTTCATGAGTCATGCTAGAGCCTTCAGGTTCCTTACTAGGTGTTTGCATTTTCTTTCTTCGGGGCATCAGTTACCGATAATAATGTTTTACTATGCCCTTTGAATTCCGTTAAACCAAGCTTACACAAAAATTAAAAAAAAAAACTACACACATTTTTTCACTTTATAGAAGCCTGATATTGAATCTGATGTATCTATGTAATTTCGGAACATCCAATTCTGAAATTGCTACCTGTAGTAGCCTTCTATGTCCTCTTTCCAATGCCACAAGTCTGAGCCAAATTGGATTCTCCAAGGAAGAGTTATGTGAAATCTCCCACAGTGACATGCTTTTAGACTCGTTCAGTAGAGCGAACTTGTACGACGTGCCACGAGTCACTGTTTCAACCTTTGAATCTGAAACACATATGCAAGAAGCTATAGTCCGTCCTATTTCTGTACCTTTTTATGAAATTTGAATCCGATCCTGAGAGAGAGAGTTATGACGATTTTCCCGAGGTCACCTGTTTTGAATGTAATTCAGGAGTCTGCAGAAAGGCCAACTTCCGCAGATCATATCTCCGAAAATATCGCGCGAAAAGCTCTGAAATTTGGACCCAAGGTTCAGAACCAATTCTTCTCAAATGGGTTTTTTGTGTGACTTCTGAAACGTCACAAAAAAAAGTTATAGCGAAAATGCCACGATGACCTATTTGGAGCAGCGAAACCCTAGAATCCAAAGCTCTGATACCAAATGTTATGAAACCAGCTCAAGAAAAGATAGAAAAGATAAATCCACGCCTTAGAATTCAGCCTCTTCGAGGGGGAAACCTCCTTTACATTACATAAATGAATAATTCTTGGATGATACAAATGACAAAACCTCCTTTCTATATATAGGAGTCTAAGCAGTCACAATATAATCCAGCCGACCTAACAATAATAATATAAAGCCACAAAAATAACAATAGAGGGATTCTATGGGGCACAGAAATAAAAATATGGGGGTAATAGGGGCACAACAATATAAATAGGGGGTATAACTACAATAGTAATGGGGTAATCACTAGTATTATAGGGACCCAACAATCGCTTTCTCTTGGGTGAAGTTCTATATGAGAAATTGTACATTTTTCGGCATTGGGTGGGTGAAGTGGGCTTGTCCGATCATTTCCCGATACTGATGGAGGCAAAAAGAACTCTCAAAAAACCTTGGTCTCCTTTCACATTTAATGCCTCTTATCTGGCCGATGACTCCTTTGTATCTTTGTTCCATACCACTTGGAGGAAGGATGGAATAGTTGAGGAGGAGGGTTTAAGTGGAAGTAAGGCGTTCATGAATAATCTGAAAGGTTTCAAAGCTGCAACCAAAAACTGGGCTTCCCAAAAGGCTTTGAAGGAAGATGAGGATTTAAGGGTTATAAACGCCGAACTTGAGCTCTTGGAAGATTCGGCAGGGGGAGGTTATGCCACCGTGGACTCTCGTGACAGAATCCGGGAGCTTGAAGTAGCCAGAAGGAAAATTATTCAATTAAAGGAGGAAAGCTGGCGTTTAAAGAGTAGGACTATCTGGCTCCAAGCGGGGGATGAGAACTCAAAATTTTTCTAGCAATATGCTAAAGGAAGGAAGAATTCAAATACCATCTAGGAAATTCCAAAAGCAAATGGGGAAAAGGTTCAGTCTTTTGAAGAGCTTGCCTCTCTTGGGGTAGCTTTTTCCAAAGACATTTTTAGAGCCCCAACAGAAGCATCAATTGTTGAAGATATAAGTGTAGCTCAATTTTTCCCAAGCTTCATTGAAGAAGAAGGAAATGATATCTTGATGGCTCCGGTCTCGATGGATGAAGTGGAAGCTACCCTAAAATTGATGCAAAAAGAGAAAAGTCCAGGACCGGACGGATGGACTGTGGAATTTTTCCTCCACTTCTTTGATTCTTTGGGCGAAGACCTCACTACGTTGGTGGAAGAGTCTAGGGTCTCAGGTTTGGTCTACCAGCCTCTCAATGCTACCTTCCTAACCCTCATTCTCAAGTCAGACCACCCTTCCTCTTTTAATGATTTCTGTCCCATCTCACTGTGCACATGCTTATACAATGTTATTGCTAAGATTGTTGCCTCCAGGCTGAAACCTTTCCTCTCCAAAAACATTTCTATGGAACAGTTCGGTTTCCTGGATGGGAGAAAAATTCACAAGGCTGTTGGTGTTGCCCAAGAAACCCTCCATAACCTTAAAAGAAGCCGGAAAAAAGGGGCCATCATCAAAATTGATCTCTCTAAGGCCTATGACATAATCATTTGGATGTATCTAAGGCTTCTCCTAACTCATCTTGGGTTCAGGCATGACTTTGTAAGGTGGATCATGGCGTGTGTTACCTCGACTTTGATTACAGTTCTGATTAATGGTGCTTCTTCGGACTTCTTCAACCCGCAAAGGGGCCTACGCCAGGGATGTCCTCTCTCCCCCCTGCTGTTCCTGCTAGCAGCAGAAGGTTTAAGTTTAATTATCAAAGCGGCGAAGAGACAGGGTGATCTGAAAGGGATAGAAGTTGGGCTTAATCTCTGGGTGACCCACCTTCTTCTTGTTGCTGATATTCTAATTTTTAGTGATGGGAGTCAGGAGGAAATCTGTTTTCTTAAAAGGATTTTATACCTTTTTTTAAAAGCCACGGCTCTGGTCATAAATGAACATAAATATTCCATCACTACAGCAGGACTCTCAACTCTCGAAGTAAAGAGAGTAAAAGAGTTACTATTGTTTGAAGCAAAGTCCCTTCAGGGTCTATTCAAATATATCGGGTTTATGCTTAAGCCTGACTCCTACAGGGCTGAAGACTGGATTTGGCTCTTGGCGAAAATTGAGGACAGAATGAAACATTGGAGTTTTAAATGGTTGTCAAGGGTAGGCCGGCTAGTTTTGATTAGATTTGTGGTGTTGGCTTTTCCAGTCTACTGGGACAGTATCATTTGGGTGCCAAAATGCATTCTGCTGAAAATAAATAAAATTTGTAGCAGACTCTTATGGGCTGGCCAGAAGAAGGATCACGTCTCTCCTTGGGTTGCTTGGGGTAAAATTGTCAGACCAAAAAAGATGGGGTGGATGGGGGATTAAGGACTTGTTTCCTTTCTCTCAGTCATTAGCAGCTAAACTAGCGTGGAGGCTGATTGTTTCAGACAATCTTTGGACTGTTGTCACTAGAAGAAAGTATATTGACCCAGTCTCACCTCTGGAATGGATCAGATAGCCTATCAAATCATCAAAGGACTCCTCTGTGGTATGGAAAGCTTTGGTGGTAGCTGTATAGATTATTGAAAAAGGTTTGGCATGGAAAGTGGGTGATGGTAGATTAGTAAGGCTAGGGAGGGACCCGTGGGTGGCCTGCTTGAACACCTTTGCCCTCTCAAGAGATCTTCTCGAACACCTAAACAACTGAGGTCTCTTCTTTCTTAGTCAAATTGCTGATAATGCATACTCAACTATCTGGCAGCAAGAGTGGTTTTCAGGGGAGGCTCTTGCTCTAGATGAAAGATGCCATGATGAATGGGGCACCTTTCGCGCAGGTTTACTGAACTCTCGTATTCATATTTCAAATGAGCCAGAAGAGTTAAGATGGGTTCACTCTCAAATTGGATTCTACTCTCCAAAGAAGGGATATGATTGGCTTATGTCTCAAAAGGGTTGGGAGGAGCCAAACTGGTGGGCCAAGCCATTGTGGAAATTGAAAGGGCCAATAAAGACTCTGCTGTTTTTCTGGTGTTTTCTTCAAAAGAAAGTACCTACTTGGGATTTTCTACAAAAAAGGGAGAAAATGGGTCCTGGGTGGTGTTCCTTGTGTAAGGAGAGCGACGAAACCCTCCAGCATATCTTCCTTGCTTGTCCTTTCTCTAAAAGCCTCTGGAATGAAATGTTAAGACTGACAAAGGTCCCCTTCCATTGGGAGGGAGAGGAGATACCTGAGTCTTGGAATTATTGGTGGCAGCAAGCTCCTAATGATAAAGTTAGATCGCTACCCCTACTGGTTGTTTGGGGAATTTGGCTAGCCAGAAATCACCGGATTTTCAAAGACACCTTCTTCGCCATTGCCATATTAGCAGCTAAAGGAGTGGCCATATATGAAAGCATACCACTCCCATCCAATTCTCAAAGCATCAGGCCTGTTCAGGTAGAAGAAATAAAGGGCTCTATCCCATGGACTTATTTTGATGGAGCCTCAGATATAAATAAGAATTATGGTGCTGGTATGGTCATACACCTTCCCTCGGGGAACATCCTCAAAACCTCTATTGGACTTGGTACCAAAACAAATAATTTTGCTGAGCTCAAAGCTTTACATTTTCTTCTTTGTTGGCTCTCTTTGCGCAATGAGCAGGAGGCTCAGGTATTTGGGGACTCTCTGAATTCAATCAAGTGGGCCAATGGAATGCATCTTTGCAGGAATTTTCTCTTAACTCCCTTGCTTGCTGAAATTATTCGTCTTAAAAGTTATTTTTCTGAGTTAAAAATTTGTCACGTTTACAGGGAAGGAAACACAGAAGCAGACAACCTTTCTAAAAAAGGCACTGAGCAGGTTTTGGGCACATGGTTAGTAGAAGAAGTGGTCGATGGGGTGGCAAGGGGACTTGCTCCTCCTGTTTTTGCATTATTGGAGAGTAGCCAACAGCTCTTATTTCCTTCTAGTCCTTAGTTTTTTTTTCTTGTATAATTTGCTGTAAAAACTCTTATGTATATGTACAAACTGCAATGGGACTCAGCGCTGTTTTCCTCATAATGGAGGCTTGAACACCTGTCCGTACTTGATATTAAAACTTTACTGCCAGTATAGTGTCTACTCGCTGGTTTCTTTTATTGTTGTGGGCTTCCGTCTACTCTGTTTTCGGCTATTCTCCTATATGGAAGCCGGGGGTAGGGTACACCATAGTTTTTTTGTTATATTATAGATCGGTTTTGACAAGGATGTAGGGTGGAATTTCTGAAATTTCCTATAAACAGCCGCTTATGGTTTTCTCTGAAGGAAGGGAAAAGACAATGCACTGCATATGCTATGTAACCCTCTTATATCAATAGAAGGTTCGATTTTTCTGTGGAAAAAAAATAACCCGTGATGGGAAAAACTGTATACCATATTAGATATATACTAAAATAAAATATAAGTATAGTAGAGATAGTTGGAATATACTTAGAGATAAACTAATTACATATAGGGAGAAATAACTTATTGAATTATCTCAAGTTGGAACACATTGGTTTTGACATCGTGCTATTGCAAAACCATGTAAAAGTAAGAAGAAATTAGAGATGAACCATACTTGGACTTGTAGGAAGGAAATTACTTTGACTCTTTGTTGTGAAGAACTTTTTTATTTCCAAACTATTGGAGTAGGGTTTGAATTGTAACTTACAAAAGTTCAATCAAAACCCTTATATGTCAATTAAATAGTTAAAATAATCACAAAATGTAGAATAATACAAATTTAAATCCCAAAGTCTTGTTAAAGAGGATACCCTTGAAAGAAAAATTGTCTATTAAACACCATCAATGCATACATGATAGAGTTACAAAATATTTTATCGAATAATTTCCGACATTGGATAATGAACACATAAATTCCTAATCTGGAGCAAGAAACCGTAAAATCCTCTTTCGATATTATGTTGCCTACGTGTATTTATTTGGGAAATCAAACCATAGGATTTTGGTAATAGAATGATAAGATAAATAACAAAATACACAGACATTGAATTTTAAGTGAGGGAATGAAAGGAAAGTTGTAGGAATTATTCCAAATAATGGTCAAAGGGTTATGTATTAAGAAAGATATGTGTTACGGTTTAAAAAAAATAATGAATGAAATCCCTTATCTTAGTATACAAAGGATTCACAAAGAAAGGATAGAAGTTAAATTTTCTTACCTATTTTAGGAAGTCCACATCCACAATTGTTTAATATATTGGACCTGATAAGTGAATTCCACCACCAAACTCATTCCAAGATAAAACCTTGGGAAAAAACACAGAATTGTTAACCTAGGGTATAATATAAGGGAACTAAACATTAAACTAAAACAACCCATAATTAATTCTTTAAAAGAAATAATAATTTACTGATTATGTAAACTAGTTCCTGATTGTAGAGCTAAGTATCCCACAAATATATGGAAGGGTTCCAAGGAATACCTAATAACAAATATAGGAACCAAAATTTGATCATCCAAAAACTCTATGGACTATTTAAATAAATAATTTTTGGAAAATAAAGTTGTAATTCATAACCTTTTCTTACCATTCTACTAGGGAGTATTGACAAAGACTAAGAGGAATTAAAAGTTTATAATTTGAGCTTCAATTTACACCATTGAGTGATAATGGGGGTTTCAAAGCTAACCTTCATGGATGGTTGCAATGTTTGAAAGTGAAAAATGAAAATTGAAAGCGGGGGCTTGGGTGGTAGTTGTTTCACAGCCCTTAGGGCATGTAAGTCAAAGAAATAATATTAACTATTTCGATAGTTAAAAAAAAAATCCAACTACATCCTAATCATCTACCTCACACCTATCACATGGAGTAGTGAGAGAATGTATGCATGGTAAATACATGAAGTGGACTGACTATTAGACATAAGGGTTGAGGAATTTATTTGCAATAGTAGCTCAAAGAGTTATGACGAATCACATGATGAGTACAATTGATCGCAAATATAATACATAGGTAGTGGAGAACCATTAGGCCAAGTGATCAATTCTCCTTCCATGTTAATCATTTTTCTCTTAAAGTAAATAATCAGAAACAAATGCAATCGCTTGTTCCTTAGTGTTGTTACTTTGGCCAAAGTTGAATGGCAATTACGCTTGGAATATTTACCATAATGTTCTTATAAATAATTGTGGTAATTTTATCCACTATACTCTCTCACTACCAAACTTTTATAAACCAAAGTTTTAGCTGCGAATTAATTTAATAAATTATTGTATAACCAAATTTTTAGTATAAACTTATAATGGAAATTTGAGTTTTAGAAGTAGAGTGGTTTCCTTAAAGCTTGGTATATACAATGAAATTGAATGGTTCTGGTGGTGCTTCTGTAATGGTCAATATCCTCACTAGATCATTGAATCTTCTCTTCCCCATCTAATATAGTGCACCATCATATCCTCCTCTAGAGGGGTTTCTCAAACCCCTCATACCATAATTACATTGTAGGTGAAGCTTATGACGTCGGTCACTGAGAGAATTCATCCAACTCATTTTCTAGCATTCTAGGGGTAGTGTTGTTAGGTGACCTATGAAATCCTATGACTCGTGGAGCATCCTAGTAAAATAAGAACCATAATAGATGCTGCCCAAAAGTGGCTAAATTCTTTGTTACAATGTCAAACTAGACTTTCTTCTGAGCTACATTGGACACATGTAGGACATTCCTCTCATTTTCAAGTTCTTAGGTGTTCAACCAATGGATAAGAACCCAAACCTCTAGATAAAAAACAAATGGAAACCTAAATCCCACATTGAGCTATAATTTGGCACCCATGGATTTTTTACAATGGCTTTCAGTAACTTAGAAGATCACAAACGTTTTTTTGAAGGAGGACCATATTTATTCAATAGCTCCATGATTTTCGTTTGATTCTAGGCCATGTGATACAATCTAGAAGATGAGAAGTTCTTTCCTGTTGCTATCTAACTTTGCTCGTATGCTCTTCCTATTAAATATTGGCAAGAGGACATAATATCTAGCATTGGTAACACCCTTGTATCCTATATCATAATATATGAGATTATGAAGATAATAATATATACTATCTATGCCTCATTATGTGTGTATATGAATGTGTCTTATCATCTTCTAGAATCCATTGAGATCTCCTTGTATCATGAGGTCATCACACTACCCATTCATTATCTATACTATGATGACCATGGGAATCGTTTTTTGGGATTATCCTCTTTTCTACCCCCATTTTCCCCAACTCCTACTATAGTGGTATATGTAGATGGATTATTCCCCTAGAATGGATGCAAAAAATCCTAGAGGAATCCCATGATCAAAACTTAGGAGCACCATTAATCCAACAATAAATATGAGTGCTTACCAACATGGAAGAGTCTATGGAGAATGGTGAAATAACCCATGAGAATGTCAACAGTCAAGGCCCCACTAATCCAAATCCATTAGTAAAGAAAATAAAAATTTCAAAGGACTATGATGATAACACCAACACCCTCCCAAAGTGGGAAAACTTAGAGATCAAGGAATTAATCCCAAGCATACACATATAGAAGCTGCCAATGATACCCAATGATCGAAAAAACTTGAGGAAGATGAAAACCATGATGTAGATCACCAAATATTTTTGATAATGTTGGAGGAACTCAACAATGAAGATCCAAGGGTTTTTCCAGAACAAAAAATGATCTAGCTCAGACAAACCATTGTCCTTATCCAAAACAACATGCTCACCCTTAGAAAATCCTAGTTCCACTCAAAGGGCTTATCAAATCACACTTGTCTAGTTCTAAATACAAACCGAAGGAAAGATCTGAGGAAAAAAAATAGGTGGAAAGAAAACACAGGAGTTCATTCAACAAGCAGGTATATTCTTGAATAGATTGGGTAAGATTCATTTTATCTCAGAGACATTCTCTCCATGCCCCTCACTTTCTAAATGAAGCTCTTCTCTAAGAACATAAGGGTCATTGATAGTAAAATAAAGAAAGTTCTCCTTAAAATTCATGTTCAAGTGTAAATGTTGGGTCCCTATAGTACTAGTGATTACCCCATTACTATTGTAGTTATACCCCTTATTCATATTGTTGTGCCCCTATTACCCCCATATTGTTATTTCTGTGCCCCATAGAATCCCTCTATTGTTATTTTTGTGGCTTTATATTATTATTGTTAGGTCGGCTGGATTATATTGTGACTCCTTAGACTCCTATATATAGAAAGGAGGTTTTGTCATTTGTATAATCCAAGAATTGTTCATTGATGTAATGTAAAGGAGGTTGCCCTCTCGAAGAGGCTGAATTCGAAGGCGTTCATCTATCTTTTCTATCTTTTCTTGAGCTGGTTTCATAACATCTGGTATCAGAGCTTTGGATTCTAGGGTTTCGCTGCTCCAAACAGGTCATTGTAGCATTTTCGCTATAACTTTTTTTTTGTGATGTTTCAGAAGTTGCAAAAAAAACCCATTTGAGAAGAAATCACGCCGAACGTGGGTCCAAATTTCAAAGCTTTTAGCGCGATATTTGTGGAGATATGATCTGAGGAAGTTGGTCTTTTTGCAGACTCTTGAATTACATTCAAAACAGGTGACCTGGGGAAAATCGTCATAACTTTCTCTCTGGGGATCGGATTGAAATTTCGTAAGAAGGTATAGAAAGAGGATAGACTGTAGTTTCTTTTGTGTGTGTTTCAGATTCAAAGGTTGAAACAGTGACTCGTAGAACATCGTACAAGTTCGCTCTGCTGAACCAGTCTAAAAGCAAGTCATTGTGGGAGATTTCAGATAACCCTTCCTTGGAGAATCCAATTTGGCTTAGACTTGTGGCATTGGAAAGAGGATGCAGAAGGCTACTATATGTAGCAATTTCAGAACTGGATGATTTGTAATTACAGAGATACATCAGATTCAATATCAAGCTTCTATAAAGTGAAAAAAGGTGTGTATTTTTTTTTTAAATTTTTGTGTAAGCTTGGTTTAACGGAATTCAAAGGGCATAGTAAAGCATTATTATCGATAACTGATTCCCCGAGGAAAAAAAATGCAAACACCTAGTAAGGAACCTGAAAGCTCTAGCATGACTCATGAAGAAGAGGAAGAAATGCTACATGATATATCAAAATTACAAGAACAAGTGCAACAAATGTCACGCTCACAAAAGCTAACAGAAGCTAAGATAAGTGGCGTGGAATCTAAGGTAAATGGCGTGGAATCTAAGATAAAGGGCATGGAAGCTAAGATGGATGATTTGAAGATAGATTTGAAGACAGACATGGAAGAATTGAAGAAGTTGCTACAAGAAAGGGTCACTAATGGTGAAAAGGTAGTAAAGGAAACTCATGATGAGAACAAAAGAAATGTTAATCATGATTCCATAGACGCTAATGTTGGATCGAAGAATCACCATATTCCAAAAATCGATATGAGGAAGTTTGATGGCAAGGATCCCGCCACATGGATATTACAGATGGAGCAATTCTTTGATCTCAATAATGTGCAAAACGCACAAAAGGTACGTATGGCAACTGTATATTTAGAACCAAATCAGTTTGTATGGTATCAATGGCTTTGCTCTCGTAAACAGTTTATCACTTGGGCAATTTTTACAGAAGAATTGATAGCACATTATGAAGATATAAAAAGCAACACTTTTTTTAGCCAATTGATAAGTCTCAAACAAAAGGGTTCAGTAATGGAGCACATTGAGGAGTTCCAAAATTTGAACATAAGGGTAAAAGATATTCCAGAGGAGCATAGGATTGATGTGTTCATAGGGTCTTTAAAGGATAATATCCAACATGATGTTGACCTTTGGGAACTTGATTCATTAGAGAAGGCATTCAGGTTAGCAAGAAAAATGGAAAGCAAAATTATGGCAACCAGGAAGCATACCAATCACAACTATAAAGACGGAAGTGTTGTTGCCCCTAGTCTTCCACAACCTATAAGGTTGACACCACCACAATTGGAAGAAAAAAGAGCAAAAGGGCTTTGTTACAGTTGTGATAGAAAATACACTGAAGGTCATAAGTGTGCTGAGAAGAAATTATTCTACATAGATTGTGAAGAGGAAGAAGAAAATGAGCAAGAAAGGTCAAAAGAAGAAGATATACTCCAGGAACAAAGCCTAGATGAAGAACAAATAAATCTAACCATATCTTGTAATGCATTAGCGGGAATTACCACTCCTCAAACCATCCCGATAGAAGGACAAGTCAAGAAGAAAAGGTAATAGTGTTGATTGATTCAGGAAGCACCCACAATTTTATTCATTGTAGGGTAGCCAAAGAATTGAATTGCTTCCTATATCCAGCACCAGAGTGTCAAGTGATGATTGCAAATGGAGGAACAATAAATTGCTCTGGAAAGTGCCATAATATCAAGCTATCCATGGGAGAATATGTATTGAATAGCCCAATGCTTTCCATTCCAATGGGAGGTGTTGATGTTGTACTAAGAGTCCAATGGCTACAATCCTTGGGTACAATAGCTTTTAATTTTCAAGAACTTTTCATCAAATTTTCTAGGGAAGGAAAGGAAGTTGAATTAAGGGGTATTGTAGGGAAACCAAGAAAGATAATAAGCTCTAATAGCATGACAAAGCTTCTAAAAAAGGAGCAAAGAGGTGTAATTGCACAATTATGTTCACTAGATGTTTCCACATTGGAATCATCTATTTCTCCAGATCTCCAAAAAGTCCTGGACAATCATTCCAAGGTATTTGAGACTCCAAAAGGTCTCCCACCTATGCGTAGTCATGATCATGCTATTCATCTGATTCGAGGAAGTGTTCCTCCGAACATTAGGCCATACAGATATCCCTATGTCCAAAAAAGTGAAATTGAACGTATGGTTGCAGAAATGCTAGAGGGTGGTATAATTCAACCGAGTCAAAGTTCTTTCTCAGCTCCAGTAGTATTGGTGCATAAGAAGGATGGATCATGGCGCATGTGTCCGGATTATAGGGAGCTCAACAAGCTCACTATTAAAGATAAATTCCCCATTCCTATTATTGATGAATTACTGGATGAATTGCATGGATCAATTTACTTCATCAAGTTGGATCTTCGTTCGGGATATCATCAAATCAGAATGAAGATTGAATACATTCCGAAAACAACATTTAGAACTCATGAGGGTCCTTATGAATTTTTGGTCATGCCTTTTGGCCTTACCAATGCACCTTCAACATTTCAAGGTTTGATGAATTCAATTTTCAAACCATTCCTTAGAAAATTTGTGTTAGTATTTTTTGATGATATACTAATCTACAACAAGTCTTGGAAGGATAATGTTGAACATGTTGACAGGGTGCTACAACTATTGGAGGAGAAATAATTATATGCAAAAAGATCCAAATGTTTCTTTGGAGTCCAGGAGGTGGAATATTTGGGTCATATTGTATCTCATGAAGGAGCTAAGGTAGAGCCTAGCAAAATTAAATCCATTAAGGAATGGAAAATCCCCACATCCATAAAGCATCTGCGAGGATTTCTTGGGTTGACAGGGTATTATCGCAAGTTTGTTAAGAATTATGGGAGAATAGCAGCACCTCTAACAAAATTATTGAAGAAAGATTCATTTTCATGGACTCCGAAAGCAACAAAGGCCTTTGAACATCTTAAAGAGGCAATGTACCAAGCACTGGTCTTAGCTACACCGGACTTCACAAAAACCTTTATTGTGGAATGTGATGCTTCAGGAAATGGAATTGGTGCTGTTCTAATGCAAGATGAAAGACCCATTTCTTTTGAAAGTCGTCCAATCAAGGGAAAGTTTTTAAGCAAAGTTATTTATGAGAAGGAAATGTTGGCAATACTCCATGCAACTAAGAAATGGCGACCCTACCTAATGGGAAGACACTTCAAGGTAAAAACGGATCATGATAGCCTTAAATACTTTATGAACAAAGATTATCCTCTGAAGAGAAACAAAAGTAGGTCGCAAAGATGTTGGGTTATGACTTTGAAATCATCTACAAAAAAGGGAAGCAAAATGTGGTGGCAGATGCACTCTCAAGAAAGGATGAGGATGTGGAAGAATTGTTGTGTGCCATTTCTATTATCCAACCAGATTGGATAAACGAAGCAAGGGAGGAATGGAAGAATGACGAAGAAGTGTGGGCACTTATTCGAAAGCTACAACAAGATTCCAGTACTTCTGATACATTTAGCTGGCAAAATGATTCGTTATGGTACAAAGATCGCTTATACCTCTGTAAGAATTCCCAGCTAAAACAAAATATTCTTATGGAATTGCACACTTCTCCCTTAGGAAGGCACTCAGGATTTTTAAAAACTTACCACAGGGTTAAGAAGGAATTTTTTTGGGATGGCCTTAAATCAGATATTCAAAAGTTTGTGGCGGAATGTTTGGTTTGCTTGCAAAATAAAGTTAAAACAATTAAGACACCAGGTCTATTACAACCTTTATCCATTCCAAGCCAACGTTGGGAGGAGGTTCCAATGGATTTTATCACAGGTTTACCCAAGTCTGAGGGAAAGAGTGTCATCATGGTGATAGTTGACAGACTTACCAAGTATGCACACTTTTGTGCATTATCACATCCATTTAAAGCCAGTACAGTTTCTACTGCATTTATGGAAACAGTTCAAAAGCTACATGGAAACCCAAAGATTATTGTAAGTGACAAAGATCCCATTTTCACTGGAAATTTTTGGACAAAATTATTTTCTTGTCTTGGTACTCAATTAGCTCATAGCTCATCTTATCATCCTCAATCTGATGGGCAAACTAAGATAGTAAACAAATGTTTGGAAGGATATCTCCATTGCTTTGTATCTGATAAATAGACACAATGGGTCAAATGGTTGCCTCTAGCTGAATGGTGGTATAACACTTCCTTCCATACAACAACAAAAATGACCCCATTTATGGCACCTTACGGGTATCAGCCACCATCCATCACATCATATTTAAGAGAAAATTCTAAGGTTCAGGCAGTGGAACATCACATCGAACATCAACAACAAGTCCTCCAACTCTTAAAGGATAACCTTGTGTTGGCACAAAATAGAATGAAACAACAGGCAGATCAACATCGCAGTGAAAGAATTTTTGATGTAGGTGATTGGGTGTTGTTGGGAAAAGTATCCAATTCGGAATGCCCCTATCCCACTCTAAGAGGTCATAGTGCCTTAGCAACAAACAAGGAAAACTATCTGAGTATTCTTCTCTATGAGATGTAAATAGAGAAAGAAGGATGTAACTAACCGGTGTCTTCCGCTAGTTTGTCAATCCAATCACTCTCTCTTTTGTTCGCTTCCCGCTGCTTGCTCTTTCACTGGTCCAGCTTCACCCAGTTCCTGCAAAATCACAAGAGAGGAAAACTACACAAAAGACATAGATTCACATTCATAACTAGTTTAGGATCAGATATAAACTAAATATGCAAATATAAAAAAATATCATTGAAATACAAGCATATAGGAGAAACTCAAATAGCTTTATTGATATGATAACAAGGTTCAAGAGGAGATACAACCAAGTGAGTCCCGATCCAGCATCTACCTCCCAGCAAAGGAATCCCTTCCTTTCCTCCAACAAAGCATAAATCACCCAATGTACTAATCTCAATCTCAAACCAACAGCAATTCTCTGCAAAGTACAAAATTCCAGCCTCCTGAACCTCTGGGTGAGAGATCCATATATAGATGTAAGCAGAGAGGATGAGTCAGCTTATGTTTTGACTTGTGGCTTCTCTCTGTCAGTTCTTGCTTCCACTTGGAGGTTGAGAACCTCTTACTCATCACTAGTCGAATTCATTGAGGCAAGTGTCATTGGAGAAGATTCTGGAAGCTTCCAGGGTCTTTCCACCTCGTTGAATGAGCTTGCCATTTGTCATTTCCCGCTCAGCGCACCCTGGTAGTGATTCCACCTGCGTTGCAGTGCACCTAGCCAGTGTAACCTTTGCATTTCAGCGCAGACAGCTAGTGGAGCCTCTGAATTGATCCTGAATTGACTGTTTTTGAGTTGTTTTTGGTGGAGAACTTCTGGGAGAAGCTGTCATTGGTTGACCTTGTTCCTTTAGGGGTAGGAACAACTCATTTAGGGACTTTGGATCCCTTGGACCATGGACATTTCATGCTCAATGCTGTAAGGCAGAAAAATGTCTATAACAGTTGCCCCCTAAAGTATGTGGCCGTTTATCAGGTGAAATGCTTTATTAGGAGGATCCGAAGTTCTTCCAATGCTGGGAGGAGACCTGTAATAAGATACAATACAATACATTATTTTTCATACTGCTTTCATGATCTAGCTGAGGTAGGCATTCCCATGCTCAGCTTTATAAATTCATTTTTCTGTACATAGAGCAGACAATCGTCTGATGGTAGACTGATGATTTTGATGAAATCATCATCCTTTTGGTAGGATGATTATCTGCTGCAATGCTGTACATGTCAATGTCTTTATTTTTTCTAAATATATATCGCAGCCCGGATGGATGAAACTAGATCTGGGGTCTTCAATCTCGTCCGATCTTCACTCTAAGTACAAGTCGATCCATGTGAGAAATGTTCTGAAGTCGAACATGGAAAGACATCGATTGATTACCAGTCAATGATGTAAACTGTTAACAAGCGCGAGAGGAATCACCGATAATGATAATGACCCTCAAGGCACCGCAGTACAATTCATGTGGTGTGAATAAAGGACTTGGCGTCGAACACCACTCAAAATCTTTCGGTCGAAGGTCATTGATGTATACCTACCGCCGGAAGTGAGAAACTTTCCATTTAGGCATGCAAGCTTCAAAGTACTAAAGGGGGTGTTCCTAGATCAACTTCTTGGATAATGAGATGATGTCGACAAGAACCGATCCATCAAAGGAGGGCCTTAATGTATCCCACATCAGTGACACGGAACGGAGCAAATGATTTTGATGGAGGTGAAAACGATCTGATGATATATGGTTCAGGGTGGTGGTCATGAAAGGATGAAGGATAATGTATGGTAGTGGATGGGACACGGTTGACTTCTCTGGATGACTTCCCTTGAACATATCGACGACACTTGTGTGATGGATTGGTAGCATTTACCCCAAAGGTGGATGGTATTGGCAAGACCATGGTGATGTGACCGGTGAATGAAGCAACCCAACCTGACTCAGGCACGGAGTGGAAGTGTCATGTTCAAGAGAGACTTGCTACCAATAAAAGTTCTTTGAGTTTCTTCCCAATTTTCCCCAGTCATTTCTGACCAGTACCTCTTTATTTTTGTCAAGCTTGAGGAGGATAACATATGCTTGTTCTATAATTTTCCCTTCGGGCAAACCCATCGCTATGTTTTAATGAGCCTAGCGATAGTGAAACTCGTTCTCGTCTAAAGACAAGTTTGTCGCTATTATTAACGAGTCTAAAAACAAAGATAACTCGGTCCTTTCCAATTTTAGAGAGTCTGAAAAGGTATGTAAAGATAAATCCAAAGTTCCTTTTTCGTCATCTAATCCCTTAAGTTCGAAAAAGTATAAAACAATACAGAAGGGATGAGTTTTCAATAGTTTTAACGAGCCAAACAAAACAGGCGCTCGATCTTTTTGTGCAATAATCCCTCAGGTCCAAAAAGATTAAAATTTAGAGGAGGGATAGCACTTCCGGTCGCTTTAACGAGCTGGAAGGCCAAAACTCGGCAATCTTTTCATATTTTACGAGTCAGATGAAAAGAGCTTAAAGAAGACTCGTCTTTTGAGGAATGAGTGATAAAACGGGTTAGCAGCTGATTCCAGGTAAGGGTTGGAATTTTCCAATCACGGCAGTGTCACAAGGAAGGCTAAGTGAAATCACTCTTCGCAGCTGTTCCTCAAAATGGGTAAACAATCAAATGGAGGTGAATGATCAGCCAATGGAAAAGTGGAGGTGACGGTGCAAACACGACCAAGGCTTTAATGGCTGTTAAATCTACATTCGCAGTGGTTATTTACCGGGTAGTTCATTTTTTAACAAGCTTAAACGTGGATTGAAACACTTGCTCGATCTTATGTTTATTTTTTAACGAGCATGAACTATGTGCTAAAACTGCTTGATCTTATGTTTATTTTTTAACGAGCATGAACTATGCGCTAAAACTGCTCGATTCCAGTCATATGATAAGAATGTCTCATAAGAAAAAACCGGCGAGCTTCCGAGTGTTGCCCCACATCCTTTCTTTATGCAAGTTAGGAAACGACTAATCCAAAAAACAGATAAATAATCGCTCTTTGCTTGCACTCCAAAAGGTTTGCATGCCCCCAGGTATAAGACAGAGTTTCAAAGTTACCTCTACTTCACTTCCGCCAAAACATTTGTTTTACCGAGAGAGGCCTACCTCTTACAGGTTACCCAAAGATTATTCTATTTACAGCGTAAACAAAACACTTCTTCGGCGATGTTGCTCGAAATCAACAAAGGTGAATGACGACGCCCCCCCTTTCACATAACATTGACAAAAGAATCTTATTCTAGAACAACCCCTCTTCGAATCACGGACGGGGTACGGACTAGTCATATTCTCCCGTGGAAACCTATCCTATACCCAACGTTTTCCTGCCGAAGCAGACCAGGACGCATGCCCCCTGGGTTCCAGTCATATCCCTCCGAATCACTCGCGCTCATCGGGAGAATGGACTGTGGGTTGAGACATTTCTTGTGTGAAGAGACCATTTAGGGATGGTATGTGACTATTTGCGATGCGTGATCCGGGAAATGAAAGCTGGTCCACGAGCTTGACCACTCTTCCTTCGTGCGGAAAACACATTACTCTAAAGAGTGAGGAGACGATGGCTCCCATGTAATATATATAGTCTCGTCCAAGGAGTAGGTTATAATCCAAGGGTCCTTGAACGACCATCACGTTCATTTGAACAGTCTTCCCTTTAAATGTGATAGGCACATTGGGGAGGATCCCTAAAGGTCGACTGGTTCCTTTATCGAAGCCTGTCAGATTTCTCATTTCAGGCAAAAGCGTTGGCGAACCAAGTGCTTTCCAAGCAATAGAGGAAAGGATACTCACAGATGCCCCCTCATCAATGATGGTGCCAGCCATTACCATTTCGTATATTTGAACGATAATTCTGAATGGTATGCTGGCTGGAAACTGGGGTTTGCCTAGTTGGTTTCAGTCGAAGGACACAACTAGGTTGCTTGGTGGTGGGACCGAATAGATGGCTAGATATCGCTCTGACGAACTTCCTTCCTGCGATAAAGGAATGGGTGCATTGCCCCCGTGTTCGTCGGAGTCTGTGTTGATGAAAAGAATCTGGATGGTGTCATTCTTATCCTCTTCAGTGACTGTATCATTCGAAGATAAATCCTCTGAAGGCAAAACCGGGTCAACTGCCGCCTCGACCTTTTGACTTTCGTCTGGTATGGATTCAGTCGGTTTATCCCCAATGATAGACACTTCAGCTGACCACTTGAGCGTGCCAGCTGGATTCTCAACTAACGAAGGAATTGGCAAGAGTTTTTGATATCCAGGAGGAAGTCGTAACGGTGAAACCGGACGATCTTCCAAGACTCTTTTAGCCTCGTCTAAGAAGGGACAATGGTGGAGGGCATGGTTGCCTTCGCATAGTCTACAGGGAGGTCTAGCCCTCCCTTTCTGTCCTGGAACTTCACTTTCGCTAGTTCACGGTGTACTTTCAACATGACTATCAGAGGTTGACGACACCGGATTGTGCAAACGGGGAGACCAGTCCCTTAGTATCTGAGGGATGCAGGGACAATCTCTGTGAAAGTGGTCTCCCTTGCAAATGACACATGGCGATTTAGGCCTGGTCAGTGCTGTGTGTGGATTTTCATCAGACGACACTTGTTTTCCCTTATTTGCCTTTGGCTCCTTCTTCTTTTTCTCTTTCTTCTTCTTTTCCTTCTTCTCCTTAAGAACTTGGTTTTTAGTTTTACCAGTTCCGTCACGCGAAGAGGAAGGAAGAGAGGAAGAATTATAGGAAGTAGAAGGTTGGTGGGAAATTCTGGACTCGTCTAATTGTTGATTCGACTATTCAGGAATAGTGGTGTTCTGAACGACATTGGTTGAGAAGAGCCAGACCGGCAGGCCAATTGTCAGTCCTGGAAGTGACAATGTGGCCATATGGGGTGCACCAACATCTCCCCAAGAGGAGAAGGGACTAGGATTTCCACCAAGGGGAATTCCTTGGTTGGTGGGCTCCATTTTCTCAACCTAAAGATCAACGCAGGAAAAAGGGGTGATTGTTCCGTTTAAAATAAATTTTAACGACGCTTAGACACAACTTGCTTTTTCAATTTTAAAGAGTCGAGAAAAAGCTAAAGATGACTCTAGTCTCCTTCGATGTTTTAACGAGCCGGAAGTGACAAATGCTCGGATGGAATTTTTCCGTTATAGAGTCTGAAAAAGGCCAAAAGGAACTGCTCTGGAGTTATAGGTAGAGGGCACGCCAAACGTTTCGCAAAACCGTAGAATACTTTTTAGGGTACGGGTGGTCAATCTTCCCGAATGCTGTGTTCAGTGCATTGCGATCAGTAGGGCAGCCGACACGGCTTCCTATGGATAAAGGTTATATTCCTATAGGGGTCTCCCAATATATACGCGACGATACGTGGGAGCACAATCCATACTGGCACTTATCGTCTCTCAGGAGGAATCACCCAACCATCAGTGAGGCGACCAGTGACCAGGTTTTACGACGCCGGAACACGTCTCTAGCCTAGACCTCTATGTTGTGCGTTATCTTACAAAGCGTTGTTAAGTTCATTCAATTTATTTTAGGTTGATATTTCTTAGAAGTTTTCCTTTTTGGATCACCACGAGATGTATGATACAATTCCTAAATGCAGTCTAAAGATGATAAGCAAGCTTTTATATCTTTTCAACAATGAAAATCCTAGCTACACGGGGAAAAGAAAGACACCATCTTTTCTCAAAGAGCATAGAGCACACAGTAATGCACTTTTCCCTAAATCAACATAAAAACTGTCAAAATGCAAATGCACATATGCATGAATTTGTTTTCACTTTCTTAATATTGATGCCTAAAAAGAAAGCTGTTGTACAAATTTGAATTCGATTTCAAGTGAAAAACACAAACAAGTTCCTTTTTCGAAATCAAAAAGACGATTACGACACTTTATGATTTACTTGTTTCGACACTTGAAATGCATAAATTTAAACCAAATGACAACAGTAAAAGCTAAATCAACTGTGAATAGCAAACAAACTCACTCCTAACATCAAAATGACACTTACGACAGGTCTAGATCTAAGGGCGACAGTATGACTAGTTTACTTTTGTAATGGGAAACTGCAAATGATGTAACAAATACAGTTTCTTTATACAACTGAGGCGGAATTGAGGCAAAGAAAAGGGGTTTCAGATAGGTACACTGACTGATAACAGGCTGCAAAAAACAGAGATAAAACTGAGCAAAAGGAAGCAGGGAACCACAGCTGCACAAGGCAAAGACTAATCAGCGCACCCTCAGCGAGAAACTGAACTTCAGCGCAGGTATCCTTCATGGGACCTGCGTTGAAATGCATAATCTCTTCACAGAGTCTGCGCTGAAGCAGAAACAAGAGTTGTTTCTGGGTTCTGGGTCACGGTTTGCAGTTTAATCTACAGTTTTTGGCCAGATAAAAGCTATCAATTAGGTACAATTAGAAGGATGATTTATAGGAGGACTAAGATCTATCACAAAGGGCTGTTAGAGCACTTGTGGATCAGCTGTTCAGATCATAAACAGGCCCAGTGAGTGGACTAGAGTAGCTTATCTCTACTTTGCATTTGTAAATGGCAAATGCAGTTCGATTCGGCACTCTTGAGTTTATGAAATGAATAGCAATAGAAACACAAATAAACTAACAAGATACTATCCCCAGTGGAGTCGCCAATTTGTTGTTGGGAAAAGTATCCAATTCGGAATGCCCCTATCCCACTCTAAGAGGTGATAGTGCCTTAGCAACAAACAAGGAAAACTATCTGAGTATTCTTCTTTATGAGATGTAAATAGAGAAAGAGGGATGTAACTAACCGGTGTCTTCCGCTAGTTTTTCGATCCAATCACTCTCTCTTTTGTTCGCTTCCCGATGCTTGCTCTTTCACTGGTCCAGCTTCACCCAATTCCTGCAAAATCACAAGAGAGGAAAACTACACAAAAGACATAGATTCACATTCATAACTAGTTTAGGATCAGATATAAACTAAATATGCAAATATAACAAAACATCATTGAAATACAAGCATATAGGAGAAACTAAAATAGCTTTATTGATATGATAACAAGGTTCAAGAGGAGATACAACCAAGTGAGTCCCGATCTAGCATCTACCTCCCAGCAAAGGAATCCCTTCCTCTCGTCCAACAAAGCATAAATCACCCAATGTACTAATCTCAATCTCAAACCAACATCAATTCTCTGCAAAGTACAAAATTCCAGCCTCCTGAACCTCTGGGTGAGAGATCCATATATAGATGTAAGCAGAGAGGATGAGTCAGCTTATGTTTTGACTTGTGGCTTCTCTCTGTCAGTTCTTGCTTCCACTTGGAGGTTGAGAACCTCTTACTCATCACTAGTCGAATTCATTGATGCAAGTGTCATTGGAGAAGATTCTGGAAGCTTCCAGGGTCTTTCCACCTCGTTGAATGAGCTTGCCATTTTTCATTTCCCACTCAACGCACCCTGGTAGTGCTTCCACCTGCGTTGCAGTTCACCTAGCCAGTGTAACCTCTACATTTCAGCGTAGACAGCTAGTGGAACCTCTGAATTGATCCTGAATTGACTGTTTTTGAGTTGTTTTTGGTGGAGAACTTCTGGGAGAAGCTGTCATTGGTTGACCTTGTTCCTTTAGGGGTAGGAACAACTCATTTAGGGACTTTGGATCCCTTGGATTATGGAAATTTCATGCTCAATGCTATAAGGCACAAAAATGTCTATAACATTGGGTATTCCTATGGCTACAACTATATAAGCAAATGTCCTTAAAGCAAGCTAATAAGGATAATAAATTATCACCAAAGTATTATGGTCCGTACAAGGTGTTGCAAAAGATTGGTACTATGTCATACAAATTGGAGCTTCCTACAGCTTCTCGATTGGACCCAGCTTTTCATGTTTCATGTTTAAAGAAGGTTATAGGTGACAAGCTCCCAATTCAAACAATATTTCCAGAACTTGACAAGGAAGGAAAAATTATATTGGAATCAGAAGCAGTCACAGAAAGAAGAACTCGACAGCTACGAAATCAATCAATTTTAGAGTATCTTATCAAGTGAAAGAACTTATCCGCTGAAGATTCCACATGGGAGGATGAGAATTTTATGCAGAAGTATCTAGAACTACTCAAGCGTTGAGGACAACACTTTTTTGAAGGAGAGGGGCATGTTGGGTCCCTATAATACTAGTGATTACCCCATTACTATTGTAGTTATACCCCTTATTCATATTGTTGTGCCCCTATTACCCCCATATTGTTATTTCTGTGCCCCATAGAATCCCTCTATTGTTATTTTTGTGGCTTTATATTATTATTGTTAGGTCGACTGGATTATATTGTGACTCCTTAGACTCCTATATATAGAATGGAGGTTTTGTCATTTGTATCATCCAAGAATTGTTCATTTATGTAATGTAAAGGAGGTTGCCCCCTCGAAGAGGCTGAATTCTAAGGCGTTGATTTATCTTTTCTATCTTTTCTTGAGCTGGTTCCATAACAGTAAAAGCTTGGGATTACAATATTATAGGAAATAAAATGCACCAACGAAAATATGATTTTTTATGTACTACAAGAACTCCAAATTTTCAACATTTTCCAAAATTTGGAGTCTCCTACTTCTAGTTTAAAGTGTGAATTGTTAATTTTTTTCTCTAAGGCTAATTTCCTTTTCCAAATTCTAAAGATGATCCTACCATAGATTTCATGCATTGTCACATCACATATTGACTTATCAATCTGCGAAAATTCATTCTTTCCCTTTAATTGTATCCAATTCATCTTTTTGTATCAAAAGTTTTCAAGTTAGTTTTTTGATAAAAATGCATTTTCAAGACTTAAATCCCAATATCATAGTCTATCTTGCAACAATATGACTACATGTGCTGACCATACCATCTTACTGGTCTTCTTGATTTTTTTGGCGAGAGTACATTTATTGTGTTGATACCCTCACATGTGCAATAGAAAATATATATAGGTGTCATGTCCCATATCATTTTGCGCCAAATGTTTTATTTTAAGTTCTTGATAAAAAGCTGAAGGAGACTTATCCTATTGAAATATGTCTTTCGAGATTGTGCTAATTACTATCATGTGTGGAATAAGGAAAGTCACTGCATCCTCCCTCTTTTGTTTGCAACTATTTTTGTTTGTATTCCTTTTATCACTTTGTCTTACCCTTAACATTTCACCTTCCCCTAACCTTTAACACTTTGACTATCCCTAGCTCTCTCTCTCTCTCTATATATATATATATTTAGAACCTTTCTTCATATTCCTCTTCTTTCCCTATATTTGAAACTTTCCCTTATCCCAAATTTAGTCATTTTCTCACACATGTAGAAAATCACAAAATTTAGTGCTATGGCCCACTCCTCACTCTTCCGTAGTGGAAAAGCCTTTAAAAATAGTCATCCTTCCCTTTCTTTGCAATAATGGTGCAATTAAATCATTTATTCTTGTCACCTATCCTTCCTTTCGCTAATAAAATTTTATTCCCCTTCATTACATATTGACTCCTAAAGTTGCAACTACAAAATACTTACACCTCTCGTAATCACATCCTATCATATTTTCTCATGATGGATCTAACTTGTTGGGATATTTATATCCCCAAACTATGATAAGAATCTATTCTGCAGTGACTACCCCTTATCCCAACTTGTCCTTGCGGTTTGTGACTTAACCTATCACACTATAATGTTAAAATAATGAATGATTTTTTTATTTTTCCTAACAATTTGTCTTATCACGAATACTTTAAAAATGTCAGGTACCATTCATATTTAGCCTTTTATCATCTCCTCATTAGCAGGAGGTACAAATCCCATAACCAAAGAAAGGCATAGCAAGGAGATAGTTGAAAGTAGCATTAAAGGAGTTTTCGAAAGCCCTATTATCATAGTGCCCATCTATTCTAACATTTCCTAGTATGTGGATAAATCAGTACCTAAGATGTGCAAATTCATACATCAAGAATTACCCACGGAATAGGCACCTAAGGATGAGTGATATTGTGAAGTATATATGAATATTAGGTAGTCACAATTTCATAAGTTAGAACACATCTAACTATTCTACCATGGGGAAAGACCATTGAGTGGATTATCCGAGAGATTGATGAGAAATACATGATAGTTAGGAATATTAATGGTATACAGATATATAGTAGCATGCACATCATCTAATGTTCTTGAATATTATAATATAATAAAATATCATTTGGTTCTAAGTGAAAAATTGTATTGCAATTTTTCCAAGTCAACCAACGAGATAGTTTAACTTGGTGATAAGAGCTTGGAAATTTTAGATATCGATCCGATAGAAATACAAAACTAATATGTTGACAAAAGTATATCAAATGTTGGAAGAGATGTGTTATAACACATATGGGAGACTGGAGACAATGTAACTTGAAGATGAATTGTTGTATATGATGTACACATGTGCGAGTGAATGAACTATTTTTAATTGGGAAAATATTTTGGAGACATCCATAGAGTCTATGTCAAAAGAGCAAGGAATACCTATACAATAGAATAACCATAGTTCTACAAGGAATTATAAATATTGGATACCATGTGCACAAGATGAAAATTTGAGGCATTAGGATGGAAGGGCGAGTTTACTCGAGAGATCTCGCCTATGCAAATTTACTACAAGAAATTGTGGGATATAGGATACATGGGATGTATGATTCCATTTCTGAGCATTTTATCTCATAAGTGTATGAAAATATCTTTGATATGGAATCGCCCGACATATCCGACAGAGAAAGGAAGTCATTACAAGATGTTTGTAATTGATTCACTCCAATGTAATCGACATACATAAGAGTATTTGGATCTTATAAACACACTCATTAGTTTCCTTTATTTTTCAATGAAAATATACTATTGCAATAAGTAGCATACTAGCCTACAACAAGATTGACCCACACATTGATAAAGGAAAAAAACATCCATGGCCTACCTTACCTTTCTGTATACTATCGGAACTTCTCAAATGTGAAATTAGATCCAAGAGAATACTATAAAGAAACGTGTAATCTATTTAATTTAAGTAAAATGAATGAAACACATTCATAACAAAAGAACTCAAAGTTGAGGTTCCTCATTTGTACACCATGAAATTAGCATAATGATATTTGTTTTTCTTTCGTTCATTTTTCATGTAATTTTTAATTGAAGTAGGAAGGAAATTAGAAATGAAATAAAAAAATAAAAGACACATAGGAGATGAAAATTCATGAGGGAAAATTAAAGGTCATGGGAGGTGATGAGTTACCCCTTTTTGTATGAATATAAACTCACAACTAGCTAGAAATGATTTTAATTTTTTGATTCGAACAATTTGTAGAGGATAATATTGTAAATTATTTTGGAGAGATCAAGTGACAATTTGGTATTTCCACTATTGGATCTCATCAAAACTTGGTGCAATGGTTTAATGAATATTTCCGTTAATTTTGAGATTCTCTTTGAGCCTTGGCAAGCAAGTTTAGTCATGTATTGGTTAAAACCATAAGACTTATCTTATAGTGATTTAATGGTATGTGATTCATATTCACGTGTTGAAAATTAATGAATTGATTTGTTGATTTGAGGCTCACATCTTTACTGATATTATTTGTTTATCTATGCTTCCATGATAGTTGTTAATTTTCAATTTATAATGTATATTTTATTTATATTCATGTATCTTAATTGAATTTTTCTCACAATATTTTTGTATGATTCATGTTCCCTTTCATTCATTGTCGATATAAAAATACTTCATAAAATTTTTCTAACTTGTTTTTTGTTATAAGTTTTATCAAGTTTCTTTACTCTTTCTCATTTCATCCAAAACCATTTTCAAACAAACATGGTGGCA
Organism: Pinus tabuliformis; assembly: GCA_031772625.1. Lineage (NCBI taxonomy): Eukaryota > Viridiplantae > Streptophyta > Pinopsida > Pinales > Pinaceae > Pinus > Pinus tabuliformis. The sequence continues at coordinate 535,654,680 of CM062820.1, forward strand.
GTGAGGAACACATACCATAAGATACTCATATTCCAAACAATGTACTTTCGAATTAGGATTTTTTAGTAGGGACATCCCCGTAATTTTGGCAATATATTTTTCCTTGTAAATAGAGTTTGGGAGTAAATTAAGGGTTTCCATTGTCGGGCTAGAAAATTTTCTCTCTCATTCCAAAATATCTAAGAAATGTAGAAATAGATTGGGTTCCCCTAAACAAAAACCTCAACTATTTGAAAACTCCAATTTTGAAGAACAACCCTCTCCAAACATTCACAAGTGGTTGTATGAGGTAACTTAAGAGGAGTTAAGAGCTGTTAGACATTTTACCCGAGAATGCACTAGGAAGCTCAGAATTATTCTAGTCACTCCTATCTTGCCTCAAAAGCATATAAGTGGAGGACAAACAACTCATCATAGAGTGTTAGTTGGTTATATTGAAATTTTAGTTAATGATTATTTAGTTGGTTTGGTAGAATTAGTGGAAGGAATTTATGACAAATAAGATGAATGACCATCAACTAGTGAAAATATGGATTGTCTAATAACCGGTGAAAAATTGGAAGAATTGATAACTGGTGAACATCTTGAAATAAAGAAGGTATTGATTCTAAAAGTGATGAGGATATATTAACAATGATATGGTTGGTAATAAAAAACTAGTAGGGATGGCCCAAGGGACATTAAACATTCCATGTATTCTTCATCCATATCCCTATTATTTGGAGAAGTTCATTACAAAGTTGGATCTGAATAATTCCCCTACTACAGAAGACCATGTTAAAAACTATTACTTATATTTGATATTCGTGAATTTTTAGTACAAGGATGTTACTTATAGACTATTTCCCTATATGTGTTGGGTAATTTAATTGTTAGTTAAATTACTTCATTAAATTATCGACCTAGGTTTTTTAACATGTGAAGTGTATGTGCACCATATATGCTAGGAATCTATTTTGGATCAAAGAGAATGAATAGATAATCTAAATTCAGTCTATCTATTACTTATTATTATGAATTAGATTCCCATGTTCTGCCTATAAGGCATTCTAATTTTAAATCAACTTCAAACAAAACTATTATAATGAACAATAATTCTATTTTAAAATAATTTCGAAGTTCTTGTGTGACCATTAATTTAAATATATTCTAATTGAAAGGAAATGAAAATCTTATTCTATTAGACAATATAGATAAATCTAATTTAATTGAATTGAAAAGAATAACTATTCTAGAAATCTTTTGGAATAGGTTCTAATCTAATTCTAGTCTATAGAACAAGAAATGAAATTCTAATCTATGTGACAAGAAATAAATAGCTCTATTCTAAATAAATTGAGATCAATTCCATCTAACAAAATGAAAGGAAATCTAGTTATTGATAAGTTAAAGAGAAGAATCAAAGAGTATAAGCTAAGCTAAAAATGAAAGGACCTTTACATATTATTGATGTGTGTATTCCTAATCGGAATTAATATTAGCATGTTATGGAACCATCTCACAAAAAGATAGAAAAGATAGATCAATGCCTTATAATTCAGCCTCTTTCAGGGGAAACCTCCTTTACATTACAGAAATGAACAATTCCTAGATGATTAAAATGACAAAATCTCCTTTGTATATATAGGAGTCTAAGGTGTCACAAGATAACCAAGCCGACCTAGCAATAATAATATAAAGGCACAAAAATAACAATATTTGGATTCTATGGGGTACAATAATAACAATATGGGGACCTAACATGCCCATCTCCTTCAAAAAAGTGTTGTCCTCAATGTTTGAGTAGTTTTGGATGCTTCTATATAAAATTGTCATCCTCCCATGTGGAATCTTCAATGGGTAAGTTCTTCCACATGATGAGATACTCTGAAATTGGTTGATTTTGTAGCTGTCGAGTTCTTGTTTCTTTGACCACTTCAGGTTCCAATATGATTTTTCCTTCCTCATCAAGTTTTGGAAATATTGTTTGAAATGGAAGCTTATTACCTATAACCTTCTTTAAGAATGAAACATGGAAAAATGGGTGCACTCGGGAAGCTACAGGAAGCTCCAATTTGTATGCCATAGTACCTATCTTTTGCAACACCTTGTACGAACCGTAATACTTTGGTGGTAATTTATTATCCTTCTTAGCTTGCTTGAGGGACATTTGTTTATATGTTTGTAGTCGTAGGAATACCCAATCACCTACATTAAAACTTCTTTCATTGTGATGTTGATCTGCCTGCTGTTTCATTATATTTTGCACTAAGGTGAGGTTATCCTTTAAGAGTTGGAGAACTTGTTGATGATGCTCGATGTGATCTTCCACTACTTGAACCTTACAATTTTCTCTTAAATATGATGTGATGGGTGGTGGGCGATATCCATAAAGCTACATAAATGGGGTCATTTTTGTTGCAGTATCGAAGGAAGTGTTATACCATCATTTAGCCAAAGGTAACCATTTGACCCATTGTGTCTATTTATCATATACAAAGCAATGAATATATCCTTCCAAGAATTTGTTTACTATCTCAGTCTACCCATTAGATTTGGGATGATAAGATGAGCTATGAGCTAACGAGTACCAAGGCAAGAAAAAATTTATGTCCAAAACTTTCTAGGGAAAATGGGATCTTTGTCGCTTACAATAATCTTTTGGTTTCCATGTAGAATCTTTTCACTTGTTTCCATAAATGCAGTAGAAACTGTACTCACCTTAAATGGATGATATAATGCACAAAATTGTGCATACTTGGTAAGTCTGTCAACTACCACCATGATAAAACTCTTTCCTTCGGACTTGGTTAAACCTCTGATAAAATCCATTGAAACCTCCTCCCAATGTTGGCTTCGAATGGATAAGGTTTTTGATAGTCCTAGGGTCTTAATTGTTTCAACTTTATTTTGTTGGAAAACAAAAAAATCTGCCACAAACTTTTGAATATCCGATTTAAGTCCATACCAAAACAAATCCTTTTTAACATTGTCGTAGGTTTTTAGAGATCTTGACTGCCCTCCTAAGGGAGAGGTGTGCAATTCCATAAGAATCTTTTGTTTGAGTTGCAAATTATTACATAGGTATAACCAATCCTTGTACCATAACGAATCATTTTTCTAGCTAAATGTATTAGATGTACTAGGATCTTGATGTATCTTTTTAATGAGTGGCCACACTTCCTCGTAATTCTTCCATTCATCCCTTATTGTGTTTATCCAATCTGGTTGGATAATAGAAATGGCACAAAGAAATGCTTCCACATCCTCATCCTTTCTTGAGAGTTCATATGCCACAACATTTTTCTTCCCTTTTTTGTAGATGATTTCAAAGTCATAACCCAACATCTTTGTCACCCATTTTTGATGCTCTTCTAAAGATAATCTTTGTTCTAAAAGGTATTTAAGACTATCATGATCCATTTTTACCTTGAAGTGTGTTCCCATTGGATAGGGATGCCATTTCTTAAGTGCATGTAGTATTGCCAACATTTCCTTCTCATAAATAGCTTTTTGTAAATACTTTCTTTTGATTGGATGACTTTCGAAAGTAATGGGTCTTTCTTCTTGCATTAAAACAATAGTAACTCAATTTCTTGAGGCATCACATTTCATAATAAATATTTTTGTGAAGTCCAATATAACTAAGACTGGTACTTGGCACATTTCCTCTTTAAGATGTTCAAAGGCCTTCCTTGCTTCTTGATTCCATGAAAATGAATCTTTCTTCAATAATGTTATTAGAGGTGCTACTATTCTCCCATAATTCTTAAAAAACTTGCAATAATACCCTGTCAACTCGAGAAATCCTCATATATTCTTTATGGATGTGGGGATTTTCCATTCCTTAATGGTTTTAATTTTTCTAGGGTTTACCTTAACACCTTCATGAGATACAATATGATCCAGATATTCCACCTCTTGTACTCCAAAGAAACATTTGGAGATTTTGCATATAATTATTTCTCCTCCATTAGTTTGAGCAACATGTCAACATGTTGGACATGATCCTTCGAAGACTTGCTGTAGATTAGTATATCATCAAAAAATACTAACACAAATTTTCTAAGGAAGGGTTTGAAAATGGAATTCACCAAAACTTGAAATGTAGAAGGTGCATTAGTAAGGCCAAAAGTTATGACAAAAAATTCATAAAGACCCTCATGAGTTATAAATGTTGTTTTTGGAATGTCTTCAGTATTCATTATGATTTGATGATATCCTCAATGAAGATCCAACTTTTTGAAGTAAATTGATCCATGCAATTGATCCAACAATTCATCAATGACGGGAATGGGAAATTTATCTTTAACAGTGAGCTTGTTGAGCTCCCTATAATCTGGACAAATGTGCCATGATCCATCCTTCTTATGAATCAATACCACTGGAGCAGAATAACTTTGACTAGGTTGAATTATACTAGCCTCTAGCATTTCTGCAGCCATACGTTCAATTTCACTCTTTTGGACATAGGTATATCTGTCAGGTCTGATGTTTGGAGGAACACTTCTTGGAATCAAATTAATAGCATGAGCATGATCACGAATAGGTGGGAGGCCTTTGGAAGTCACAATTACCTTAGAATGATTGTCCAAGACTTTGTGGAGACCTAGAGAAATGGATGATTTCAATGTGGGAACCTCTAGTGAACATAATTGTGAAATTATGCCTCATTGTTCTTTCTTTAGAAGCTTTGTCATTTTGTTAGAGTTGATTATCTTTCTTGGTTTCCCTACGATACCCCTTAATTCAACTTCCTTACCTTCTTAAGAGAATTTCATGAAAATTTCTTGAAAATTAAAAGCTATTGTACCTAAGGATTGTAGCCATTGGACTTCTAGTACAAAATCAACACTACCCATTGGAATGGAAAGAATTGGGCTATTCAATACATATTCTCCTATGGATAGCTTGATATTATGGCACTTTCCTGAGAAATTTATGGTTCCTCCACTTGAAACCATCACTTGAAAATGTGGTGCTATATACATGAAGCAATTCAAGTCCTTGGCTATCTTACAATGAATAAACGTATGCTTACTTCCTTAATCAATCAACACTAATATTACATTTTTCTTCTTGATATGACCTTCTATCTTGATAGTTTGAGGAGTGGTGATTCCAGCCAATGCATTACAAGATTTGTTCATATTCATTTCTTCTTTCTCTAGGGTTTGTTTCTAGTGTATATCTTCTTCTTTTGACATTTTTTGTTCCTTTTCTTCCTCCTCTTCATAATCTGTGTAACATAATTTCTTCTCAACACACTTATGACCTTTGGTGTTTTTTCTATAATAATTGTAACAAAGCCCTTTTGCTCTTTTTTCTTCCAGTTTTTGTGGTGTCAACCTTGTAGGTTGTGGATGGCTAGTGGTAGAAAGACTTCCATCATGATGATTGTGACTGGTAGGCTTCCTTGTTGCCATAATTTTGCTTTCCATTTTTCTTGCAAACCTGAAGGCCTTCCCCAATGAATCTGGTTCCCAAAGGTGAACCTCATGTTGGATGCTATCATTTAAATTCCCTATGAACACATCAATCCTATGCTCCCCTGGAATATCTTTTACCCTTATATTGAACTTTTGGAAGTACTCACTCTGCTCCATCATTGAACCCTTTTGTTTGAGATTTATCAATTGGCTAAAAAAGTGTTGCCTTTTGTATCCTCATAATATGCTATCATTTCATCTGTAAAAATGGCCCAAGTGACAATTTTTTTACGAGAGAAAAGCCATCGATACCATACAAACTGATTTGTTTCAAAATATAAAGTTGCAATGCATACATTTTGTGTGTTTACCACATTATGGAGATCGAAAAATTGCTCCATCTGTATTATCCATGTCTTGGGATCCTTGCCATCAAATTCCTCATATCGATCTTTGGAACATTGTGGTTTTTTGATCCAACATTAGAGTCTATGAAATCATGATTAAAATATATTTTGTTCTCATGGTGAGCTTCCTTTACTACCCTTTCACCATTAGTAAGAATTTCTTGTAGAAACTTTTTCAAATCTGTCTTCAAATATGTCTTCAAATCTTCCATGTGTTTCTTTAAATCATCCATATTAGCTTCCATGATGACTAGCTTTAGCAGAAATTATGGAGCTTTCACAAACCCTAACTTCCTCATATCATATCTCCGAAAATATAGCGATACAAGATCTGAAATTAAGACTCAAGTTTCAGTGAGGTTTCTTCTCAAATGGGTTTTTATCTAGCTTCTGCAACGTCGCAGCAAAACCGTTATACCAAATATTCTATGGTGATCTATTTAGATCAGTGAAACCCTAGAATCCAAAGCTCTGATACCAAATGTTATGAAACCAGCTCACAAAAAGATAGAAAAGATATATCAACACCTTAGAATTCAACCTCTTTAAGGTGGCAACCTCCTTTACATGACACAAATGAACACTTCTTGGAAGATTCAAATGACAAAACCTCCTTTCTATATATCAGAGTCTAAGCAGTCACAATATAACCAAGTTGACCTAACAAGAATATAAAGGCACAAAAATAACAATAGTGGGATTCTATGGGGCACAATAATAACAGTATGGGGACAATAGGGGTACAACAATAACAATAAGTAATACAAAGATAATAGTAATGGGGGAATCACTAGTATTATAGGGATGTAACATAGCATGAAAGGTAAATATTAGACTAAGCATGATATTAAACATGAAATAATAGTTATTGAGGTTTTTGTATTACCATCAAGTGCTCAACCTACTACAAACAAAATAAAAGTAAGCAAGCTATGCTTGAAAATAGAGTATTGAAGATCTAACTATTCAAAAGCTTAATTTAAGTGAATGATAAAATGGAAGATATTGAAAGAATGACTACGTTATCTCACAACTCCAGAGGGGGCCCTCTTGGTGAACGTGGGGAAATAGAAACTCATATCACTAGATTAAATCACCAATCACATTCACAGTTGCACCATAAACATAGTAATTTCATTAACTATAAATAGAGACTTTTCTCTGAGAGTAACAATAAGTACAAACTTAATAAAAAATTAAATAGATAAATTCCAATAAGTAAAACCTTCATTCGATAAGCAGGTTCTAAAATCAAAATAAGAAATTTCCTCACATGATTCGCTACTAGAAGGTTGAATCATGAGATAACTTTTGATTGACACATAATCACTAAAAATTCTAAATTCTAGAGATCTCTTGCTTCAATTCTCCATGCTTGCTTGGTGATAAGATTGAGTCCTTGAAATTCTACGTAAGAATAGTCTTCTATAACCATGCTTAACTCTTCCTTTGACTAGCATGATTATCATATTTTGTAAACTTCCCACTAAGCCCAATAGGTGGATACCCAAGTAGCTGACATCTGGCATCTATCCATACATCCTACTTGACCTCAATTTCACGAGAACCTTTTCAACCTTGGATTTAGTTGCATAAATGCTAGTTAGCTACAAAATATGCACCGTTTTTGTAGCTATAGTAATGTTTTAACAAATATCACAAATAAATCGTAAAATATGAGTTGCAAGTGAACGCTACCTTTTATTATAGTTATGTATGACTTGGATGACCTCATGATTTATGGATGAAGCAAAAATGTGCACCAAACGGAGGAAATAAAGGGAAAAGGGTTTTTCAAGATGAGGACAATTGAGAGGTTCAATAATACATTTGAAAATAAATCCACAACCTAGTACCATAATATTTTGGTAGGTTCTATTACCAATATGGAAGATTTTAATAATGATTTCTTGGAGAAATTTTTTGAAGAGGAAAAGCCAACATTGTTGTTAAAATAATTAAGTGCTTTGAATATGTGTAACAAAGAAAAGGTAAAATATTTTAATCATTATTTCACTACAATATTGAATAAATTTCCTCTTGACGTACGACCTCATGATTTGATAACAAAACATTATTATACAACTGCCCTGCCTTCTAATGTTGGAATAATTGTTGAAAAAACTCAAAATTGGTAGAAAACTTTGTTGAAGCCTTAGTGGTTGAAAATGCTATGATTTCTCTCAGAGTACACAAAATTGAAGACAATTCTAAGGCTATTATTTAGAAGCCTAAGACATTAACGAATAAGCCCATTGAAAAGAAGGCTATTTATTTTGCGAGTGTAGTGAAATTGTTGAAGAAATTTAGAAATGACGTACGAAATCTAAATAGGAGCCCAAACGTAGGAATAGCTTCACATAATATTTCTACAACTGACCAACCCCATGGCCTCAATCAATGTACTACTGCTAGTAAATCTTTTATCTCACAACACTTTTCTCCCAATAGAATGGATGAAAGAATGATCAATCTCATCTTCCTTATCGTCTATTAAATAGACCAAATAATGGAAGGCATCTGTATACACACATTCAATGTGCCAACATGAAACTTTTATCTCATTATATTAAGTTTTACTTAATTTAATATTTCTCTTAATTTAATTCTTTCTTATTTTATTCCCTTTTACTTTTTCTCAACTTTACTTATTTGTACTATATATATATATATATATATATATATATTTAGAATTCTAGTATTATTATTTACTATTTTATTTATTTATTTATTATTATATTCCCTTCATTATTTATTATTTATTTACCATTATTATGTTTTATTTATTGTTTATTAGTTATTTTCTTATAGTTTAATATTATATTAATTTTTTTATTATTTTTATTATTATTATTATTATTAGGGGACATTACATACGTCTTTAAGGAATATCATCCCAAAGTTAAGTTTAATCATTTAACATTTTATTTAGTGATTTATTACTTCATGTTTTCCCTATACCCTCTACTAATCTATTATATCCAACATGCATCGAAAGTATCCACAACACCTAGGAATCCCAAGGAATATTTGTCCTTTTCCCACTTTCCAAACTAGGCATGAGCCTCATCGGTCTGTACCACAGCCCAAGGCTCACCCCAAGGCTTGCACCTCACTCAAACATCATCTTCCACAAGGTAGGAACCTAACTTAGTACTCCATGAAAAATTACTCTAGGCATCTCGAAAGGCTAACTCACTCATTGCACAGTAACTAAGATTCACAACCCTAAGCATCGAAGTCGTTACACCCCCACCAGACTTCGACATCATAATCCAATAGAAGGCACTTGGTCTACAATATCAGGTAGTTGGCCTCCTCAATATGGTCCCATAGCTCCTCAAGAGCCGTACAAGACAAAGGAACCACTATCATATGTAGTGTTGATTTATTATTTTCCCAACCCATATGGTGTTACTTATTCTCCCTCAAAAGTATAGGCTCCCACAAGATCATCAAATAAATTGGCCCTCTTATCCCATTTTTGGAGTTCCTACCAGTAACCACATCACAACATGCATCCAATGCATTATCTATAATCATAACATAATAAAAATAATCCACATGTGAACTTTTGCATGTCGTAATGATAACATAACATCATTGTGAATCATAACATTCTAAATAGTAAGGAACTGCATGCTCATGCTTGTTATAAAATATGCATGTAATTACCACATGCTTCACCATAATAAGTTATAACATCATCATAGCAACATCAAAGATATAACATGAAATCACATAATAAATGAACCAAATGTCAATATACCTCGTATTACAACATCATAATCTGTATTATGCATATCATATCCATTAAGAGTGCACAATTCCATTATCACGACAAATTAACACCACATATGAATGACATCATCAACCACATGTTATAAAAAAATTATACTTCAAAAATAGTTGAAACCATAACCTCATATATAGTACCATGAGATTAGAGGTTCAAATATTCCTCAGTTTCCTATGTCTAAGGAAAAGTTGTCTATCTCTATGAAATGGCTCACATAAAAAAAAAGTTGACCCAATATTATTTCAATATGACTATTAGTCTCCATACATCCATCTTATTTTTATTTGTCTTAACCTTTCATTGTAAACATGGTATTACCCCTATGTTAAATTAAAAATAAGATTAATATATATATATATATATATATATATATATATATATATAGAGAGAGAGAGAGAGAGAGAGAGAGAGAGAGAGAGAGAGAGAGAGAGAGAGAGAGAGAGAGAGAACAATATTTAACAATTTTAAAAGAATACTTACCCAAAATATTAGCTTTAATTGCAAGAATACCTCCCATGTTTCCATCACTTGTGAGTGCCCTGGTTTCCCGAGGCCTTTTGCATTGGTTGGAGGATCCTACATTATTGTTTCATGTGACTATGGTTCTTGAGATTCGAATATATCTTTGTCCTCTAGTAGGGTTTCATCAGATAACATGTCATATCAATTCTTAGATTCCATTTTTTCCCTAGAAGGATTCTCTTATTGTTTCCTTCTTGTTTTAACTTTTGTACCCGCTTTTTTGAAACCCTCAGAGTCCTTGTCTAAACGAGATATTGGGTTATCTATTTTGACATTGAGAGGCCATTCTCTGATGATATTCTTTTGTTTATGGCATATTTTACATCAGAAAGGAATATGCTTGTAGTTAATGATTTATGACTAGATGTCATCGCGGAATTCCAGAGTTATTACATCTCGGAGAGAAATTATTATATGCATTTAGAAATAGATCCAAAAATACAAAATGTATTTACCATGCCTCGTTTCCTCCAATAGCTTCAGAAATCATCCTTTCATGTTATCAATAGCTTCTAGAGTTTTTGGTGGCTAGTAATCTAAATGAAAAGAATATAATTTTGTCCAAACTGGAATGAAGGTAAAATTTTATTTTTCTTGTAATGTTCTCCTTCCAGGTTCGCATGTATAGTGCTATTGAGGAAAGAGAGTACAATCCTCCCTCAAATACCATATATATGTCTTCTAGGTTAAAAAATATAGTTGTAGATAATCCTTTGGATCCTAGATGGAGTTCAACTTTCCATTTGGGTTTTCAGACATACTGAATCCAGGTTTGTAGTGGTTTCTGATTTTTCCAAATCCCTATAAAATTACAGATCAATGCATATGTTTTCATGTGGTCTTTGTGGGCTTGGGTTTTTTGATCTGCAAGCATCACCTTAGGGTTATTTTTTTGACTTTGGGTTATATGCCCCATTTGGGCCTATATGTACAGGCCCTGGTCCTTTTTCTAAGGACTCTTTGTTAACTGCTTTGCAATTTGTGTTGTTTTACTTTCGATCCTTTACTGACCCTACCTAGTTGTTTTCTTGTCCAGTCTCCCCTATCCCATCATTATGAGCTTGAAACCCACCTTGGGTTCCTTGTCATATGTCAAAGAGGGAATTACAATAGGAGGAAGCATAACTCCCTCCTCTTTTGTTGCCATGCAAATTCAAAACTTTTTAGACATTGGTTTTCTTGTATTCTTGGTAGCCCTACTCCTCCCTTCTCTTGAAGTATACTAATTATGAGCAAGAATCACTGTTTATTTTTTTATAATAAAATGAATCTTAATTTATAACTATTATTTATATTTTATATATATTTCGCATCTCTATATTTATAAAATTATTTTTATTTATAATTATATATTAATGTTGTTAACAATATTAATCATTATTATTTAAATTTAGTTTAGTGTGATATGCTTATTATGAAATTTTCATTTTTATTTGTGTAATCATAATTACAATATAACAAATGGAAATGATCCAATTTATTATTTTTATTTTTTTTATATTTTAATTGAGGTGACATTATGGTTATTTTTGTGACTAGGTTGAGCCTAGGCCAGAACCATGCTACTTGTTGGGTGGAAGAAGAATAAAAAAACCATAATGGGATGCTTATCACTGGGAATGTGTGAATCTCAGTCAATCTTGGATTCCCCTTGGGATAGTTTTTAATTCCCTGAAAGTGGCTTCCGTTCTCAACCCATCCCCATAGAGTTTGAACTTGGGACATAGTTGGTACTAAACCCCATGCAAGTCAACTGGTTTATGCTTCATGGGTGAATTTTTATTATTATTTTAGTTAGTATTTATTTTTAACCAAAAGGGGGGTTGGGGTACGAGGAGGTTTCCATCACTCAACCTACCCAAGTAGCTAGTGGATGCGGCGACATGTGGCGATAACAAGTTTTATGATAGAAACCCTCTTGTGATCTCGCTTGAGGTGAGATTCATGTAATCTCCTTGATCCCAAGACTATGTAATACAACATCATTGAGATGTGACCATCGCATTAGGACTATCACGTCCCCACTTGTGTGGTGACTAGTTTCAATACAAGTGTATCCATTTTCCTCCTCCTAGTGTAAATTATATCATTTGAAGCTATTGAGTACCTGTTCTCCTTGCCTGCAATTCCCACCTCGGATCTCCTTATCAAGAACTTGGGTATTTTTCGGTCCATTTCTATGAGCTTAAACAAGGCCCATCTCTCAAATTCAAGTTCTATTTCTTGGCTTAGAAAATCACAAATTTCCCCTCCCCAACTAAATTTCTAGTAGCATTTTCAATTTTCTTCGTGGAATATTAACTCTATTTTTATGTTTCCCTTTCACATCTGAGTAGATGTGATTGCAAGTGAGCATGCAGTCGCTCAAGATACAAGATTCTACTACGCATTGGAAACTAGCCCTTGTGGCACTGGACCACTATAGTGGTTGTCGATTTGATAGTATATGCTTTCAATTATTTTCTTTGTTTGATTTCTCCTGCTATTATTAGATTTGCTACACTCATCTGTTTAGCTTGCATTTTTTCTATCACCCTTTGTATTCCACTGAGTCTTCTCTTGAATCTTTTCACTCCTCTATATCTTCTCCTAAAGCTCTATATTCAACTCTCATCCCTTATCTGTTAGTTTTTTGTCTCCATTCGTAGGCTTCCTTAGTACATTTAACATTTTTCATCATCCATCATCATAATCTTACTGCTTCTCTATGACAAGTAGATTTCCTTCCTTGTCTATAAATTTCTTTTTCATATGATTCTCTCTTATTGGTTCCCCTTCACTCCTTACATGGCATATCCCAATGATTCCATCACTTATCCACTCATCTTCTTGACTATCAATATCATTGTCTAGCCTCATGATATGCCCCATCAGTGACCGTGCATCCATCAAGGGGTTACCTACTACAAAAAACAAGCCTCTTGGTGCACACATGTCCACTGGCTTTAGGAACCAATTGCCATGTTTTCTACCTAATCCGGCGTGCCATCTAAGAGGAGTTAGTTTGTATGACACGAGAAGGGGCTTCCCAATAGAAACAACTCTTGAATTAGAGTTTCATGTTGATTCAGTTGGTTGGGTTCCAGATGTTGGTCATATAAGAGGGCGCTTTAACTAGTACATGTACAAAAATGACCTTTATTAGCATTTTAATATTCTATTTGGTATAATTGCTGGGTATGGAGCCTGATTATCTTCTATATTCAAAGTTATCGCCACATAGGACCCCAGTTCGAAATGGGGGCGGAAACGCCACCCGTAAAATATTCGTTGTAGAAGGGGTCTAGGGAGGGCGGCTACGACCTTTGGGAGCCCCCCCTGGCGGATGGTGTTGGTTAGGTAAATCCCCTCTGCGGACAGAGGCGATAACACTAGCCTATAAGAGAACTAGCCACAATCAAACCACGCTGCTACACAAGTTCCTAGTTATGCATCAAAGGTGAATCAAGAAGACCAACCTAGAGTCCAACACTATGATTGAAGCAGAGTTGATATCCCCGCTCCCTTGCTCCAGCAGATCATAAACGAACACCTGCACATGCAAAGGAAGAGACAGATACCAACATATCAGCTACCAAGGCACAACTTTATTTCAGTCAGAAAGGAAATAAATCAACACATCACCATAATAGACAATGAGATTGGAACTATAATAGCAGTCGCTCATCAATTAATAATAAACAGGAAGAGTTACAACCATTGTTCTGACACTGACCCTCTCCTGGCTGGGCGAGTAACTATATGTGTCTTGCAATGCATCTCCTCTCCGGCAGCATAACCTCTCTAGCACTCACTAGCATTTCTCCAAGAACTCAAGAACTCAACATCTAACACTCCATGACTAATCATTATCACTCTAATCACTCAATCACTCAATCACTAGCACTAGCCCTCACTAGCACTCAATCACTCAATCGCTAGCTTGTCCAATGCATAAGGACAAGCTTATATAGATGAAGAAGGGAGGATGATACGATGAACCAGGACACCTTTTGTGGATGAGCATTATCCTCAAAAGCCATTAAAGATGGATATAGGATAAAGCTCGACAAAAGACTGATTTTTTATCCTCAAAAAAGCTCCATGTAATGAAGGAAACAACAGTCGGACGTGCGTTAAGGAAAAAAGCATGACCAAATTTGGTTGGCGCGACTGCTGTTCTAAGACAGAGCACCAATGGTCGCGCCCTCTTTTGAGGATCTCCATCATTGGCGCGGGTAGGATACTGTGGACTTGCGCCAATGGAAAAAGAGCACTTTTCAGGGATGATCTGTAGGAGGTGTCTTCTGGGAACATGAAGTACATACTCAGGGGAACATAATGCAAGTGTTTTTAGACTTTGTCACTTCTTATAACTCCCGGAATGAGTCCTCCAAGGTACGACAAGAGGAGTAACAGGGATGGTGACAAATTACTGTGTAACAGATGCCCCCTAAAGCATGAAGTCCGAGAGGTGGAGAGGGGTGAAATGCTTTACAAGAACACACATAAGAACACATATAGTTACTTCCGCCGAGGATCTGTATTAAGAGACATGACTGATAGTTCAAGTACATGATGTACGTGGTATGGTCGCAGCCATCCATAAGAGAGTACATAAATAATCTAGATCCATAGTATGGACGCAGCCATCTGGTTAGGATCAATGAATTGACTCAGGTATGGTCGCAGCCATCCAGTGAATGAGTCAAGTATCAAGAATCACGCCTGGATTACAACAGACACAATCCAGGGTCTTGCGCTCCATCTCGACCCGAACAAGAGTACAAGTTCAAGCATGTGAATATATGAGCTGAAGTCAAACATGCATGAACATCGTCTGATTACCAGTCAATAGTGGAAACTGTTAACAGACGCGAGAGGTACCACCAATAATGACAATGGTCCTCAAGGTACTATAGGTACAATCTACGGCGCGTGAATTAATGATCTGAAGTCGAACGCCCGTAGAATCATCCGATCGGAGGCCAATGATGAAAACCTCACGTCGAACACGAAGAACCTGCCATTGAGGCATGCAGGCTCCAAGGCACCGGAAGGGAGTCTCTAGGTCAACTTCCTGGATAATGAGTTGAAGTCGACAGGGAGTGACCTTGATCGAAGGTGGGCCATAATGTTTCCCACATCATCGACACGAGACAGAGAGATAATGTTGTGAATCAAGATTGTACGAACTATCAGAGGGAGGTTGTTTCTTTGCAGAGGTCAACTTCTCTTGAACATATCGGCGGCACATTAACGGAATTGGCAGTATTCGACATCAAGGTATCAAAGGTCATGATGACGAGGCAATGAATGGATGAGAGGTCAAATAAGGTACCCAAGTCCATGGAAGCAAGTGAAAGATATGAGATGAGATATCCCCACCCCGGAAACGAAAGCAAAAAGTGCCATGTTCAAGAGCGACATACTGCCGTCACGGTAATAATTATGGTTCAAAAATTTTATTTTGCCCCCGCCATTTCTGGCGAGTGCCCCAGTTATTTTTAACAAGCTTGATGGGGATAGCATATGCTTGCGTTGTGACAAAATCCGATGTCATTAAGTTTTAACGAGTCTAACAAAGGAATAACTCGGCGTCTTTTCACGTTTAGAGAGCTTGAAAAGACAGCAGAAAAGGAAACTCCAGGGGTGTCCTTTTTCGTAAAGTTATGTCTCTCGGGCCCGAAAAAGTATAAAATAATACCCGAAAGAACCGCCCGATCATTATGATCGAGGAGTAATTTTCATAATTAGTGATTTCGACCTGAAAAAGTAAAAAAGCGGTCAAAACCACGTCATTTCATAACCATTAACGAGTTTGGAATGACAAAACCCGGTAATCTTTTTATGTTTTAACGGTCGACAAAAAGAACTTAAAACGACCGCCCCTTATTACCATTTAACGAGTCAAGAGGAGTGACTCGGCAATCTTTTCCTCTTTAAATGGTCAGAAAAGAGCTGAAAGCAGACCTCCATTTTTATTTTCTTTAACGAGTCAAAAAGGAAAAATACTCAGCAATCTTTTCGTATTTTACGAGTCAGAAAAGAGCATAAAGGCGACTCGTCCTAGAGGAACGAGTGGTATAAAGGGTAGCAACTGGTTTCGGTAATGGTGGAACTGCTCCAAACATGTAATGGTCAAGAGGCTGGCTAATACAAACCACTCATCGCTGCAGTTCCTCAGGAAAGGATAAACAACCAAGTGAAAGCATATGATCGGCCAAAGAGATGGTGGCGATGGAATGAAACAACCAAGGCTCATCTAGCAAAATTTAGCAAATAAAAGGCAATCACGGGATGTAAATCAGGTATGGGTTCATTTTTACACAAGCTTGAACCATGGAGAACTCTACTTGGATTCGGTTTCATGTTTACACAATCTTCAAACGAAAAAAACTATGCTTGTTATAAATTTGCATGCCCCCAGCATAATAATGCAAATCGAGGTACATGCCCCCCAAGCTTCATTGCATTCAACAGAGTGGATGGAATGAAGGTTCACTCTCGAGATCGATGAAAGACTCGACTTGTATTTTACGAGATGTTAATCAAAAGACTCGATTTGGAAAGGGAGTTGTTTCATTTTTTAATGAGGTTGACACAGTAAAAGAACTATCCTCATAACCCTTGTTTTATTTTTTAAGGAGCTTGACATAGGACAGTGAACTATGCTTCGACAGACCTAGTTTCATTTTTTAAGGAGCTTGACATAGGAAAACGAACTATGCTCCGGCAGACCTAGTTTCATTTTTTAAGGAGCTTGACATAGGAAAACGAACTATGCTCCAACAAACCTAGTTTCATTTTTTAAGGAGCTTGACATAGGAAAACGAACTATGCTCCAACAAACCTAGTTTCATTTTTTAAGGAGCTTGACATAGGAAAACGAACTATGCTCCAACAGACCTAGTTTCATTTTTTAAGGAGCTTGACATAGGAAAACGAACTATGCTCCAACAGACCTAGTTTCATTTTTTAAGGAGCTTGAAATAGGACAATGAACTATGCTCCACCCGACCTTCATCATAATGAACAGGAAGTCGGGGCTTCCAAGAGTGCCTCTCCCGGTGGGAGGTCAACATCTCGGAAGTCAGGACCCAATGCCCCCAGGACACTATGCACGATGGCGGCATCGCTGGATACAGGCATGGGATAGGTGGCCACGTAGTTGACCTGCGGTGGGGCAGATGCAACTGGTGGATGACAACCAGGAGGGGATGATGACTGCGCAGGAGGGACCCGTGGACGAACGAACGATAATTGATCGATAGTCACAATTCTTCCATCGTGTGGAAAGCAAACCACACGGAAAAGTGAAGAGACAAGGGCCCCCATGGCATAAACATAGTCATGGCCAAGGAGAAGATTGAAGTCTAAAGCACCTTGGGTAACCCATACATCTAGATAGACGGTCTTGCCTCCCAAAGTAATAGGGAACTTTGGGAGGAGCCCTAATGGTTGCCTAGTTCTTCCATTAAAAGCAGTCAGATTCGATGCTACGGGCACAAGCTGTGGGGAACCCAAAGCTTGCCAAATAGTGGCAGACAGAAGACTAACAGATGCGCCCTCATCCAAGACAGTGCCAGGTATTGCCTTGTCATAGGTGTGTACCGTGACCCAAAAAGGCACATGAGATGGGAGGCGGAAGGTAGTCAAACGTCTCCAGTCGAAGGAAGCGACTGAACTACTTGGTGGGGGAATCATATGATTGCCCCCCTGCTCAGGAGAGAGCGCAGTAGGACTCTCAGATGTAGGAGAATCTGAGGAGACGAGAAGAACACGAGAATGATGCTCTTCTGAAATAGAGTGGTCGACGGGTGGTGAACTCGAGTCGACACTCTTTCCGACCAATGGTTGGTCTGGAACAGGCTTGGCAGAGCCAGATTCAGGAAGAGGAGGCTGGATAAGAGAGGAATCTTGGTTAGTGGAGAGATGATCTACCGTTGTAAAAAGACGCTGATATCCAGCGGGTAGTTGGGATAAGTGTTATAGACATTTTTGTGCCTAACAGCATGAAGCATGAAATGTCAATAATCTAAGGGATCCAAAGTCCCTAAACATGTTGTTCCTACCCCTAGAGGAACAAGGTCAGCAAACCACAGCACTGAAAATCAGTTCTCCACCTGAAAACACTCAAAAACAAGCTATTTCTGGATCATGTCAGCTGCTCCACTGAGCATCTGCGCTGAATGTCAACTGCTCCACTCTGTACCAGCGCTGAATGTCAAAAGCAATGAAGGCTACCTGCGCTGGGTGAGATTGGCCAAGTGGCACAGTCATTCTGCAAGGTGTCAGCTGCCCAGGAAGCTTCCAAAATGACACTTGGATCAGGGAATTCGCCTTGTGATGAGTAAGAGGATCTAGATCTCCAAGTGGAAGCAAGAAACTCCAAGTGGACTCAAGAACTGAAGTATAACTGAAGTGGGAGAGGACACTAGTCAGCTTCAAGCCAGCCTCAAGCTGACTCATCCTTTCTCCAAATCTCCTATATATAGAGCTCTCTCATGAGGTCTAGGGAGGCGGGAATTTTGTGCAAGTAAGGAAGTGTTGTTGGTTTGAGTATAGAACTATTGGGTGATTGCTTTGAAGGAGGTGAAGAGGAGATTTCTTTCTGCTGGGAGGTGTTGCTGGATTGGGCCTATTATGGTTGTAACACTCTCAGAACTTTACTTCTTCTATTAATAAGGTATTTGAGGTTCTTCTATATGCATGTGACTCTATGGTGAATTGATGCTTGTATATTTGATTTATTCTAATCCTTGAATCAGTTATGGATGTATGCTTCTTGTAGTTTCCTTTTCTTGTGCTTTTACAGGATCTTTGTGTAGCTGGGCCGGTGAAAGAGCAAGGAGCTAGGAGCAAGCAGCAAAGAGGGAAGACTGGATCAACCATTAGCGAAAGACAACGGTTAGTGGATCCCTTTCTCCTCTCTCATACATCTCATAAAGAAGTAATCTTGAATAGCTTTGAATTCAGTTGTTGCTAAGGTACTATCACCCTTAGAGTGGGATAGGGTCATTCCGTATTGGATACTTTTCCCAACAACAAATTGGGGACTCCACTGGGGATCGTATCTTGTTGGTTGTTTGTGTTTTCGCTATTCATTTCATAAAAAAAGGGAGTACCGAATCGAACTGTGTTTGAATCCTTCAAATACAAAGTAGAGGGCAGCTACTCTAGCTCAGTTTCTGGGCAAGTTTATGATTTGAAGAGCTGATCCACAAGGACTCTAATAAGCTCTTAGTGATAGCTTTTCATCCTCCTTGTCATCCCTTAGTGTGTCCTTGATTGATAGCTTCTGATTTGAGCAAAAACTGTGAATTTTTGAGCAATCTATGACCCGGAAACCACCAGAAACGAAAGTTTCGTTCTTCAGTGCAGGCTGTACAAAGGTTGTTTGCATTTCAGCGCAGTTCCCGAAGGGGATACCTGCGCTGAAGGTCAAACAGACAGTGTTCCACCTGCGTTGGACCAGTCCTGCCTTGTGCTGCTGGGGTTTCCTGCAGTTTCTTGCCCTGTTTTCACTCTTGTTTTGTTGTTTGTTACCAGTCAATGTGCCTATCTGAAACCAACTTTCCTTGTCACTATTCCGCCTCAGTTGTATAAAGAAACTGTGTTTGTTCTTTGTGTATTTCTTGTACATTTACAGTTTCCCATAACGAAAGTGAACTAGTCTTGCTGTGGCCTCTTAGATCTAGACCTGTGATAAAGTGTCATTTTGATCTTAAGAGTTAGTTTGTTTGCTGTTCATAGCTGATTGAGCTTTTGCTTTCGTCATATGGTTTGAATTTATATATTTCTAGTGTCGAAACAACTAAATCTTAAGGTGTCTTTTGATTTTGGACAAGCTTGTTTGCTTTCACTTGAAATTGAATTCAAAATTATACAACAGCTTTCTTTTTGTATTGCACCAACATTAAGATACAGAAAAAGAAATACTTGCATTGTGCATGTGCATTATGATAGCTTGCATGTTGATTTAGGAAAAAGTGCATTAGTGTGTGCTCTATGATCTGTGTGAAAAGATGTTGTCTTTCTTTTCCCTAAGTAGTTAAGATTTTCAAAGTTGAAAGATTGAAAAGCTTGCTTATCATCTTAGACTGCATTTAGGAGTGTTATCATACATCTCGTGGTGATCCATAAAGGCAAACTGCTAAACAAGATCAACCTTAAAAAAAATTGAATTTACATAACAACGCATTGAAACATAACGCAAAAACATAGAGGTCTAAGCTAGAGACGTGTTCCGGCGTCGTTAAACGTGATATCTTAGCGTTCAGTGGTTGTGTGATTCCTCCACGGTGAAGCGATAAGTATCAATACGGACTTGTTCTCCCACGTACCGTCGCGTATATATTGGGAGACCCCTATAGGAATAAAGCCTTTATCCAATAGGAAACTGTGTCGGCCGCCCTATTGATCGCAATGCAGTGAACACAGCATTCACGAAGATCGACCACTCGTACCGTAAAACGTATTCTGTGGTTTTGCAAAAAGTTTGGCACACCCTCTGCCTAGAACTCCAGAGCAGTTTCTTTTGGCCTTTTTCAAACTCTATAACTGAAAAAGTCCATCCGAGCATTTGTCACTTCGGGCTCATTAAAACATCGAAGGAGACTAGAGTCATCTTTAGCTTTTTCTCGACTCTTAAAAAGTGAAAAAGCAAGTTATGTCTAAGCGTCGTTATAAAATTTATTTTAAACGGAACATAATCACCTCCTATTCCCGCGTTGATCTTAAGTTGAGAACATGGAACGCCCCAACCAAGGAATTCCACATGATGGAAATCCTAGTCCTTTCGCCTCTTGGGGAGAAGTTGGTGCGCCCCACATGGCCACATTGTCGCTTCCAGGACTGACAATTGGCCTGCCTATATGGCTATTCTCAACCAATGTAGTTCAGAACACCATGGTTCCTGAACAGTCGAGTCAACAGTTAGATCAGTCTAGAGTTTCCCACCAGCCTTCTACTTCTTATAACTCTTCCTCCAATCCTTCATCTTCGCAGGGTAGAGCCGGCAAAAGCCAAGCTCCCACGGAGAAGAAGGAGAAGAAGAAGAGAGAGAAGAAGAAGAAGGAGCCTAAGGCGACTGGGGGCAAGCAAAAGACATCTGACAAAAATCCACACACAGCACAGACCGGGCCTAAATCGCCATGTGTCATATGTAGAGGAGACCACTTCCATAGAGATTGTCCCTGTATTCCCCGGATACTAAGGGACTGGTCACCTCGTTTGCACAATTCGGGAGCATCAACCTCTGATAGCCATGTTGAATGCTTACCGTCAACCAGCGAAAGTGAAGGTTCAAGACAAAGAGGGGGAGCAAGATCCCCCTGCAGACTGTGTGAAGGCGATCACGCCATCCACCGTTGTCCCTTCTTAGACGAAGCGAAGAGAGTTTTGGAAGATCGTCCGGTTTCACCGGTAATGCTTCCTCCTGGATACAAAAAACTCGTGCCAAGTCCTTCGTTGGTTGAAAATACAGCTGGCCCGCTCAAGTGGTCAGCTGAAGCGTCAGTCATTGAAAATGAACCTACTGAATCCAGACTAGACGAAAGTCTAAAGGTCGATACGGCAGTTGACCCGGTTCTTCCTTCAGAGGTTTCATCCTCAAATGACACCGTCACTGAAGATTCATCTTCAAATGACACCCTCACTGAAGAGAATAAGGATGACACCATCCAGATTCTTTTCATCAACACAGATTCTGATGAGCATCAGGGCAATGCGCCCATTCCTTTATCGCAGGAAGGAACATCGTCAGGATCGTATCCGGCCGTGTATTCGGTCCCGCCACCAAGCAACCTGGTTGTGTCTTTTGATTGGAACCAACTAGGCAGACCCCGGTTACCAGCCAGTATACCATTCAGAATCATAGTCCAAATTTATAGAATGGTGATGGCTGGAACTATCATTGATGAAGGGGCATCTGTGAGTATCCTTTCCTCTATTGCTTGGAAAGCATTGGGTTCCCCGGAGCTTTTGCCTGAGATAAGAAATCTCTCGGGTTTTGATAAAGGAACCAGTCGACCATTAGGGATCCTCCCTAATGTACCTGTTACATTGAAAGGGAAGACCGTTCAAATGAACGTGATGGTCTTTCAAGGACCCTTGGATTATAACCTACTCCTTGGACGAGACTATATATATTGCATGGGAGCTATAGTCTCCTCACTCTTTAGAGTAATGTGTTTTCCACACGAAGGAAAAATGGTCAAGCTCGTAGACCAACTTTCATTTCCGGGATCACGCATCGCAAATAGTCAAATACCAACCCTGAATGGTCTATTCACCCAAGAAATGTCTCCACCCCCAGTCCTCCTTCCCGATGAATGCGAGTGATTCGGAAAGATGGGACTGGAACCCAGGGGGCATGCATCCTGGTCTGCTTCGGGCAGAGGAAACCCTGGGTATAAGGTAGAATTTCCGCGAAAGAATATGACTAGTCCGTACCCCGTCCGAAAGAAGGAAGAGGGGTTGTTCTGGAACAGGATTCTTTTGTCAAGGTTACTTGTTTGACAAAGGTCATTCACCATTGTCTACTTCGGTAGATAGTGCTGAGGAGATGTTTTCGTTTGATGGTGTTAACAAAACAATCTTTGGGTAACCAGAAAGAGGCAAGCCTCCCTCAATAACATTAATGTTTTGTCTTTGAGTAGTGTTCTTCTCTTGTCGCAAGTAGCTGCTCTCTTGTCGCAAGTAGCTGTTCTCTTGCGATCTTGCAAAAGATCTGTTAAAAGTTGGGCCGACGGGAAGACAAGTACCGCGTAAGACCCGTTAAAAATAACGAGAAGACAAGTATCGTTAACATTAGACTAGCAAGACGACAAGTAGCTGTGAACACCCAAAGAAAAACAAAGGTGGGGGAGAGGAGGGGCAGCCTTGAAATTGTATTTTATACCTGGGGGCATGCGAACCTTTTGGAGTGCAAGCAAAGAGCGGTTATTTATCTGTTTTTTGGATTAGTCGTTTCCGAACTTGCATAAAGAAAGGATGTGGGGCAAAGGTCAAAATTTGCCAAATGAGGAGCATAGCTTCGTGAGATAAAGCTCCATAAAAAATAGCTATCTCACAGGAGACATTCTTATCTTATGACTGGTATATCGAGCAGTTTTACCGCGGAATTTATGCTCGTTAAAAAATAGAAAAGAGAGATCCGAGCAGTTTTAGCGTCATAGTTCATGCTCGTTAAAAAATAAACATAAGCTTTTGAGCAGTGTTTTGGCGCATTCAAGCTCTTTAAAAAATGAACCCAGTACTGGTAAATAACCATTGTGATCGTAAATTTATTAGCCATAAAAGCCTTGGTCGTGTTTGCACCCGCCACCTCCATTCTATTTGGCCTACCGTTCACCTCCATATGATTGTTTACCCATTTTGAGGAACAACTGCGAAGAGTGATTTCACTTAGCCATCCTTGTGACACTGCCGTGATTGGAAAATTCCAACCTGTACCTGGAATCTGCTGCTATCCCTGTTTATCACTCGTTCCTCAAAAGACGAGTCTTCTTTGAGCTCTTTTCTCCTGACTCGTAAAATATGAAAAGTTAGCCGAGTTTTGGCCTTCCAGCTCGTTAAAGTGACCGGAAGAGCTATCCCTCCTCTAGATTTTAATCTTTTTGGACTTGAGGGATTATTGCACAAAAAGGTCGAGTGCTTGTTTTATTCGGCTCGTTAAAGTTATCGAAAACTCATCCCTTTTGTATTGTTTTATACTTTTTCAGACTTAAGGGATTAGATGACGAAAAAGGAATTTTGGAGTTAACTTTCTGTACCTTTTCAGACTCTCTAAAAATGAAAAGGACCGAGTTTTCCTTGTCATTAGACTCGTTAAAATTATTAAATAGCGACAAACTTGTCTTTAGACGAGAACGAGTTTCCCTATCGCTAAGCTCGTTAAAACATAGCGATGGGCTTGCCCGAAGGGCAGGTTATAGAACAAGCATATGTTATCCTCCTCAAGCTTGACAAAAATAAAGAGGTACTGGTCAGAAATGACTGGGGAAAAATTGGGAGAACCTCAAAGCTTTAATGGTAGCAAGTCGCTCTTGAACATGACACTTTGTCCTCCGTATCACATCGGGTTGGGTTGTTTCATTCACCGGTCTCATCACCATGGTCCTCGCCAAACCATCCACATTTGGGGTAATGCTACCGATCCATCACATCAGTGTCGTTATATGTTCAAGATATGTTGTTCAGAAAGAGTCAACCGTGTCCCATCCACTGCCATACATTATCCTTCATCCACCCATGATCGCCACCCTGAATCATATTTCACACACTGTTTTCACCTCCACTAAAATCATTAACTCCGTTCCGTGTCACTGATGTGGGATTCATTAAGGCCCTCCTTTGACGGATCTCTTCTTGTCGACTTCAGCTCATTATCCAAGAAGTTGATCTAGGAACAACCCCCCAGTACTTTGAAGCTTGCATGCCTCAATGGCAAGTTTCTCACTTCCGGTGACAGGTATACATTAATGACCTTCGACCAGAAGATTTCGCGTGGTGTTCGACGCCAAGTCCTTTATTCACACCACGTGAATTGTACTGCAGTACCTTGAGGGTCATTATCATTATTGGTGATTCCTCTCGCGCTTGTTAACGGTTTACATTATTGACCGGTAATCAAGCGATGTCTTTCCATGTTCGACTTCAGCGCAATTCTCACATGGATCGAATTGTACTTAGAGTGAAGATCAAACGAGTTTGAAGACCCCGGATCTAGTTTCATCCATCCGGGCTGCGATATATATATTCAGGATATAAAGACATTTGTTATGTACATCATTGCAGCAGATGATCATCCTACTCAAAGGATGATAATTTCAGCAGAGAATTATCAGTCTACCACCAGACGATCGTCTGTTCTATGTACCAAAATGAATTTATAAAGCTGAGCATGGGAATGCCCGCCTCAGCTAGATCATGAAAGCAGAATGAAAAATAATGTATTGTATTGTATTTTATTACAGGGCACCTCTCAGCGATTGAATGAACTTCGGATCCTCCTGATAAAGCATTTCACCCGATAAACGACCTCATACTTTAGGGGGCAACTGTTATAGACATTTTTGTGCCTAACAGCATGAAGCATGAAATGTCAATAATCTAAGGGATCCAAAGTCCCTAAACATGTTGTTCCTACCCCTAGAGGAACAAGGTCAGCAAACCACAGCACTGAAAATCAGTTCTCCACCTGAAAACACTCAAAAACAAGCTATTTCTGGATCATGTCAGCTACTCCACTGAGCATCTGCACTGAATGTCAATTGCTCCACTCTGTACCTGCGCTGAATGTCAAAAGCAATGAAGGCTACCTGCGTTGGGCGAGATTGGCCAAGTGGCACAGTCATTCTGCAAGGTGTCAGCTGCCCAGGAAGCTTCCAAAATGACACTTGGATCAGGGAATTCACCTTGTGATGAGTAAGAGGATCTAGATCTCCAAGTGGAAGCAAGAAACTTCAAGTGGACTCAAGAACTGAAGTATAACTGAAGTGGGAGAGGACACTAGTCAGCTTCAAGCCAGCCTCAAGCTGACTCATCCTTTCTCCAAATCTCCTATATATAGAGCTCTCTCATGAGGTCTAGGGAGGCGGGAATTTTGTGCAAGTAAGGAAGTGCTGTTGGTTTGAGTATAGAACTATTGGGTGATTGCTTTGAAGGAGGTGAAGAGGAGATTTCTTTCTGCTGGGAGGTGTTGCTGGATTGGGCCTATTATGGTTGTAACACTCTCAGAACTTTACTTCTTCTATTAATAAAGTATTTGAGGTTCTTCTATATGCATGTGTCTCTATGGTGAATTGATGCTTGTATATTTGATTTATTCTAATCCTTGAATCAGTTATGGATGTATGCTTCTTGTAGTTTCCTTTTCTTGTGGTTTTACAGGATCTTTGTGTAGCTGGGCCGGTGAAAGAGCAAGGAGCTAGGAGCAAGCAGCAAAGAGGGAAGACTGGATCAACCATTAGCGGAAGACAACGGTTAGTGGATCCCTTTCTCCTCTCTCATACATCTCATAAAGAAGTAATCTTGAATAGCTTTGAATTCAGTTGTTGCTAAGGTACTATCACCCTTAGAGTGGGATAGGGTCATTCCGTATTGGATACTTTTCCCAACAACAGTAAGGGAGCCGACAGACTTGCCAAAAGACGGGAAGCTTCATCCATAAGTGGACAAAGGCGAAGGAGATGATTACCTTCACAAAGTCGACAAGGGAAACGAACCTTCCCTTTTCTGTTACCAACTAGTAAGGTATCGTCGATCGGCGATAACAAGGGGCGAGTCGGGTCACGGGACCATATATCTAGGATCCTGGGAATGCCAGGACAATCAGAAAGAAAATGGTCCCCCTTGCATAATCGACAAGGAGACCGAAGCTTCCGCGGAGGAGCAGAAGGTGGTTCCACTTCTGATAGTCTCGTGGTAGATACGACCTTTCCCTTAGGAGACTTCTTCTTTTTGGTCTTCTTCTTCTTCTTCTTAGCCACCTGGTTACTGAAATCCAAGGTTTCACCAGGCGAAGTAGAAGATGAGGACGCAGCAATAGGCGAAGAAGGGAAGGGGTCCACCTTAGAATCAACATGGTGTTGTTCGGGTGGAGGAGGTGGTGGCGGGACAGGAGTCATCACACTTGAGACCACCGAGTTTGAAAACAACCATACGGGTAAACCAATGGTCAACCCAGGCAAAGACAATGTTGCGATATACTGGACACCGACATTTCCAACAGAAGGAAATGGGCGAGGGTTCCCATCAGGAGGAACACCTTGGCCGGTGGGCGCCGGAAAGGCTGCCATTGAACGAGAAATAACCCTACTCAAGCTAACGCAAACAAAATCTAATTGGGTATATGTTATCGTGGCCAATAAATTTTAAGACACTGAACTTAACCTTTTCATTTTTTAAGAGTCGAGAAAAGGATAAAAGATGACTCTAGTCTCCTTCGAATATTTAATGAGCACGAAGTGACAAGACGCTCACAGGCACCTTTTCTTTTAGGGAGTCCGAAAAGGATCAAAAGTGACTGCTCTGGAATTCTAGGTAGAGGGTGTGCCAAACTTTTCACAAAACCACAGAATACTTTTTAAGGTACGGGTGGTCGATCTTCGTGAATGCTGTGTTCACTGCATTGCGAATCGTAGGGCGGCTGACACAGCTTCCTATGGATAAAGGCTTTATTCCTATAGGGGTCTCCCAATATATACTCGACGGTACGTGGGAGCACAGTCCGTATTGGCACCTATCGTTTCACCGTGGAGGAATCACCCAACCACTCGACGATAAACTACCAGGTTTAAAGACGCCGGAACACGTCTCTAACCTTGACCTCTAGAGTATTTGCGTTATGTTCCAATGCGTTGTTATGTTCATTGACTTCATTTTAAAGTTTATCTTTGATTATGTTTCAGTTTTTGGTCCTACCATATGTGATATCCCAAAAACTTCTTACATGCAAACTATATGCCAAAATTAGATCATTCGATTCGATGAATTCTATCTACAGGAGGGTTGAGATCTTTTTCCACAAACGAAATGATCACTTCAACAAACAACAAAGATCCTAATGCAGCTAATAACAAGAAACGAAATTTTTCTTTTTCTTTTTAATAGCAACAAATAACAATAAATGCTAACTACTATGATGCAAGAGATTTTTTGTTTTTCTTTCCTTTAAGATGGCATGATGCATGTAAACAAATTTTAAGAGATATGCACAATCCAAGTTCAGTCAATGAAATAGAACCAATTCTGAAACATAAAAATGAACCATGCAAGCAAGGAAAAACACAAAGACAAGTGAAATCCAAAGAGGCTAAAAGTGAAGTATTCAGAGTATAGGAGATCAAGCTTTAACAAATCACTGGATCGGTGCAGAACACAACCAGCAAGCTGACTGGATAATCAAAAGACCGAAATTTCCCACAGAAGGCTAGACATGCAAAGTCACTAGATGTCCTAGGGCTGAGATGAAAAGCAAAGAAATAGGCAAACAGCTGAAGGATAAAGGCTAAGACCAGTCAAGCAGAGGTTCAACACAGTTCCAGAGGCTGTAAGAGATATAAAAAGAGACTAAAAGAGCTTTCCACACACACACAGGCAAAATTTACAGAGCTGGCGCGACTGTCAGCTTGCAACTTGCGCTACCACAGGATTGGCGCGAGTTGCTTTTGAGCAAAATGCGCCAACTGGCGCGACTGTCAGAGAAATAACCGTGCCAATTAAGCTTGCCAACTAGAAAAATAAATGATACGACCTCAGGTCGGTTTGACAGTGCTCAGATGGGTCAGACAGTAAAGAATAAACTCAAAACTGACTCAGGAAGCTCATTCACTCAAGCAAGGAGAAGAAAATCAACATGCAAGACAAAAATCAACTAGCTTCTCCCCAGTGGAGTCGCCAAATTGTTGGTTAGGTAAATCCCCTCTGCGGACAGAGGCGATCCCACTAGCCTATAACAGAACTAGCCACAATCAAACCACGCTGCTACGCAAGTTCCTAGTTATGCATCAAAGGTGAATCAAGAAGACCAACCTGGAGTCCAATGCTATGATTGAAGCAGAGTTGATATCCCCGCTCCCTTGCTCCAGCAGATCATAAACGAACACCTGCACATGCAAAGGAAGAGACAAATACCAACATAACAGCTACCAAGGCACAACTATATTTCAGTCAGAAAGGAAATAAATCAACACATCACCATAATAGACAATGAGATTGGAACTATAATAGCAGTCGCTCATCAATTAATAATAAACAGGAAGAGTTACAACCATTGTTCTGACGCTGACCCTCTCCTGGCTGGGCGAGTAACTATATGTGTCTTGCAATGCATCTCCTCTCCGGCAGCATAACCTCTCTAGCACTCACTAGCATTCCTCCAAGAACTCAAGAACTCAACATCTAACACTCCATGACTAATCATTATCACTCTAATCACTCAATCACTCAATCACTCAATCACTAGCACTAGCCCTCACTAGCACTCAATCACTCAATCACTCAATCACTAGCTTGTCCAATGCATAATGACAAGCTTATATAGATGAAGAAGGGAGGAGGATACGATGAACCGGGACACCTTTTGTGGATTAGCATTATCCTCAAAAGCCATTAAAGATGGATATAGGATAAAGCTCGACAAAAGACTGATTTTTTATCCTCAGAAAAGCTCCATGTAATGAAGGAAACAACAGTCGGACGTGCGTTAAGGCAAAAAGCATGACCAAATTTGGTTGGCACGACTGTTTTTCTAAGACAGAGCGCCAATGGTCGCGCCCTCTTTTGAGGATCTCCATCATTGGCGTGGGTAGGATACTGTGGACTTGCGCCAATGGAAAAAGAGCACTTTTCAGGGATGATCTGTAGGAGGTGTCTTCTGGGAACATGAAGTACATACTTAGGGGAACATAATGCAAGTGTTTTTAGACTTTGTCACTTCTTATAACTCCCGGAATGAGTCCTCCAAGGTACGCCAAGAGGAGTAACAAGGATGGTGACAAATTACTGTGTAACAGGGGGTTTCAGGGGTAGCGCCCCCGAAGCTAAAAACAACTGTAAATTTGCCTTGTAAAAGTATAGTAATTTCTAGTCAATCTGGGCCGTTCATTACGCGGATGATATGACGATAGAACTTATGTTTAGTTTAGGGGATTTTTCCCTAGAAGGCAACCCCTCTCTTTGTATGAGGGTATTGTATTTGAGGCTATAAAATATATGTGTATTCTGTGAGCGAGAAACAGAGAGGCGAGACTGTGACGGAAAACAGAGGATATTACAGTGGATTTGCTGTAGGTTGTGTCTCTTCATTTTGCTGGATAATAGAAAGGAAGGATTGGCTGTTCGCGGTGGACGTAGCCCAAACTGGGTGAACCACGTATATCTGTGTCTCTCTTGTTTTGTGTGTTTTCTGTGTTTATATTTATGCAATATTTTATGTGTTCCATTGCTCCGTAATATATAATTTTCTAACAACTGGTATCAGAGCCGAAGGTCTATTTGGCTGATAAACTCATAGGAAAGAAGGGTTCCTGGTTCGAGTGGGAGCAATGGTGGAAGATGGTAAGTTTAGGGTCGAGAAATTTAATGGCCAAAACTTCTCGATGTGGAAGATGCAGATGGAAGATTATCTGTATCAGAAAGATTTATACCTACCATTGGGTGGAAAAACAAAGATGTCGACGGGTATGAAAGACGAAGAATGGAACCTTCTCGATAGAAAGGCACTTAGAACAATATGGTTGTGCCTTGCTGCGTCAGTCGCCTACAAAATTTTGAAGGAAACCACGACAGAGGGTTTGATGCAGACGTTGTCGAAACTATATGAAAAACCCTCGGCCTCAAACAAGGTATTTCTAATGAAATGGTTATTTAATATGAATATGTCGGAAGGTGGATGTGTTGCAAACCATTTAAATGATTTTAATACAGTTACAAGTCAGTTAAGTTTTGTAGGGGTAAACTTTGATGATGAAGTTAGAGCTCTGTTATTCTTGTGCTCATTATCAGAAAGTTGGAATGGTTTGGTAATGGCCATTAGTAACTTCGTTTCTGGATCTAGTACTTTAAAGTTTGATGATGTTGTCAGTGCTATCCTTAGCGAGGAAATGCGACGGAAAAGCTCTGGTGAGACATCGAGAAATGATTTGAGTGCAGAGTCTAGAGGAAGAAAAATGGAAAGAGGAAAGAGCTTAGGATATTGTAGTAAATGAAGGAAAGGCAGATCCAAGTCCAGATTGGGGATAGTGTGCTGGAAATGTGGAAAGAAAGGAGACCTAAAGAAAGACTGTAGATCTCGGAAGGGAAAAGAAGGAGATGCATAGCAAGAAAACAATCATGAAGAAAATGTGACAGGTGAGGTGTTACAAGATGCTTTGATTCATTCTTTCGAAAATATTATTGATTCCTGGGTGGTAGATTCAGGGGCTTCATTCCATGCCACACCTGATAAGAAATACTTTCATGACTATGTTCAAGGAGATTTTGGACAAGTTCGTCTGGGTGATGATAAACCCTGTAAAATCGTTAGAATGGGTAAGGTTCTTGTAAAAAAGCAGAATGGAAACCAATGGCTATTAAAGGAGGTAAGGCATGTTCGAGATCTAAAGAAAAATCTGATTTCAATAGGGCAGTTAGGCGGTGAAGGTTGTGTGACAACTTTCACAGATAAAGCTTCGAAGGTAACCGAAGGAGCCTTGGTAATAGAAAAAGGCGAAAAGGTTGGTACATTGTATTTATGCAATGGTATTTCTAATTATGTTAATGCTTTAACTTCCAAAGGACCAGATGCAGCATTATGGCATCATAGGCTCGGACACATGAGTGAAAAGGGGATGAAGATTCTTCACTCAAGGAATTTGTTGTCGGGTTTGAAGAATGTTGATTTGGACTTCTGTGAGAATTGCATTTATGGAAAACGGAAGAGAGTCAAATTTCTGAGAGTTGGGAAAGAAAAGAAGAATGAAAAATTAGAGCTTGTGCATACAGATGTATGGGGACCTGCTCAGGTATCATCTCTCAGTGGCTCTCGTTATTATGTTACTTTTATTGATGATGTGACTAGAAAAACTTGGATTTATTGTATTAAGATTAAATCTGATGTATTTGATACTTTCAAGAAATCGAAAGCTTTGGTTGAGATTGAGACAGGAAAGAAATTGAAGTGTCTTAGATCAGACAATGGAGGTGAATATTGCAGCAAAGAGTTTGATAGGTACTGTTCAGAGCATGGAATTCATAGAGAGAAGACAGTTCCAAGAACACCGCAAGAAAATGGTGTGTCAGAAAGGATGAACAGAACAATCATGGAGCATGCAAGGTGCATGAGATTGCATGCAGGATTGCCTTTACAGTTTTGGGCAGATGTTGTAGATATTGTTGTTTATCTAATAAACAGAGGGCCTTCACGTTCCTTGGATGGTGGTGTTCTAGAGAAAGCATGGACAGGTAAAAAGGTAAACTACTCTATTTTAAAGCCTTTTGGTTGTGAGGCCTTTGTCCATATTAATAACGAAAATAGAACAAAGCTCGAGGCAAAGTCAAAGAAATGTACCTTTATTGGATATGGTGTTAATGATTTTGGTTATCGCTTATATGATTAGGAAAATCACAAAATCATTAGGAGCAGAGATGTAATATTCAATGAAAAGGTCTTGTATAAGAATCAGTTGCAGGAAAAGAAACGAGAAAAGGAAAACAAGGAATACACAGTTCTTGATGAAATCACTGAAAAAGGAAAGGTGCCTGAAAATAATAATAATCAACAACCACAACAACAACAACCACCACAACAACAACATGCACCCCAAACACCTAAAAGTGGTGTTAGAAGATCTACCAGGATAAGTAGACCCCCTGAACGATACCCTCCTTCATTATATTATTTATTGTTGACTGATTCCGGTGAACCCGAATGTTATGGAGAAGTAATGCAGGTTGAAAGCAGGAAGAAGTGGGAGGTAGCCATGGAAGAAGAGATGGACTCCTTAATGCATAACCAGACTTGGGATTTAGTCAGGTTTCCTGTAGGAAAAACTACATTGAAGAATAAATGGGTTTACAGGCTGAAGGAAGAAGATGGACGAAAACAGAGGTATAAAGCTAGACTTGTGGTGAAGGGATTTGCACAGAAGAAAGGTATTGATTTTGATGAAATATTTTCTCCTGTTGTTAAAATGACTTCAATAAAAACCATTTTAAGTCTTGTAGTAGCTGAAGATTTGCATCTTGAGCAGTTAGATGTAAATACATCCTTTCTCCATGGGGATTTGGAGGAAGAGATATATATGCAGCAGCCACAAGGATATGAGGTGAAAGGGAAGGAGAAACTAGTGTGCAGGTTGAAGAAGAGCTTGTATGGCTTAAAACAGGCTCCAAGGTAGTGGTATCTAAAATTTGACAAGTTTATGTCTGAACAAGGTTATACTAGATGTCACTCTGACCATTGTGTTTATTTGAAAAAACAAAATGATGGCAGCTATATTATATTGTTATTGTATGTAGATGACATGCTTGTTGCAGGATCTAACATGCAGGAAATAAATGTGCTCAAAAGAAAATTGGCAAATTCATTTGCAATGAAGGATTTTGGAGCTGCAAAACAAATCCTTGGTATGAGAATAACTAGAGACAGAAAAAATCGTAAATTAACATTGTCTCAGAATGAATACATACAAAAGGTGTTGTAAAGATTTAACATGCACAATGCAAAACCAGTTAGTACACCTTTTACTAGCCATTTCAAACTTAGCAAGGAAATGTGCCCAAAGACCCAAGAAGACATGGATTATATGTCTAAAGTTCCATATGCATTAGCAGTTGGAAGCTTAATGTATGCAATGGTCTGCACAAGGCCTGATATTGCACATGCAGTGGGAGTTGTAAGCAGGTACATGAACAATCCAGGAAAGGAACATTGGATGGCAGTGAAATGGATTCTTAGATATTTGAGAGGTATCACAAATCAAGCATTATGCTTTGGTGGTGAAAACATTTCTCTACAGGGATACGTTGATGCAGATATGGCAGGTGACAGAGATAATAGGAGGAGAACTACAGGATATGTATTTACTGTTGGAGGAATAACTGTCAGTTGGGTTTCAAAAATCCAAAGTGTTGTTTACTTTCAACAACGGAAGCAGAGTATGTTGCTGCTACAGAGGCTAGTAAAGAACTGATTTGGTTACAAAGGTTTATGCGTGAATTGGGTAAGGAGCATGATATGGGCACGTTATACAGTGATAGCCAAAGTGCCATTCATCTTGCAAAGAACTCAACATTTCATTCCAGGACTAAACACATACAGCTCAAGTACCATTTCATACGATCAGTGTTGGAAGATGGAGAGTTGAAGCTGGAAAAGATACACACTAGCTAGAATCCTGCAGATATGCTAACAAAAGTTGTAACCAGGGAGAAACTGAGAATATGCTCAGTTTCAGTTGGTCTTCAAGGATGACGATGAAGATGAGAAACAACCAAGTCCAAAGAGGAGTCATTGTCCAGAAAATGTAGCAGTGGTGGAGTTGCTACAATCAGTCTCCAAGTAGGAGATTGTTGGGTGTGGAGCCTGATTATCTTCTATATTCAAAGGTATCACCACATAGGACCCCACTTCGAAATGTGGTCGGCAACGCCGCCCGTAAAATATTCGCTACGGGGGGGGTCCAGTGGGGCGGCTGTGACCTTTGGGAGCCCCCCCCTGGCGGGGGGTTTCAGAAACAGCTGTAAATTTTCCTTGTAAAAGTATAGTAATTTCTAGTCAATCTGGGCCGTTCATTACGCATATGATCTAACGGTAGAAATTATGTTTAGTTTAGGGTTTTTCGCCCTAGAAGGCAACCCCTCTCTTTGTATGAGGGTATTGTATTTGAGGCTATAAAATAGATGTGTATTCTGTGAGCGAGAAACAGAGAGGCGAGACTGTGAGGGAAAAATGAGGATATTACAGCGGATTTGCTGTAGGTCGTGTCTCTTCATTTTGTTGCATAATAGAAAGGAAGGATTGGCTGTTTAGGGTGGACGTAGCCCAAACTGGGTGAACCACATATATCTGTGTCTCTCTTGTTTTGTGTGTTTTCTGTGTTTATATTTGTGCAATATTTTATGTGTTCCATTGCTCCATAATATATAATTTTCTAACAATAATTGTAGAAAATCCTATAGATTCACAAGCTAATTCAATTTGCTAATGCAAGAAATAAGAATCTACTTTTACTATTTACAGCAGAAGCCAATAAACATCGAGCAAACAATAATCGATAGAGGAAGAGAACCAAAGGCACATAACACAATAAATATCCAGGGAAAGCCACAACTCAAAACCCCCTATCTGTTTTATATCAATCTATAAAATCAAGATGAAATTAAAATTCTTGTTCTCTCTAGAAAAATCCCAATGCTTAGTAAATTAAATGTCCAACTAATAAGCAATCTCAAGGCCAAATATTAGCCTCTTCACAATCTCTCCAAGTCTTTATTCCAATGCGTAATTCTTGTGGAGGATAGCTTGTATTTAAAGGGAAATAAAG
The DNA here is from genome assembly GCA_031772625.1 of Pinus tabuliformis. Classification (NCBI taxonomy): domain Eukaryota; kingdom Viridiplantae; phylum Streptophyta; class Pinopsida; order Pinales; family Pinaceae; genus Pinus; species Pinus tabuliformis. Next base: position 535,689,829 of record CM062820.1, read on the forward strand.
CCTCTAACAATTGTGCAATCCATTAAGGATTAGTTCCTAAATGCATGCACTATTAGTGCAACTCAAAAAAATCTAAAACAAATAGTAAACTATCCCTACACTCTAGTCTCAATTCGATCTTTCTCAAAATCAACATGCATGAGTTTCTAATGAGTAAATATTCAGTTTACTAGAGTAGCATGCATGGAGTTCATTAGTGACACCACTGATTTCTAACTCATTATTTGTTCTCTCAATCAGTTTGAGAACTAATTTAACTGAGCTGACTCACAAAATTCTATTTCACAACTCATAACTAACTCACAATAAACTCCTACAAAGTAGGGAGAACATACACATGATGACAAAAGGACTTCCAAATCGAATTTCATATGTTAAGTTTAATGAAATTCATTTAACTATTTTAAGTTGTTATGAGAATAGAATTCGAATTTAATTTCATGTTTAATTCAAGAACAAATTAAACTAGAATTTCGTGTTTCCATCTCTCAACACTCCCTCTCAACAAGAAAGGGATTATCAACTACCCCAATCTTGTCTCTATGAAACTTGAGTTTACATCTTGACATTGCCTTTCTCAAGCTCTCAGAATCTTGCTCCTCCATGGGATTGTAATCTAACAACATGATTTGCGTCAATACAAAATACCTCAGATGATGATACTAGATATCAATATGCTTGGGCCGATCATGAAAAAATAGATTTTCAGAGAGTTTGATACAACTTTTATTATTACAATAAATCACTATCGGATCCATATACTGACCAAGAAAACCAACCAGTATATTTTTCATCCAAACATCTTGACATGATGCTTGACTTGCAGCCATGTACTCTTCCTCCACCGAACTGAGTGAATCTGATGTCTATTTCCTGCTCTACCAAGAAATTGTCACTGAATCAATACTGAAGATCCCTCCTAATGTGCTCTTCCTATCAGATGATCTCCCATCCCAATATGCATCAGTGAAGCCTTGAAGCTTCACTCCCTCTTTCCATTTGTACCATATTCCAAACTTAGTAGTGCATCCAAGCTATCTCAATACATGTTTTGTCGCTTTCCAATACAACTTGGTAGGCCCAACCATCAGTTGGATAAGATGGTTAATTGAATAGCACATATCTAGTCATGTGTTCACCAAGTACATGAGTGAACCCACAACCTGCCTATAAACAATATCCTCCACTACTTCCCCTGAAGTGGTATCCTCCTTCCTCAAGTTACCAGCTAGAGGAGTCTTCATGGGTTTATTACTCTCCATGCGGAATCTCTGGAGTATCTCGTTGGCATATTTTCACTGAGATAGAAACAACTCCCCATCTCTCTGCCATACCTCCATGCCAAGAATGTAATACATGAGCCCCATGTCCTTCATCTCAAACTCTCTTGCAAGGTCCTCCTTGTAATATTTGATGAGATTCTCATCACCTATCAATATAAGATCATCTACATAAATTACAATGATCATCATCTTACCTTCCACCACTATGTGATATAGGTTTGCATCCGCTTCACTCTTTGTGAAGCCCAAATCAATGAAGTAGATATCTATCTTGGCGAAACAAGCACAAGGTGATTGCCTTAGCCCATACAATGCTCTCTTGATTCGGCACACATGCGATTCACGGTCCACGTTTCAAAACCTTCAGGCTGCTCTATGTACACCTCTTCCTCAATCATTCCATTGAGGAAGGTAGTCTTCACATCCATATGATGGACCTTCCAACTCGTCTCTGTTGATAGTGCCAAAATATATGTGACTAATCAGTACCTTGCAACAGGAGAAAAAGGTCTCATCATAGTCAATCGCCTCTACCTGTGAAAATCCATGGGCCAAAAATCTAGCCTTATGCTTCCCCACACTACCATCTACATCTTGATTTACCTTGTAAAGCCAACGGGAACTCACAACTGACTTTTCCTCTAGTATCGGGACCACATCCAAAAATTGTTTTGAAATATGGAGTCATACTCCTCCACCATCACATCAACCCAAACTGGTTGTTTCATTTCTTCCTAAAAGGAAGATGGCTATGTCACAACACATGCATCCATAAGTGCCATGTATCCAGTGTACCACTATCGTGACCTCCTCTATTTGCGATGAGAAGAGGGTGCTCCCACATTCTCTTGTGCATCATCCAACACTCTATTTGCCTCTCTAGTGCACTTTCTTCCTTCTTTGGAAGACTATACCTGACTGGATGTCTCCACTCTCTAAACCTCTGCATGTGGTTACTCCACATCAATCTGAGGTCCCTCAACCTTAGGAGCTAAAAGATCCTCATCTGCATGTAGCTCAAGCTCCCTCTCAAGGGATACTCACATGGACTTCCCCTCATCGAACCTAATATCTCTGTGCGCCACTATCATCTGACTGGTCAGCATGTGCAACTGATAGTTGTGGGTTGTATCATTGTACCCCATAAATCTCGCCAACTTTGTTGCTGGCTCAAGATTCTTCATTACATCTTTTGTCACATGGAAATAAAACGATGACCTAGAAATATTGAAGTGATGAGCATCTGATCTCTTACCAAAATAGGCCTCCTCTGGTGTCTTCATCATAGGTACCCAATGTGGGTTACGCTTCTGAACATAAACCGTTGTGTTTAATGCCTCAACCCAGAAGTGTATTGGTGGGCCTTGATCATGCAGCATCGCCCTTGCTACCCCTACTATGCTCTGGCTTTTCCTCTTGGCAACCCTATTCTGTTGAGGGTTATGGGGTGTTGTCAACTCTCGCTTAATCCCTTCCACTACACAAAAGTTCTTAAACTCATTAGAGACATACTCAACACCATTATCACTCTGTGGAGCTTTAACCTTCTTGCCAGACTCTTTCTCTACCAATTATTTGAACTCAAAAAACTTTGTGAAAGTTTTATCCTTTTTTTCATAAAAAAACCCACATTTACATGAATAATAATAATAAATACATAATACTTGTGTTTTTCCATGGATGCTATTGAGAATGGTCCGTGCACATCTGAATGGATTGTCTCCATAATAGACTCTGCTCTATTAAACACACATGGGGAACAATAGAGTATGGGCAATAATAGAGTATGAAAGATAAAACATGAGAATCCATTTTATTAACAAGAGATATACATTTATAGTACATGGTTTGACCATTGGGCTTCACATCCCAAGGTCTCTTCGACTCCTTTTGTCTATTTGGCTTCCACACTAACCCATTGAGGATTAGGCGTCCAACATTCCCCCCCTTAATCCGAAGGGTTATGTATGAGTCCAAGAAGAGAGCTGCAATAAAAAATGTGCAAAAATGCATGGCAACACTAGGCGGAATCTGCTCTCTGAAATGTTGGTATAAAGGGTGGTGGTTTAAGGATGACCAGCAACACTGGAAGGCTTAGCGTAGTTCCCAAAACTCTTCCAAAAGTGGCAAGAAGCTGAAGTCTTCTGCTATAGGAAGTGCTCCTATTGTTTTGAAGAGGGAAATATTCAACCAATAAAGGGAGGTCTCACCCCGCATAAAAGGGGGAACTTCAACCTGAAAAGGGAAGTCTCAACCTGTGATGGTTTAAGGATGACCAACAACTCTAGAATGCTTAATGCAGTTCCTGGAACTCTCCCAAAACTGGCAAGAAGATGAAGTCTTATACTAGAGGAATCGTTCTTAATTTTTTTCCTGGAATTCTTCCGAAACTGGCAAGAAGTTGAAGTCTTCTACTAGAGGAAGTGTCCCAGATTACCAACTGAAGGCATGCTTAGGGGCATCTTTGTCTCTAGCTACAACTCTGAATCTGGTGTGACAAGTTGTGGCTCAGATTTGCTTGATGTGACTTTGAAACTTGTAGATGACCATCATTTCCCCCCCTGTCAGATACAAGGTGAGATGATGGAGAAAACTCAACTGCAAGACTATTCAATACTTTGGAACAAGTTCTGACATGTGATTGGAATATCATATTGGCTATTGATGCCCATTTCCAAGAAGTGATCCATCAAAGATGAATCTTTGTTCTTGCAGGACGTTTGTTTATGAAGCATCTATGTGAAGAATGAGTTGTTTTATGACAGTGATTACATGGATGAAGATCAAAACAGTGATTTTTCAAATGGCCAACTGGGTCACAGTGTTGGCATTTCAAAATATATTGTTGTTGTTGTTGTTGTGGAAGAGGGGCAGAATCTGGAATAGTTGGAGGTGAAATATCATGAAGAATAGGTGAAGATGAATCATCCTCAAGAAATCCAGCATTTTGAAATTGAATTGCTTTGAGTAGTCTGGAATATGAAAGGACAAGTCCTTGTCATATCCAAGACCAGTTTTGTGCTTGTTGTGGAAAAGTTGTTCCCAAGGTCTGATGATGGGCTTGGGAAGTGCAGACTGAGTTTTTGCATCTGCATGTACAGTTGCTGCTTTATTGGGCACTAGATCTGAACCAACTATAACATTATTGACTTGCTTTAATGGGTTGCGGTCTCAATGTTCTGAACAGAAACATGCTCAGAATAACTCCTCTGTTTTAATTACTTTTGTTGATGTTGAGATCTAAGATCCAAAAATTCTATCTTCTCTTGTGCATTTTGCAGACAAATTCTAATGTCATAGAGAAAGGATTTTTTGATTTTTATTGTGTCATTAGTAGTAGACTGTAACAGATTTTTCAAAAATTCTAATACTTCATAAGCTTTCCCCATTTTCTCCAGTTCAAGAGTACCAAGAAAAACTCATAATAATGACATTTTTTTCAAACCAACAATGTATTATTCATATATAACTCAAAGATTATACGGATCAATGTGAGAGAAAATGAGGAGATATATGGAAGATTTGAATATACTGATACAGACCTATATGCTGATACAAGTTGTATGTATATAGGAAAAACAAGGAACCTGTATACGCTCCAGCGTGAGGAAAATGAGGATCTTGACCTCTACATATCCTCAGCTACAACAACATGACATACCATAAGAGAAAATTCAACAACACTAGAACTTATGTGTCCTTAATGCTTATATACATGCACATGAATGAATTCCATAGCCTCACTAGTAGTCCGTCAAGTGTTTTTGAATATTCCTAGGAATGATATACGGGTACAACCTCTCATTCTAGTAGAGAAAATTTAAAAGTGATAACGCATGGTGTAGATTGGCCATCTATCTCCTGCGTAGTAATATTTCAACAAGGGATGGGAGAGGTAACACGTTCAACCAAAAAGAGTGAAATTTCAGTCCTGGTTCTACTAATACCAGCAACGGAGACATGACTCAAACTCCAAGAATATACACAAGGGTAGCTCGACCTCTTCCTTCAATAATAAATCCAAGAATCTCAACCCTTGCATTCAGAAGGCATTCAACTAATACCATATGCACTTCAGTATATGTGGATCTACTGAATCAAGAGCAGACATAGGAGCCAATGATGGAAAAATGTGGGGAGAAACTACTCACCTTCTGGCCAGTGGCACAGTGACCAGAAACTGCATATATGTAGTAATGGTGGCCAGTGTTGTGGAAGTGATAGAGCCCGGGTCTCAAGTGTTGTTAAACAATTTGGCAAGTCGGACCCGCAGTTCAAATCATGCAGAGGCCTTAGAATCTCTTCTGTTGATAGTATCCAAACAAGGAATCACAACCATCCATTTGGTTTTGCTAGAGATTTATTTTGAATCTGTCCTTCTTGATGCCTTCACCTTTTTTAATAGTTCTTTCATTTTTTGCAGGCCAACTCATGCTAGTATCATGTAGTTAAATGTTTTCTTCGAACAAGAGGCTGCTTATATTGCATATTATTTAAAATCTGAGGCTCACACAGGTCACGTCTCTAAGTAAGACCCTCACAGTTCAGAATGAGGCTTTTAAAGAAGAAAGCCCGGAGATTGGATCCTTGTGGCACACTTGAATACCACTTTCTGGGTGTGTCGTTGTCATGTAAAATGTTGATGCAAATCACCAAATCTGGTTCCTTGGGGCCTCTAGAACCCCGAAGGCATTGACTTGCCTGGCATATTCGCACAATGGGGGTAAGTTTATTGCAACTAGAGAAATAGTGAGAATCTTTACACATCGAAAAGAGTAGAGGAGAGGATATCCACGACACCGTTGTTTATGGCTCGCGGACTTGGCCCCGACGTCAAAGATCCTCACACTGATGTGGGATGCAGTGGCAGAAACTCTTCATGGAAAGGGGTTTCCACTGGTGGAAGTAGTGGTGGTGATGGATTTGGAGCTAGGCTACTTCAAGGAAAGGTGACCTTCAATTACAACTTTAATATTATTCTCAAGCTCCCATGTTTGAGACCTCCATCGGATTAGTGGCCACTTTCAAATTAGAATAACACTTTGTATGGTAAAATCATTCTTTTGTGCTTCTATCAGTGAAGAGAATGGCAGTGCAAATTGTCACAAGAAATCACTCTATTTTTATTACTATATTTCCTGTTTCCAACTCATTCTTGTATGTCAATTTTCGGTTCCTTTTGTCCCTTTTCTATACAAAGATCCCACCTGGAATTTTCCTCCGTTGGTCCTACAAGATATGAGCCCACTATGTCACAAAGCCATTCAAATTATATAAATGAAGCCTGCCAATAACGCATTATTTAAGGAATCTCAGACAAGCTTGGTAGGAAATGACAACATGTCAGATAATCTGGCGTTATCTTAGGTCGTAGAAGGTCACATAATGGTAGATGCGAGGCATGTCCGAAGAGTTGAGTAATTTTTCAGTCTTTTTTAAGGAAAACACTAGGCCAACAGAAGATTGAAACACTGACTTTGAAGAGAGAGGGCTTATTGGAAGTTGGACAGAACATTAACCACAATGCCTTAGTTGCTCCCCAAATGCATTAACCAACATAGATTTTACAATGTTACAATTAAAAATACCCTTTCAAACTATCCATCTAAAAATAGGAAAATAGGTATCCACCGTCCAATCCTAAGTCGAATGAATACAAATAGCTAGAGATAGGGATGTACATTTTTTTTCATGGAATTCACAGTGCATTTACATCCTTCAAAACGATTCAATGCACCATACCAAACCTTACATACTTAAACAATTCAAGCTCACCATACAGAGTCTTCAACACAATACCAACAAAGAATAGTTTATGGTCTTTAAAACACATTCAACACAAAAATGTATACAGCATGGAACTCGTCATAGAGGATCAATGCACAAGTTGTCACTACACCGTAGGTTATCAATCCAATGCACATATACACCAGAATATAATCGATCTTCAAAATATATGTGCCATCACCATATCACATATACAACCAACATATAATCGATGCGTAGCTTTACAAAGGCCACACAAAAATAGGTGGCTCACAAAAGATTGAGAAAATTATGAACATACTTGCTCTGATACCATGTTAAGCACAGATGGGTAGCAATAGAGTATTGGCAGTAATAGAATATGAAAGATAAAACATGAGAATCCATTTTTATTAACAAGAGATATACATTTATAGTACATGGTTTGACCATTGGGTTTCACATCCCAAAGTCTCTTAGACTCCTTTTCTCTTAGATGTAAACTTTGAAACGGGAACTATAAACTCAAAACGGGAACTCTGGCCAAGAAACCCCGAATAAACATCAAAAACAGTGCTAAAAATGAAAAGTGTGTATACTGGAACGATGATTTTATTTTTTAGGGGTCAATTTTGAACATGTTTTAAAAATGGTAGTGACTACAAAATTTACTACGAAATTTTTGTGAAAAATATAGCTTCAAAACGAAAAAGTGATGATACTGGAATGATGATTTTATTTTTTGGGGTCAATTTTCAAACTTTTAAAAAAATGCTAGTAAAACCAAATTTTTATGTGCCAAACATAGTTGTTTATGAAGAAAAAAACACATTAATGTTTCTGGTAGAATATCATTTTTCTTTCCTAGGTATAAATTCAACATGTTCTCAACCATAACAACAACATCAATGATGTTATGTTTTTTTTTGTTTCAATCCCACCGTCTACTTCATGAGTAACATATTTCAATCTCTTCATGTCAAACACCATCCATTGAATTAATGGTCGGATGAATAATCCAAATCTATTGCACGTGACAAGCTCCTACAATCTCCTATATAGAATCTACTTTATATATCAATGTTGTGTCATGATCTTTCAATTTGGCTATTCATTTCACGTTTACTGGTCTGTAAGTGAATTTACCAATTATTAACAATTACCAATTATTAACAAGTGATATAGAGGTAATTACATACTATAATTGGCTCAATTAAACTAGTCAATAGTGAATACTAATATGTACATTAGTTTAAAGTCAATTTAACAATTAAAAATTCTTATAATGATAAAACTAGCTTTTTATATCTGCAAAAATTCAATTCAACAAATATACTATTTGTAGAAAATAAATCTATTACTAGGGCTACAATGTTGCTATATAATTTACTACAACTACTTTTTATGAAATAATTGCAAGGGCTATTGAAAGAAATAAGGTATGACCACTCGAAAGAAAATAAGGTACATCTAATAAAATGCAGTATGAATATGTTTTATAAAATACAATATAGTGGATAAAATAGAGTATAGCTATTTTACAAAAGAAATTAAATAATTTACAAATATAGAAAAATGAAATATTTCCTAAGTTAGAAAATAACAATTTGAATTCATTGAAATATATATGGATAGAAAGAAAACATATTTATATATTTACATAGAAAAATAACTTAAAATTAGCATTACCACTTCTTTAGAGTTCTAGTGTTTTTCCCTTAGTTTCCATGAATACGACCATTTTTAAGTGTTTATACTTAGTACCAAGTAAACAAAACTAATTAAAACTTATTTCCTAGTATGAAGGAAGGCAGCCACTTCTTAGTGAAAAAACATATAAGTATTTATACTTAGTATGAAGTACAACAAACTAGTTAACTAACTATTGCATCGTGTGCTTATTTTAGCCTATAATTAAGGCAAATGGCATGAGTGGAATGACATTAAATTAACTAACTATTGCATCATGTGCTTATTTTAGCCTATAATGAAGTCAAATGGGATTAGTGGTCTAAAATAGCGGAATGAAAAATCTTACGCTAACTTACGATTACAAAATTTTGAAATTACTATCAAAAAAATTCAGATCTAAAAATATATAGTAATGGTTTAAACTTTTATAAATTCTTCAACTATAGAAAAACTATGTTTTATATGGATGTTAAAGTTTTAAATTGCTTATGGCTTATGCTACAAAACGATTCTTCAATGTAAACCTCCTGTAGCTTATGATTCCTCACTGAAAATTTTGCACTTATTCTTCTAATATAAAATGTAATAATCCAATCACAGATAAGGAGGGTAAAATGGAAACAAAATGGAGAAAAACCGATAAGTAGCTTTAGGATGTAGGTGGAGCTTAAAAATCTTGAAAATTGCCAACATTTTGAAAACTAATTGGGGGTTTTTGAATGTGTAACATGAGGTGTAACATTAATGGACGATTTCCTCTAGAATTTTTTTCCACATGTCTACTGACGAAAGCAACATCACCTGCATGAAACAGACCACTGCAAAATTGCAAATATGACAACCAGTTGTTCACTATTATATAAAAAGTTGGACTAATCTTGATTTTAATTTCCAGTGTAATCTCATATGAGTACATGTATCTACTGAATGATTTGAATGAAAATTTAACCCATGGTCTATTCATGATAAACTTTGGAAATAAGAAAGATTTTAGTTGAAGAGAAACATGTATTTCCATAATAAGAAGAAACAACTATTTACATATTACAAAACTGCAACTCATACACAAACTAGATCCAACTCGTTAAACTTGCAATTTGTACAAATTAATTACACAGTTCCTCTCAAGTCCAGACCTAATTTTCTCTTCTAAGAATTACTTTTGTACTCACTAACCACAAAAGCCATTCATGAAATCGTGATAGATTACATGATAACGGCTGTTAAACGGAAGAAGTCACAACTGTGCTTCCTTTCTGAGGCTCGGTTGTAGTTGTAGTTGTGGCGATGTAGGTTTCCTCATAACAACAATAATTCCCTCTGAAGAATCCATCATGAATGAGTAAGATGTACCAGAGCTTTGTTCCACGCAGAATAATAAGGAATGATTCCAACGTTATCTGCACACACATGAAAAGTTACCCAATGTTAACAACAACCACAAAAGCTAAAACATAATTAAAGGAATGAGGAGATTAGTGACCATATGAATGTAATAGCATATGAGTATTACATACCAAATTTTTGTTTTGGCCACCTATCTTGATATCTTTGCATGCTAACCTGTGGATTTGTCAAAGAAAATTAACTAGCTCGTCCCCATTTCATAGATGAATCGGCTACCATAATTCTTATTGACTCATATCTATATATAAATTTTACCTGATGAAGAGGAACTCCTATTTTAAAATCCGCTTAATATCGTATTCGATGCCCAATAAGCATTGTTTTGGGTTCGCACTCTGAAAAGTCTCGAGAATTAGTCTAGCAACTACTAAAGTCTGGCATACTGTCCTGTAAATCTTTGTTACAAGCCACACAACTTTCTGGTGGGAAATCAGATCTTTGTAGCAAGAACTCGTGCCAAAGAATTTTGGACACTAAGCTTAGATATTTTGAATGTTGGTAATTTTTCTTTTAGCCTTTCAAAATGATGAGTTCAATATATTATTCAACAGATATTACTGTCGACCCAGTGGATCTACAACACTAATTTGAACTATTAATCATTTCACAAACCTCTTGCCAACTATATGTCCAATGATTTACAATCTGCCGTGATAAAACATTACTCCCAATTAGCATAAATATCCTTTCCTAGTTACGCAAAATTGTTGTAGTACTATACTCTCACTGAGTGCATTCCTCTTTTAGAAATAAATACATCAACTTGTTTAAAATCATCTACACTACGATTCCATGAAAAATCACATGCAATCGAGGGCTTACCCTTGAATCTCTTCCCCAAAACATATTCAAATTTTGCACGATGTAGGTAGCTCTCAGCCAAAATGACTTTAACCATATAAATTGTGAAAGGTACTAATAAAATCAAGAACGGAGATAAATCCCTCACAAGCGATAACATTGCAAGATGTGAAATATTAGCATTGCTATAATCAAGATCTGGATTGTAGTTTAGACAAAAGGGGAGTTGTAAGGAAAATTATTGTGTCACAACTCTAACTGCCAAGGACCACAGTATAGGAAATCAAAAAGCACGGGATGAATAGAATAGAAAATTGAGTTATGCAAGTGTGCAATTCTCAATTCACATTACTTTTATTAATATTCAAGGAATGGTAAATGCATTAGAAAAATAACCAAATGCAGTACAACTTTATGAAAGAGGCTGTAACAGAATAAAATAAATAAAATAATTCACATAAAAACACACACACATATATATATAATTGACCGCATATAATAAGTCATCCTATACATTTGGAAAACAAAATAATATAAAATATATATTTTTTTTCGTGTGAAGTGTTCTTAGCTTTTTTAAGTTATGTTCTCATTAGAATTTTAAAACGAGTGCTCATCTATTTATGTGTAAATAATTTGTATAGAGTAATATTGTATATTATTAACAATGTATATTAAACTCGACAATTATATAATTTGGAAATTCACAAGAATGAATTAAATATATAACGACGTATATATAATATTTAGTACACTATTATTACGCTACTGAAAAGTAATACATAACAGTAGAGTCGTACATATTGATTTCCTTATTTATGAACCACTTTATTCGGATTTGAAGCTTTGAAATGTGTCCCATTGAATTTTCTCTATGTAGTAAAAATAGTAAAAATAATTCGATTGGGTCGCAACATGAAGTCATAGTGGTAGCGAAATGCTTAACAATTACATGAAGTGGTGAGCTGCAATTCTGACGTCGCCGGAGTTGGACGAAAATTTGCTTCCACACTAACCCATTGAGGATTAGGTGTCCAACATGCTCTAATGTCTCTCTCTCTAAAGGAAGACTTATTCTATTTTCCCAGATTACAACCCTTACATGTATCAACTTGTTCAAGCATGCCTTTGGGAAGACTGGTAGAAAGTTGCTTTAATATCTTCAACTTGCCATGATGCAAGTGGACCAATAGCCTGTGCCACAACTACCTGATGTCTCTGCTCAACATATTTTCCACTTTTGAACTCAAAGAAGCACAACCCTCTACCTCTATCTTATAGAGATTTTGAACTTGAATTCACATCAAAGGAACACCTTTCCTTTCAAAAAATTCACATCATAACCTCTATCCTCAAGCATGGAAAGATATACCAAGTTCTTTTTTAGTCCGGGTACATGAATAAAATTATTCAAGGTGAGTGGAGCCACATGCTCCCTCTGAAATGTAATCGTGCCCACACCAATAACACTATACTTACCGTCATCACCCATATTGATAGCCATCTTGAAATTTTTCTCCTCTAGCTCACTGAATAACTCTTTGTCATGATTCATGTGGAAAGAAGCTCCATTGTGTAAGTACCAGACACTTCCCATCTTTTAAGACACCATGGATGCAATCAGGGAAGATTCCATTTCAAATTGGGAGGCCAAAGCCTCACCCGCTGCTCCTCCTGAGGACTTCTCCTTGGACTTCTTCAATGGACAATTTGTAGGAAAGTGTCCCATCTTGTAACAATGAAAACATTTAAGTTTTGTCATGTCCTTCCTCTTACCTCCATCATAAGAATATTATTTGGAATGGGAAAGTTTACATTTTTGCTTCCTCGCCTTAATCACTATGGCACAATTCTCTTCCTCCTAATCTCCTCTTACATCAAATCCGACCATAGTCATTCTCAATCTCCTAACCATTGACAGAGTCCTGATAACTATGGAAACTCTTTGGGAGTCCAAGAAGAGAAAGGCTCACCATATTGTCCTCGACAAGCATGATTCCAACACTTCCAAGTTCATCCTGACATTGAGTGAACTTGGACAAGTACTTTGGAATCATCTCGCTTTTCTCCATCTTCATTTTATGAAGTTTATTCTTCAGTTCCAACTTCCTTTGATCATTTTATTCTAATACAATTCCGTCAATGTTTTCCACATAGCATGCGGGGTTTCGTTTCCATGGAGACTCAAGACAATATGATCTTCACCTCCCTCAAGGATTATCCTCCTTGCCTTCGCTACACACTTCTTCCACTCGGCGAAGTTTTGTGCATTAGCAGTTGTTGCCTTAGGAATTGCTTGTCCAAGAAATTCATTCAAGCCATTGTCTTGTAGCATAGCCTCCATCCTATCCCTTTAGGCTATGAAATTCAAGCTAGCTTCCAAGGTATACTCAAGCCTCAACCCATGGAATGCTCTCTTCCAATCCTGAAGTATGTATTGCAAATTCGAATTTCACCTATAACCCAGAAACTCAAAAATTTGAAATCTCCTCTAGATAGCTAATTGTAAATCAATGATATCTCCCTCATCCATACTCCAATTTGGCTGATGTTTTTTTTTTTTCAATTTGGGTATCCTTTCCCAAGGAATCCAAGTCTGAAATTTGTTTATGAAAATTTTGCACAAAAATTTTCAGATCTGATCTGCACACTCTCGGCCCAGAAAAAATTCTTGCTCTGATACCATGTAGAAAATCTTATAGATTCACAAGCTAATGCAATTTTATAAACAAAGAGATAAGAATATACTTCTACTCTTTACGGTGGAAGCCATAAACATTGAGAAAACAATAATCAATAGAGGAAGAGAATCAAAGGCACATAACACAATAAATATCCAGGGAAAGGCACAACTCAAAAAGCTACTATTTGTTTTGCATTAATACAAAAAATCAAGATGAAATTACAATGATTGTTATCTCTAGAACAATCCAAACAATCAACAAAATCAATCTCGAACTCATACACAAGTTCAAGGCCAAATCTTAGCCTCTTCACAAGCTCTTTGAGTCTCTATTCCAATGTGTAATTCCAATGCAGGGTAGCTCATATTTAAAGGGAAATAAAGCCTATAAAAATTGTGCAATCCCTTTACGATCAGTTTCTGAATGCATGCACTATCAGTGCACCTTAGAAAAATCTAAAACAAGTAGTACATGATCCTTGCACTCTAGTCTGAACTGGGTCTTTATGAGAATCGACATACATGAGTTTCTGATGAGAAAATATTCAGTTAACTACAGTAGCACTTGTGGAGTTCATTAGTGACACCATTGATTGCTAACTCACTATTGGTTCTCTAAATCAGTTTGAGAACTAATTTAACTCAACTAGCTAATGAAACTGAGTCTTCCAGTTTACATCTCACAATTAACTCACAAAGGATTGCTATAAAGTAGGGAAAACATACACATGACGACATAGAGACTTCCAATTCAAATCCTAAGTTATGTAAGTTTAATAAACTTAATTTAACTATTTTAAGTTGCTATGAGAATAGAATTCAAATTTAATTTTGAGTTTAAATCAAGGACAAATTAAACTGTAATTTCTTGTTGCCATTTCTCAACACTAATTTTAATGGACCACTTTGAGGAATGATATGACATCATACATATTGTGCAACGCCTTCATCGTCACTTGAGGGATATCGACCAATGCTTGGGCTGCAACGACCAACATCTTGGCCTTCCTGCCTAATAGGTAGCACTCTTGGTAACACTGAAGACTCTATTTAAGCTACAACTACCAACTCTAATCCCTTAGCTTAGTATGGTAACACTAAAGACTCTATTTAAGCTACCACTACCAACTCTAATCCCTTAGCTTAATATTGTTATGCTCTAGTTGATTTTTCATTATGATTATCTAGTTCATTCTCCTAGGGAATTTGGCACATTTATTAGTATATATATCATCTATTTATTTTTTTATTAATAATGCCACTTTATGCCTCTCTATGGTTATCTTTCCTTAGTGAAAGACTGACCTGGTGTATTTAGTATATCGATGTATATTCCAATTTAAAAGGAAATACAATATTTACCCTTAAAAAATCATTGATTATATTTTAACTAAGTGCTAATTTTATATGGCCTTGTCTACTGAGACAGCAAATTCACCCGAACAATAGATTTCTTGCCAACTTCTCGTAAATTTAAAAAAAAAAATCATAACATTGGAGTGCTTTAATCACTTATTTGATGGTGGAAATGGATTCATCATCATTAAGAAACCCTGTTGCACCCAAAATCTGAACTTTGAATTAAGAATTTCAGTTATTTTCACAACTAATTTGTGGGCTCTTTAGACTAAACTATTTTATATTGGTATAATATATTATGAATAATAATAATGATTAAAAAATTGATAAGGATAAATTAGATATAAAATGTTTTTTTTCTAAGAATAAATATTAACTTAATAATATATAAATAGAAGAAAAAAATTACCATGAAGATTTTTAGAGTACATAAACTTATGTTAACGAGAACTTTTGGTAAACTATGTATTGTGTTCATTGATATGCGGAACAACCATCTTAAGAAACATATCAACAAACACATCATATAATTTAAAAAAAAATACTATATTTATTATTTATATTGATCCGATATTAACTATATAAATATTTAATATATATGTTTAATTTACAAATAAAAAAATAACCAGACAACTCAAATTTATGATTCTTAAGAAATATGTAACACGTTTTGGCAAAATTTATTGGAAAAGAAGGGTTAAAAATACCATTTTATTTATTAATTGAATAAGTAATTCTATGATGACCAAACTAATTAAAGTTTAATATTATTTTTGAAAAATATTTTATAAATGTGTACTGATGAAATGACTTTTCTCAAAGCCTTTTTTTGGTTAATTATAACCGAAATTTGAGTTTAAGTTTTGTTCAATTTATAGAATTCGAATGCGCTAGAAATTTTTCATGGTGCTAAGTGCATTGGTGCATTCAAAAATATATGTTAAACAAAAAAATCACAATCTTGCACAAAATTTTATTGTTATATTTGGGTGAAAAAGGTTATATCTTCTATAGGTTTGACTTCCCTTTTTCTAATTATGAAAACCCTTTCAATAAAATGAATAAATTTATTGTCTTTATTAATTGATTCTCATAGAACAAGACGCATGGTAATAATGATAGCCCAGAGCCTACTCTTTAACCCTTATGACAAGAACCAAAAATGTCTCTCCATAAATTTGAAAATATGAAGAGGAAATAACATCCCATTATGTCGGCCCCTAAATCGTGAGAACCCAAAAATTAATAATAATAATAATAATAATAATAATAATATAATTTTAAAATAAATTTGAACAACTACATTTAAAAAATATATATGTAATGGCCCCATAGTTTATGGTACAAAGAACCTAGATACCCAATCTAATCCTAGTAACTTATGCATATTGTAATGGCCCCCATAGTTTATGGTACAAAGAACCTAGATACCCAATCTAATCCCAGTAACCTATGCATATGTTTGGAAGCCTTATAAATATTTGTTTCATTTCTTACCATTTTCAATTTAGCCTCTCGCTCACCCTTTTTACTGCAGCACTTGTTCAATCCAATCGCGCTATATTCCGTCCGTGAGAGGGAGGAGCAATCTTTGGCCCAATGGCTCTCGATAGATTATCTTCACTGCCCGACGATATCCTTTCCCTCGTCCTCTCTAAGGTCACCATTAGAGATGCCATCAAATGCTCTGTCCTCTCTCGTCGCTGGAGATTCCTTTACAGACAAATACCCCATCTCACCCTCTCTCCCTGTCGTGTCTCATCACCGAATCAAGCGCCTACCACATCTGATTTGTCAACTGTGGAAAATAGAATATTCGACGTATTGCGGTTCCATTCATCGGATCTGAAGTCCTTTACACTCACCACAGACATTCACAGTATGTGGGGTACTAAACCCCCTATGTCGACTCTTCAAATCTTTGTTAACCCTTGGCAGTTTACACAGCAAAGCGTATCGGAATGGATGCGGTGCGTTGCCGGGAAGAACGTGGAACATCTCTCTCTCGCATATTGCTACCGAAAGGAAACCCCGCCGCCCTCGCTTTTCTTATGCAGTCGTCTCACTAATCTCACGCTCGAGAACTGTATTCTCACCACTTTTCCAACTGATTTCTCGGGATTCAAGCATCTCACTGAGTGCACCTTCACCGATAGCGAAATGACAGACGACATCTTAGCACGATTTCTTTTGCATTGTCCACTTCTTCGTAAACTGAATTTGTCTAGATGTTCTGGCCTCAACAGGCCTGTCATTTTATCTCACAGCCTTACAGATTTAGTTGTATGTGTTTTTTGGGACGGAGGATTGACAGTCAATTGCCCTAAACTTCAAACTCTGAAGGCAGTCACTTACGGAGAAGATTTGACAGTGAATGGAATGGGATTTTATGAGCTATCCTCAAAGATCCGCGGATTCGAAATGGAGCGTGGAAATAACTTGATAGAGTTGTCGTTGAGTTCAAGTTGGCATGAAAGATACAACTTGTCTATCAACAGATTTCTTGAATTCATGGGTACGCTTAGGTCATTGAAAGTGCTTACCATGCATCTTGGGTGTGCATCTCCTCGGAGAGAAATCATGGCGGTGCCTCTGCTGAACCTGCTCTCGAGACTTCCTAACCTTCAGCGATTACACCTGCTCGGAAAGCTCATTCCAGTAAGTGAATAACTCTTTGGTTGAACCCAAGTAGGGGTTTCTGTCGATTCTGGTGAGTGAATAACTCTGATGAATTTCAGTAGGGGTTAGAAACGCTTCCATCTCAGATTTGTCCGTAAGAGCTTTGCTTTAATCACAGAATCCTCCTATTCTGTTTCATACTTTTCATTTCGTCCCCATTATTGTTGAGATGTCATTATTGTTGAGAGTGCATTTTGGGGTATATAATATATATATATGACTTTTATACTTTGTAACGCAGGAAGATGCAGAAGGAGATTCAATTGCACCAGCTTTAACGTACCCGCTTGCTAATCTTCAAGTAGTAGAGACAGATGTCCTCAAATACGATTCGAGAGTACTTCGCTTGTGGGGTTGCCTTCTTCAAATAGCTCCTGGGCTCAAACAAGTGAAACCGCAACCTCCAGAAGAATTTTCCCAAATGTGGGAGTCTTTGAAGAAAAGTCGTGAGCAGGGAACGATCTCAGAGGAGATCCCTCTCCGTGAAATTTTTGTTCGTCTGTGATATTACTTTCACAATAGTTGTTGGTCAATGTTTTTGGTTCCGGTCAAATTGGATTTACCAGACAATTATTTTCATGTATTCACGGTGGAAAGGGTGAGGGACTTTTAAAATAGCATTTGTGATTTATAATGTGCAACTTATTTATGAACACCTTAATTGATTAGATACGATCGTCAAAGTAGGAGAGCTTTTTAAAAGTTTTTATTCCTTATAGTAGACTTATTTATGAAAACCTTAATGCTTAGATCAGAATAGCAATTTGGTGAGTGCAATTCTAGATATACCCAAGTGTGTTAGACTTGGAAAGTAGGGAGGTTTAATTGAATTTATTATTCTATTTTTGAAGATTTCGATTTTTTAAGGTTTTCTGGGTTAATATATTTTCGAGTTTTGAATAGTTTTGAAACTTTTTTCACTTTAATGTTTTTTTGTTTCTATCATTGAGTTGAGTTTAGGTTCGGCAGCATCCAATATTGTATGAAAGAAGATGTACATTATATTAGGATGTGATTATTGTGTTTGTATGAAGCTTGATAAAGTTGATGTAATTGATTAGAAACGATCATCAACGTGGGAGGGATTTTTAAATAACATTTTGATTCCCTATAATGTGCAACTTATTTATGAACACTCTAATGATTAGATCCGAATATCAATTTGGTGAGGGAAGTTCTAATATATATGTTAGACATGGACATTATGGAGGTTTGATTTAATTTATTATCTCATTTTTTACTATTACTATTTTTTAAGGTTTTTTGGCTTAATATATTTTACATTCTTGTTTTTATTTTATGAATTTTGATTTTTTTTTTCTTAATAATTTTTTGGTTCATCACAAAGTTGAGTTTAAGTTGGGGCAGCCCTAATATTGTATGGATGAAGATGCACATTTAAGTTGGCACAACTTTAATATTGTACATATAAAGATAGTTTTCTGCTTCATCACTAAGTTGAGTTTAAGTTGGGGCAGCCGTAATATTGTATAGATGAAGATGTGCATTTAAGTTGGGGCAACCTTAATATTGTATGGATGAAGATGTGCATTATATTAGGATGTGATTATTGTGTTGATTTTAAGTTGGGGCAGCCCTATTATTGTATGGATGAAGATGTGCATTTAAGTTGGGGTAGCCTTAATATTGTATGGATGAAGATGTGCATTATATTAGGATGTGATAACTGTATTTGTATGAAGCTTGATAAAGTTTAACCTTTTTAAATCTTTCAAAAATACCTTTTATTCCAAATCCATTCTTGTGAACCAAGTTAAAGCCAATTTTTGTGCCTCTAATTTATTAATATTTATATTTATGCTATATATTTTTTAATTTATTTGTTAAACTATTTGGGTATATTCTATATATATATTGGAGGTGGGATGAATATATTTCCAAGCATTATATTGCACCCACAATCCTTGCCCCATGTATGAGCTGACAACAACTTTTGGATGCTAGAGTATAGGTGAACTAATTTGGGTGGTAGAGTATAGGTGAATAAAGTAAAATATTTCCAAGTTGTCATTGTAAAAATATGTTTGTATTTATTTCCACACTAGAGTAACTAAAGGGTGAGTTGCTTGATTTTCTTATGAACTCTTTTCAGAATCCAGGTGAGAGTGGCCCAAAAATTGAACCTTTTAGCTTGGGAAAGTCATATGAAGCACTCGGTATATATTCATTTTTGAATTTTTGTTATCATCCAAACCTATTCTTATTTTAAATATTTATCTCACTTCAAATGAAAACCTAACTATATTAGACCATTTGAAATATTGCTAGCCTAGAAAAACATTGTGCATTAGATATTGTCGTGTTCTTTAATACCCTAGAATAAAATCCAGGATTTTGATTCATTTAATTACCATTCTTATACCCTCATTGAAAGCATCTAGAGCTAATTTAAAGGCATCTAGAACTAAGTTAAAGGAATATAGAACTCTAAATGATCCTTCACAAAAGATGTGAATATCATTCATAAAAATAAGATTTAAAAGTTTCCATTGATTTCCTAGAGAGATTCCTTTGAAGAGGAGACGAGAAAGAGCACCATTTATAATTTTATTGATACATTCTACCACCATCATGAAGAGCAGAGTATAAACAAGGAATCCTTGTCACAACCCTTCACTTGAAGTGAAAATAGGCGAAGTTGCACTGTTCATAATTAGTGAAAAAGAGGCTAAGGAGATAAAACAAATGATCCAAGATACAAACAAGTGGTGAAGGCCAAAATGTAGTGGAAGCAGTATTATATATAACCAATTTGCCCTATCTAATGCCTTGATAAATCCACATTTACGCAATTGATTGCCTCTATCATTAATGTGGAGTCCCTCTTGAGCTAGACCAATTGCATCATGTATTTTATGACCCTTGAGGAGCCCAAATTATTTACAACATATGTTGTTTCAAAGATTTTTTAGGAACTAGGCTAAGATTTCAGGTATGATCTTGTATATGGCATTGCAAAGAAAGACAGGTCCATAGTGATCAATGGAGGAGGGGTTTATACCTTTGATATAAGGGAAATGAAAGTAGTGTTGCAAGGATCTAATATAGTCACTCTAGATCTAGAGTATTCCACCACTTCCAGAAGATCCTCTCTAATAAATTTGATGTATCCAATATAGAATTCGATAGGAAGGCCATGCAACCTATGACATTTTTCTTTTTGGAAGCTATGAATGGTGGATCTTAGCTCCTCCATTGAAATTTCCTCCTTTAGAGCCTCATTATATTCTTCATCCACAAAATGAGGAAAATATGTTGCCACTCTTAGAATATGGTTTAAGTTTTGTTGTCCACCCCCTCTATAGAGATTCACAAAATAATTAGTACCTTCCTAAGTAATCTCTTGGAATGTGAAATATTAGGAACCATCCTCCTTAACTATATACCAAATTATATTGATGGATTTAATGTGATTTACATAGTGGTGGAAGAATTTAGTGTTCTAATTTCATACTTGAATCAAGATGGCTTTTCTTTTCATCCTCCAATCCTTATCTAGGTAAATTTTTCACTTATGGACTTCCAACAATTTTACTTCTTCAAGTTGTTCTTTTTTTAGCACTCCAAATCACTCTCCTTCTCAAAGGGACCCAAGCTTAGCTTTTACGACCAATATAGAAACTTAGAGTTTGATTCATGTTATTGATTTTCCAAGGTGATGGTAGTTGCTCCTTCCCTTTTTAGGTTTGATTGAAATTACAGAAGGGAAGGTTCTCAGTCATTTTTAGAGAGATGGATCCATTCATTTCTTATTCCGATGGATCCTTGAGAAAATGAGGATTTAATTTAAATAGATTGTTGTGCCTTGGAGGAGCTTAAGTAATATCAAAGAGGATAAAACAATGGTATACGCTTCACCATGAAATAATTTTGATCCAGGTGGATATTGGTGGCCACCTGCCAAGTCCACCTGGACCCCCACCATTGTCTTTCTCAGCATTTTCAGTTTCCTTAATTGTAGCACAACTTACTATTTTTAGCAGTTTTTCGGGTCCTGAACTTCCGGAGCCGTTTTGAGGCCCTAAACGACGTTTTTTGGGAATCTGGGGGCAACATGGGTCCATGGACCGATGTTGCCCTTCCCAAGTGGAAGTGCTCGGATAGATCTTGCTAACGAGCTATTGTACGCGTCAAACAGAGATCGTATGCCAAAGTTACGACCCCGGGAAGTGATGTACCAATTTACCCAAACGGGGCCCACAGTTTGGCGTTTCATCTCCTAGGGTTAGGTTTTGGAATGTTAAGGGTTTCCCATTGTTTCTCAACAATAAATAGGCCTTCGAGCCTCATTGTAACACAGTTCAGAGGCATGTAGCCATCACATCTCTTCTCAGAGATAAGCTACCATCGCCCTAGCTAGTTTATTGCCATTTCTGTTTGTAAGCATATTTCAGTATTTTCCATTAATGAAATGAAGTATTATTTCCGCTGCATCTTTGTGTATATGGTTATCTCTGTAATTTGTTGCGTTCCTGTTTAAATCCGGATCAGTGGTATCAGAGCGTCTGCTTTTTCTCTGTTTTTCTTTGCATGTCCCCAACAAGGTCGGGATATAAGGAGTTAGGGCTTGAACTGGTTGAACCTTTGCAAGACCAGCCTCGCAAATCCCGACGGCCTCCCATGGCGGACGAGAAGAAAGACGAGGGGGCAGGAGATCCCATCAAAATCTTGCTCGAAGAAGCGCTCGAGCGACAACGGAACGCGATGATGGACAGCTTTGCGCAGATCCTTCAGCGGCTACCCAGAAGCGGCGCATCGGCTTCCAGCAGCTCCTCTGGAAACACCACACCCTTTAAGGTACAAGTTAATTTTGAAATCCCCATATTCGAGGGTCAGATAGACGCCGATGCCGTAGATAAATGGTTAAATCTGCTAGAGGGTTATTTTTCTGTTCATGAATTTTCGAGTCGGGAAAAGATTGTTTTTGCTCTTCTCAAAGCAGCCCCCCACGTCAAGGACTGTGGGAAACCTACTGCGAGCAGAAGGATGAAAGTACTGGCTCACTATTTTCAGCCGCACCCACCTGGGATTCGTTCCGGGATGCCATCAAGGAGCAGTACTACCCTGTCGGAAGCTATGAGGATGAATACATAAAGTGGACCACGCTGCGGCAGGGAAGGGACCAAGACGTGCCGGAGTTCACCAATCTTTTCCATACCCTTCGCACAAAGTTGGGTATCAAGGATTCGGAGCAACATTTGATACTCAAATACCGTGGCTGCCTGCACAAGTACATCCAGGAAGAAATACAGTTCCTAAACATCCCCCGCTCGGCGCAGCATACCGGTATGCCGTCAAGGTCGAGCAGAAGTTTAAACAAAAGAAGCGAGACTTTGGATCTGCGAATCCAAAGCAGGGGAAAGGTGCCCCTAAACCACAGAACAAAGGACAAAGCCAAGGCGGGACAGCCCAAGACAACCAGCCGAAGCTGCAAGCAAAGAGCAACGCCGCGAAGCCGAGAAAGGACACTGGAAAATGGTGCGAGTTCCATAAGAGCTCCACTCACAACACAAGTGAGTGTCGGGCCAAGCAGTCACTGGTGGCTGAGCTAAAGGTTTCAGAATCAGATGCATGTTCCGACTCTGAGTCAGAACCCGATAAGGGGTATGAAAAAGGGAAGCAGATCATTGATGCGGATCCCAGCGCCACTGTTGCTACCGCAAAGATCCAGAAAAATGAACCCGAAGATCCAGAGGAGGAGGAGCGTCTCTTCCACTCCCAGATGTGGGTAAAGGGCTCCCCGATACAGTTCATTGTTGATAGCGGGAGTCAAAAGAACCTCATTTCGGCAGAGGTCGTGAAGCGGTTGGGCTTACCGACCACAGCACATCCACAACCATACACCATTGGGTGGCTTCACCAAGGGCGAGATCTTCGCGTGAGCCAGCAGTGTCGCCTTCCATACAACATCAAGCCCTTCACGGATGAGGTATTGTGTGACATTGCTCCCCTTGAAGTTTGTGATGTATTACTAGGACAACCATACTTGTGGAAGCGACATGCTGTGTATGAATCAAGGCCCCGTGCTGTTATTATTACATTGGGAAATAAGTTGTTCAGGATACCAGAGGTAGCACCACCTGCCGCCATCTCTTTGATTACTGCAAAACAATGCAGTAAGATCATTTCCAAAACCAGGAAATTTGTTTTCCTGATGATACGCCCTCAAGGGAAGAAGAAGACAGTGGCCACGGCCTCCAAACGGGGTCCCTCTGCACGGCAGCTACAGATGGACAAGATTGTGGAGGAGTACGAAGACATTTTCACCTCCCCGGCAGGGGTTCCTCTGCACTGTCAAGTCAAGCACTCCATCGATCTGACCCCAGGTGCGCCGCTACCCAATGGACCAATTTATCGGCGCTCCGTTCTGGAGAACAATGAAATCAAGAGGCAGATTCAGGAGCTCCTGCAGAAAGGTCACATCCGTCCGAGTTCTTCGCCCTGTGGTAGCCCGATAGTGTTGGTACAGAAGAAATGGGACGTGGAGACTCTGTATTGACTATCGGGCGCTGAACAAGATCACTGTCCGTAATAGGTACCCGATCCCGCGATTGATGACCTCCTAGACCAACTAAAGGGGGCGAAATATTTCAGCAAGATCGATCTGAAGTCAGGATATCACCAGGTACCAATTGAACCCTCAGATGTGTGGAAGACTGCCTTCAAATCCAAGGAGGGCCTCTTCGAATGGTTGGTCATGCCTTTCGGATTGACGAATGCTCCTGCAACCTTTATGAGGCTAATGGATGACATCTTGCGGCCATTCACCAACTCCTTTGTAGTAGTATACTTGGATGACATTCTGATCTTCAGCCAGAGTTGGGAAGAGCACCTCCACCACATCCGACAGGTTCTCCAAACACTGCGGCAACACAAGCTATGTGCCAATTTGGAGAAATGCACTTTTGGCATGACCGAGGTTCAGTATCTGGGATACATCATTGATGAACAGGGGGTGCATGTCGATCCAGCCAAGGTCCAAGTCATTCGGGATTGGCCCTCTCCAACCACTCTAACAGAGCTCCGCAGCTTTCTAGGTCTTGCCAACTTCTACCGCAGGTTTGTGTTGGGATTTTCTCATATTTCTTGGCCCTTGAGTCAAGTCACCAAGGGCGGGGCGAAAGCAAAATTCTTTTGGTCTGAATCTCAACAGAAGGCATTCAGGGAGTTGAAGGATCGCCTCTGCACGGCACCAGTGCTCGCGTTACCAGATTTACAACAACCATTTGAGGTCGAGACAGATGCCTCTGACTATGCTATTGGGGCAGTCCTTACTCAACATGGACATCCAGTGGCATATCACAGTGAAACACTTTCAGACACAGTCCGGAAGTACCCCACTTATGATAAAGAGATGTATTCCATTGTACAGGCCTGCCGACAATGGAAGCATTACATTTTGGGGAAGGAAACGGTCATCCACACAGACCACCGACCTCTGCAGTTCATACAGACCCAAGGGAAATTGCAGAATGATCGCCATCAGAAGTGGTCTACATACCTGCAACAGTTTCACTTGAATATCAAGTATAAAAAGGGCAGCACCAATAATGTTGCAGATTGCCTCAGTCGACCACCGATCATGGCGCTAACCACCGTGCTCAACTCTTGCGGGCACGAGACTTCTGATTGGCCACTTCTCTACAAAAGCGACCCAGAATTCGGCCACACATACCAGACACTCTTGGAGGGTCGGCAAGTTGCAGATTTTCACCTCCAGGATGCCCTATTATGCCACCTCGGTCACCTTTGTGTTCCTTCAAGCGAGCGTGCCAAGATGATTTGGGAAGCACACTACAGTCGGGCTGCTGGGCATTTCGGGGTCGAGAAAACAGTGGCAGTACTGCAAAACTATTTCTATTGGCCGAATCTTCGACAGGATGTTGGGAAGTACATCCGATCATGTACTGCCTGTGCCATTGCCAAACCGACCATTAAGAAGCAGGCCTCTATACCCCGTTGCCTACCCCTAGTCGACCTTGGGAATCCATCTCCATGGATTACATGTCAGGCCTTCCTTCCACTAAGCATGGAAATGACTGTGTTTTTGTGGTCGTCGACAGGTTCTCAAAGATGGCCATTATGATGGCCTGCAAGAAGAATATCACAGCAGAAGCCACTGCTAAACTCTTCTTTGAACGAGTGTGGGTGCACTTTGGGATCCCACAGTCTATCATCTCAGATCGGGACAGTCGGTTTCTCAGCACCTTTTGGTCCAGTCTCTGGTCAATGCTGGACACCAAACTCACGAAGTCCACAGCCTTCCATCCTCAAACTGATGGCCAGACAGAGGTTGTCAATAGGATGATTGTGCACATTCTGCGCATGTATAACTCAAAGCATCCACGCACATGGGACGAGAGCCTCCCCTACGTTCAGCACAGCTACAACCGAGCTCTTCACAGCTCCACTGGCCAGCCCCTTTTCAGGTGGGTTTGGGATTCCAGCCACTATGCCCATTGATGTGGCCATGCCACTTGCAGCTACTCACATGAATTCAGCTCATGTCCAGTCCGAAACAGATAAGGCCACCAGCTTCATTGAGCGCATCCAACATATTCGCCAGCAGGTCCATGACATTCTTGAGAAATCAAATGCCAAGTACAAGCAGCGACATGATCAACATCGGGTGCCACACAAGTTTCAGGTGGGCGACAAAGTCTGGTTGCATTTGCAAAAGGAACGCCTTACTGGAGCCTATCGGAAATTGAGACCACTCCGATATGGTCCTTACACCATTACTAAGGCTATGGGAGACAATGCATTTGAGCTCAGCATTCCCCCATTCCTTGGCCTGCACCCAGTAATTCAATGTGGACCGCCTTCGGCCATACTTTCCACCATTGCTAGACACATCCGACATTGCAGAACAGCTCAAACCCACAGAATTAAATCCAGATTGCATGGAACAAGCTGCAACTGATCGGATCATGGACACACAGATCAAGAACACTCGCCAACAGAATATCCAACTGTATCGAGTTGTCAAAGCGGGCCAACTCCTTCACAGGGCAAGTGGCTCACCAGGGAACAAGTTTTCAGCAGAAGTTTCCTCATCTCATGGAGGAGGTCAACGCAATGGGGACACATTGCCTTCCAAAGGGGGAGGAATGAT